>JAJHZJ010000318.1:16012640-16068652 GCA_023548195.1 Bettongia penicillata ogilbyi
ATGCCAAGAGTGCTCTATATCATAGCTAATATAGTCAATTCTCACACAGCTTTTTTTTCAGTTACCCTGATTATTGGGGGTGGGGGAAATCAAGCAAATTAAGTTGGTTAGCATATCCATTTTCATATTGCTGAGGTCTTTTCCATCTCTAAAATCTATGATCTAATAATGAAGTAATCCATACTTAGTTCCCCCCCGCTCCCAGTTTCTCCTCTCTGCCTCAGTCTCTGTTATGGTCTGTCTCTGTCACTTTCTTTTTGTCTCTATCTTTCTCTTTAGGAATACCTAAATGCTTCTTTTCTGATGGAAGGTCTACCTTTAGTCTAAGATTTATATATGTTATTTTGGGCTACAGCTTGAATTCTTTTCCTTTTTGCATTTTTTGTTTTGTGGATATAGAAGAATTCTGTTATTCAAATCCATATACTTTTACAACCCTATAGGGAGAGGACTAACCTCAAGTAGGTTTCTAGTTCCCTTTCCCTTGAGCAAGAGAACCTCCAAAGTTTCTGATCTTCCTCACTCTCCTCTGCCATCTTCCACCTCTACCCAATCCAATTGTAGTGCTTTCTCTTCAGATGACTAATGAGAATCTATGTCTTCTATCTCTTATGAGATAGGTGTGGAAGCGGGGTCATACTGAGCCTTTTAATTCAGGAGAACAGATAAGTAAGGAATCTCACAATCAGACCCTGAAATAAAAACAAAGTTGTATGTACTAGCTGCCTACTTCAGGCAAGGGTTGAGAATGATAGGGGATCTACATATTTCATTTCTATGTCATTCATGAGATTTTGACCCTGGGAGATATTTCTGTACTTTTATCTTATAGAATCATCTTATTTAATTATTCTAGCTTTAGTGTATATTCTCTTTCTTTTGATATTGTTCATTTGGAGCAATATGAGGAAAATGACTACTCTGCCATCTTGCTTCCTTTTTCTGTTTTGAATGTGCAATGTATCTGTGTAGCAAATGTCTAGCTTTCCTTGTATCCGGATGATGAGACACCATGGCAGATGGAAATTTGTCTACAAAGAGTCAACTTTCTAGTTTATTTTTACAATTGTCTATTTCCATTGACATGAACCTCATGTTCTCATTTTCAACTTTCTTCTCACCTGAACTATGGCTCTACTCTCCTAATGAATCCTCAATCACCTCCATTCTTTTCCAAAAAATTCATGAGTTCTTAATCTTTTTTTGTGTGTCATGGACTCCTTTGGTAGCCTGACAAAGGCTAGAGACTTCTTTTCAGAATAATATTTTTGAAAACATAAAATAAAATATGTAGGATTACAAAGGAAGTCAGTTATATTGAAATAAAGATGTAGTTTTTTACATCCAAGATGTCAGACCCCTCCCCAAATCTATCTATCCACAGATTCCTATGAATTCCTGCCTGTTATTCATACCACTACAATATTTATCTTAAAAAATATCTATATCTAACAGTTTTATAGCCAATACTGTTGGCTGAATCAAATGAGATAATATAGATACCAATGCAAAGTTTACAAAACACTTTATCTGTATTATCTTGTTTTATTCAGCAACCCCTGAGGTAGGTGCTATAACCTTCATTTTATAGATGAGGAAACTGAGAGATATTAAGTGACAGACTCATAACTAGTATATGAGCCAAATTCCATTCTCTAAGTCTAGCACTATATCAACTAGTTTCATTTTCCCTCTGCATCAATGATGGTAACAATTCACTTTTATATAGTGCTTTAAAACTTGGGAAATGCTTTCCTCAAAACAGCTCAGTGAGGAAAGCCGTGCAATGATTGTCCCCATTTTTCAAATGAGAATTCTAAGGTTTTATATTTAATTGATTTGCCATGGATCACAAAGCAATGTAGTATAATGCAAAAACCTTTATTAAATTCCTACTATGTATGAGGCAGTTTGGTAAGCACTGGGAATAACCCCCCTCCCCCTCCATAAAAAAAGAAAGAAAAAGAAAGATATTCCCTACTCTCAGGAAGGTTACAATCTATTGGAGAAAGACAGGATATAAAAAAGGAAGCTGAAGAGAGGGTGAAAGTCCACCAGAGATTTTCCAGCTCAGGGTATGATGCTGGTGGAGTTGAAACTACACAGAATAGCTGGTGGGAGATGAAGAGCTGGAAATTTTGAACTCTCAATAAGGGAGCTTTTGTGAGGAATTTTTTGCTCCTTCTCCAGTCTTATAATCATAGGGGCAGAGGCCATTAAGGGTATTAATGAGGTATGAGTACCAAAGCTGAAGCAATCTCTGTGATGATCAGTTTCTAGTTTATCCTGGGAGGGGCTGGGGGTGGGGAGAAGATGATGTTGGTGGAGTTGAAACCAAGCAGAACAGCTGGTGGGTGATTGTACACAAAGATCTTAGGCACAATTTACACCCACTTGTTCTGACTCTAAGTTCTTTACTCTCTCTTCTAGTCACAACCCCTCTAATCAAGACATGCCTCTAATCATAGACTCCTCTGGCCAAAGCCTTTTAATGGCTTCCTACTGTTTACTGAATAAAGTCCAAATTCCTTGGTCTGGTATTCAAAACTATTCACCATCTGAAACTGGATGGCTCTGGAGGAGAAAGTGAGGCTGGTAACTTTGCACAACCCTCCCTCACTTAAATCCAGTTCATTTGCAAGTCATGGCATTGTCTTCCTGATGTCATATTCCCATATTCCTCTTCAAGCCTCCTTGAGCTCCCCTTGAATATTCCCACTTCATCTGGTCTTTCTTATTCCAGTCTCAGGTAGCCCATAGACTTTTCATTATTACTGTGCTCAGGTCTCTATTGCACCCCCCCCCCACCCTTGATCCCATCAAAACCCCATTCCCCAGGCTGCTGACCACTCCTATCAAGATCTGTATTCATTCCCACACCACCCCTATCAAGATCTCTTGATTGCCCCACATGCTTCCCATCCAAGCCTTCCATTGTCTGCTATCTTCTGATTGTCTCCAGCTGTTTCCAATCCTTGACCAGTCATTCCCTCCTTGGACTTCTCAAGACCCTCCCTAAACCCCTCCTCCCATCACCCTAGACTACCAGACCACCCTCAGATCCCTCCTATAGTCTTTTCTGTGTTTAGTTCCATCTTGCCTCCATGAAGGTGCTCAGATTCATTCCAGTTCAGATTTTGTCTAGCTGAGATTCTATATGGCCCCCTTGTGAATACAAATGCTTAGGCTCCTTAAGAGCCAACCCAAGTTGGCGAATCTTTAATAAACTTTGTTTTTCTTTGACTTTAAGGAGACTTGAGTCAAATTCATTCAAGCAGGACTCGGTGCATCTGGAATTTCAGGGTCCCCAGCACCCCTAAACCTCATCAAAACTACTACCACTAAAGTTTTTCAGTGTTTCTTCATGACAGTCCCAGCTGCATATTTTATGTTCCAATCAAATTGTGAGTAGCCTGGTTTGAATGGAATAAAGTTATCTATTATATTTATATTTCTCTTTACATAATGTAGCTCTCAGTAGAATAAGCTACCTGAGGGCAGGTTGCTGTCATTCACCTTTCCTCTCCTCCCTTCCCCTCCTGCAGCTAGGTGGTGCAGTGCATAGAGCATCAGTGCAAGAGTCAGGATGACCTGAGTTCAAATCTCACCTCAGACACTTGATACTCACTAGCTGTATGACCTTGGGCAAGTCACTTAACCTTAATTGCTTCATCCTGGGTCATCTCCAGTCATCCTGATGAATATCTGGATTCTGATGGCTCTGGAGAAGAAGGGAGGTTGATGACCTGCACAGCCCTTCCTTACTCAAAACAAAGTCAAAGGCAAGTCATGTCATCATTTCTCTGATGGCATGGTCTTCTTTGGCAGAGAAGGATGACTATACACAGGTCCTCCTCTTCTCTCTTCTCTTGCAAATGTATCTCTTTTGGACAGGACCCCTGAGGATCCTCCCCTCTCAGTTAGATTTTTTTTTTAGTTAAAGAGCTCATCCCTTGACTCACTTCTTAAAGAGGCCTATTCACTGAATAGGTGTTGCCTCACTCAAAGTGAGAACTTGAAAAAGTCTTAGCTTAAAAACAGTAAGGTCTCCCACTGCATCCTCAACCATCTCCAGTTGTCTTGACTGTTATCTGGTAAGTGGACCCAGATGGCTTTGGAGGACAAAGTGAGGCTGGTGATGTTGTACAGCTCTCCCTCACTCAAATTAAATTCAATTGTAAATCATGTCATCATCTCCCTGATGTTAAGGTCCTCATCAAGAATGAGGGACAAACTACAACCACAAGAACCACAAGATATTCAACAAGCATTGAACTTTGTTTATACTCATGCATCCTGTAACACCATATATTTTAATTACTTCTACTCATGTAAGAGACTAGAAGTTAAATGAAGGCAGAGATTATGTCATGACATGCACACCTCTTGGTTAGCCCAATGTTCTGCACTTAACAGGTACTTTTTTGCTTGCTTAATTGAGTTACTGACTTTATCCAGCCCTGGGACTGGCATACATTATCAGTATTAGTAAAATGCCAGTTATTCCCTGTATAATTAATAAAGGTCAACCCTAACTAATTTAGATTGTATCTTACTCTGAATTTTTTCATTAAAAAAATTTTTTTTTTAACCACCAGGACAGCATGTACTCCAACCCCCCTTTCCCCAATCTGCTCTCCCCTCTATCACCCCCTTCTCCCATCTCCCTCACCTCTATTTTCCTGTAGGACAAGATAGATTTCTATACCCCATTGCCTGTACATCTTATTTCCCATTTGCATGAAAAACCAAATTTTAGCATTCATTTTTTAAGCTTTGAGTTACACATTCTCTCCCTTCCTCCCTCCCTATCCACCCTCATTGAACAAGCAAGCTGTTATAGGTCAAACATGTAGTTATGCAAAACATTTCCATAACAGTCATGTGGTGAAAGACTAACCACATTTCCCTCTGTCCTGTCCTGCCCTCCATTTATTCTATTCTCTCCCTTGATCTCTCCCTCCACAATAGTGTTTGCTTCTGATTAGCCCTTCCCCCAATCTGCCATCCCTTCTACTATCCTCCCTCTCCTATCCTCTTCCCCCTTGCCTTCCTACAGAGTAAGATAAATATTCACACCCAAATTAATGTGTTATCCCTTCCTTGAGCCAAATCCAATGTGAATAAGGCTCACTTATTCCCTCTAACCTTCCCCCTCCTCCACTCCATTGTAAAAGCTCTTTCTTACCTCTTTTATATGAGATGTTTTACTACATTCTACCTCTCCCTTACATTCCTCTCAACAGTTAATTTTATTTTTTAGGTATCCTCTCTTCATATTCATCTTACCCTCTGTCCTCTGTCTACATCTATCTATCTATCTATCTATCTATCTATCTATCTATCTATCCATCTGTCTGTCTGTCTGCCTGTCTATCTATCACTATCTACATATATATGAACATATACATACATATGTACATACATGCACACATATATAAAGACACACACACAATATACATACATATATAAACACACCCACATATACAAATACACACATATACATACAGAAGCATATATCTACACATATAGAATATACATATACACACATGCATACATGCATATGCGCATATATATGTACATATACACATACATATGTATATATACACATACATACATACATATATATGTATATATATGTTTCCTCTAACTACCCTAATACTGAGAAATGTAAACAGTTCAGTGAGTTCCTTATGGCTTCTCTTTCCTGTTTACCTTGTCATGTTCCTTTTGATTCTTGTATTTGAAAACTAAATTTTCTATTCAGTTCTGGTCTTTTCAACAAGAATACTTGGAAGTTGTCTGTTTTACTGAAATTCATTTTTTCCCTGAAGTTTTCTTAGTTTTTATACTAGCTCCTTTGACCATCATATTCCTATATGGAATATCATATTCCAAGCCCTCTGATACCATAGTATAGAAGCTGCTAATTCCTCTGTTATCCTGATTGTGTTTCTACAGTATTTGAATTGTTCCTTTCTGACTGCTTATAATATCTTCTTATTGACCTGGGAACTCTGAAATTTGGCTACAATATTCCTAGGAGTTCTCCTTTTTGGATCTCTTTCAGGAGATAATTGGTGGAGTCTTTTCATTTCTATTTTACCCCCTAGTTGTAGAATATCAGAGAGATTTTCTTTGACAATTTCTTGAAAGACAATGTCTAGGATTTTTTTGATCATGGTTTTCAGATGGACCAGTCATTTTAAAATTTTCTCTCCTGGACCTATTTTCCTGGTCAGTTGTTTTTCCAATGGGATATTTCACATTGTCTTCTATTTTTTTCATTCATTTGGTTTTCTTTTATAATTTTTTGATTTCTCATGAAGTCATTAGCTTCTGTTTGCTCCATTCTAATTTTTAATGAATTATTTTCTTCAGTGAGTCTTTGGACCTCCTTTTCCATTTGGCCAATTCAGCTTTTTAACACATTCTTCTCCTCATTGACTTTTTGGATCTCTTTTGCCTTTTGGGGTATTCTAATTTTAGAGGTGTTATTTTCTTCAGCATTTTTGGGGTGTCCTTTGGCAAACTGTTCACTTGCTTTTTGCGACTTTCTTGCATCACCCTCATCTGTCTTTCCTATTTTTCTCTACTTCTCTCACTTCTTTTTCAAAATTCTTTTTGAACTCTTCCTTGGCCTGAGACCATTTCATATTTTTATTTGAGTCTTTGGATGTAGAAGCCTTGACTTTGCTATCTTCCTCCTGTTGTATGCTTGGATCTTCTTCTGGTTGTGTGCTTTGATCTTCCTCACTGTAAGAAAATACCTTTTTCACCAAGAAAGTAACCTTCTATAGTCTTATCCCTCCCCTGCTCCTATTTGGTCATTTTTTAGCCAATTACTTGACTTTTGATCTCTTTGTTAAGTGCAGGGTGTACTGCTTCAAATTTCAGGAATTTTGTGTAGCTGTTTTCAGAGATATATCTAGGAATCTGTAAATTCTCAGTTTCTTCAAAGTGGTATGAACAAAGGAGAGGTATTTGCTCCTCTCCTGGTCTTCACTCTGGTCTGTGGGCAACCACAAGCACTCTTTTCTGCCCTGGAACTGCAAGTAGGATTCCTTCTCCACAGCCACCAACAACTCTGCCATGCCAGGCCTTCTTTTTGTCCCAGGCTGCCTACTCAGCACTGTAACCCAGATGAAGTTCTAGGTTTCCCCACAGCCTATAGCCTGAGAGCTCCAGAAGCAGCCACTGCTGTTCTGGGGCTGGGGGAGGGGTTGAGGATCGGATCACTTTCTTTTCTCACCCAGATTAGAGAGCTTTAGCACTGACCTTTGAAGTTCTCTTTGGCATTTGTGGGTTGAAAAGTGTGGAAACTGCTACAGCTGCCAGTGATGCAGCACCCTGAGGCCTTCTCCAGTTCCATCTCTGCTGGCTTGGCCCATGCTGGGCTGAAGTCTGCTTGGAGCCTGCTGCAGTAGACCCTCCCTGTTTGCCTTCCAGATTGTCTTGGGCTGGAAATCCATTTCAATCAATCATTTTGTGGCTTCTGCTGCTCTAGAATTTTTTAGAGTAATTTTTTGCAGGTATTTTGAGGGATTTGAAGAAGAGCTCAGGAAGGTCCCTGCTTCTACTCTACCATCTTGGCTCTGCCCCTCTTACCCTCATTTTAAGTAAATTGCACAATTATCTCTAACCTAGTGCTTCTGGGTCACACTTTTGAACCTCCTTCTAGAAGAAAGGGAACCAGAAAGAATCCAAATTTTTCTCCCCAGCAGAGTCTAATCCAGTCTTTTCCCTTTTCTAGACTGCACTGTTGTTTCTTTTTTACAAGTTTTGAAAACATTCACCCACTAATTATTCCATTTATAACCCATAGTTCAAGCATCCCTTCATATGTGTTGTCACTGGTCCATCAATGCCTTTTGATCCTCTCCTGTCACAAAAAAAAATATAAATAAGTTTCTAAATAGAGCTCTGTGGCACTGATTTAACTTGTCCCTCAGACTTCTTACCTGACAGCCCAAACCTACTTCTATATATTGATTCTAACACCATGACTCAGAAGCATAGGTCAAAATAAGATTGACTTGAGAGCTCCTACAAGGTGGGGTCACTGCAGTCCCTGAGAAGACATCCTTCTTATTGTGTCCTTGTCACCAAACATGCTCTGTTCCAGATGATTTCTCCCATCACTTTCTCTCAGTGGTGTTCACCTCTACTCTCAAGGTTAATGGATTTGTGGTTTAATATGCAGCTATAGATATGTATGTATATAAATATGTAGTAATATGTTTTCCTTTGTTCCTTCATTACTTCTTTCATTCCTCTCTCCCTTCTCTCTCTCTTTGTCTGTCTCTCTCTCTTTCATATTGACTGTTTGTGCTTGACTTGTGGTAGAGTCTTCCAAGTTCATATTGGTCTATCAGCTACAATCAGAAACACTATACCTTGACCCCAGTATAGTGATGACATTTTGGTTCACTTTGAGAATGAAGGGCAACAGCCTATCTAACTATCTATCTATCTATCTATCTATCTATCTATCTATCTATCTATCTATCTATCTATCCATCTATCTATAATCTACCTTCTGTCCATCATATATCCCTCTGTCTCTGTCTGTCTATCTTTCTCTTGAACTGTGAGAAACCTGAATTATATATCTAACCACCTTATTTTAAAAATGAAGAAATTGAAGTCCAGATGAGGTGATGTTATTGTCCCATTACTTGACAACTAGGTATTATGAGAATATGGATTAGAACCAGGTCTTTCAGCTCTGGATTTCTAATCTAGAGTCTTCTTTATACTGAATTATTTGAAAACAGTTTTCCCATCTCTACATTTAAATACAATCTCTCTTTAGCCCCATACTATAATTTTAGTGAAAAGATGCCTTTGCTTTCATGTTTATAGATGACAAGAAATTCTAGGAAACATAGAGATGATTAACTATAAGCTGGAAAATACAATAAATTCATATGGTGAGAGAGTATACCTTGGAAGTAAATAGCTGCATATTAGAAGCTAATGAGTGGAAATCTACTGAGAATTTATAAAGAGTTCCATGATTAAGCATTTTATATTGTAGTCTATTTTCAAAGCTCTTTTAGATACTTTCATTCCTCAGACCTATCCTTTGTCATTGCTTCTAGGCAAACCTGTTGTGGTAAATGTTTAGCAATCTCAAATATACAACAGCAAACATACACACGACAAGCTTTTAAGTTCAAAATGTATTATTGACATTTTGTCCATCACCTTCTTGGTTCTAGAAATCAAGCCCTGATTGATTGTATTTTTAGATTTCCAATGTGTCAATGCTCACATTCATTCTAGGTGAAGGAAGAGCATTAGGGGAGGAAAGAAGGAAGAAAAGAAAGAAAAAGGGAGGAAGAAAGGAAAGAAGGAAGAGAGAAAGCAAGAAAACTGATAGAGGAAGGGAAGAAAGGAAAAGGAAGAAAGATAGAGGGAGACAAGGAGAAAGGAAAGGAAAGAGGAAGGGAGGAAAGGGGGAAAAGAAGGACAAAAAGCACAAAATTTATTAAGTGCCCACTATATACTAGGCACTGTGCTAACAACTTTACAAATATGATCTCATTTGAACTTCTCAACAACTCTGTTGTTACAGTTGAGGAATCTGGCAGACAGAGGGTAAGGGACTTAACCAAGGTCATACAACCAGCAAGTTTCTGAGACTGAATTTGAATCGACATCTTCCTGATTTCAAACCTAGTTTTCCTTCCTCTGCATCTTCTCTAGCATCTCTGATTCCAGTCATACTCACATTCTCCATGAAAACTTTGCTTATATTATTCTTTTTTTTTTCATTGCAATCTGATGTCCACTCTAAAGGAGAGGATCTCAGACCTAGAGTCCACTGGCACATGGTACTACATCCTGTCCTTTTCACCTGGAACTTTCTGTCCCATTGTTGTGCTATTTTTTTGGAGTCCAAAGGCAAACTATAAACTCAACAATAGCTTTTGGCCTCTTAAAGAAGTCATGGGAGTGTTAAGAAAACTAAAGATATAAAAGAAAAATAGAAGAAATAAGATCATGCTGAAAAACACCATTTCTGGAGCCCCAAGAGGCCAGCTATGACCTGACCCTTCTCTCACAAGCATATCCCTTTCTTAATGGATGCTGCAGTAGATATATCCTGTTCAATCTTGTAAATTATTCATGCTTTTTCTTTTTAGTCCTATGTTTGGATTTGGCAGAATTTTTATGATTTTAGCAAGGGGGAAGAAAGCATCTCATTTGTTTAATGTTAGTTGGTCAACTAGCACTGTGAATGTCTGAAATGAGAAACAGAAGATCTGGATTCCAGTATTGCTGAATGAACGATTTGTTATATGGTTTTGTGCCCATGCTTTTCACCTTTCATTGACTCTAATATTTTTAAATAAATAACAATAAGAGTGTGATATTTTATGCCAGTGAAGGCTAGGACCTCTTTGCTGCCTGTCTTCCCTCTCCAAGTTCTAGGGAGGAGTTGTGTTTGTCCCCTGTTTTTGGAGAGGACCATGACATCAAGATGGTGACATGACTTGCAGTTGACTGATTTGAGAGAGGGAGGGCTGTGCAAAGTCACCAGTCTCATTTTCTCCTCCTGAGTCATCTGGGTCCAATGGCCTGATACTCATCAGGGTGATCAGAGATGGCCCAGGATTCAATGAGAGACCCTGACCCTTACAGGTTAAGGTCTTTTCAGATACTCATTTAGAGTGAGGTAATGCCCATGCAGGAAATAGGCCTCTTTAAGAAACAGTCAAGGGATGGCCCCTTTAATTAGAAAAACAGCAAAAAAAAATCAATCTGGGAGGACAAGACCCTTATGGTTGCTCTTTCAAAGAGAAACAGTTACCATTGACATTCACTCTAAGCCAGGAGGCCCAAAAAACATCCATTAAGTTGAGCTTTGGCAGGGACCTATTGGACAAATTACCTAACCCTGTTTGACTCAGTTCCTCATCTGTAAAAGGATCTGGAGAAAGAAATTGCGAACCACTCCAGTATCTTTGCCAAGAAAACCCCAAATATGGGGTCACAAAGAAGAATCAGACAAGACTGATCAACAATAAAGCTCCAAAATAAGAACACTCCCATTACCAACGAAATTAGATACCTTATCTGTGACTTACAGTTTCAGAGAATTGAAAGCAACACTTTTAAGTGACTTGTCTGAGGTCATAAAGGCAATACATGCCAGAGGCACAGCTAGGACCTTTGTCTTCCAAGTTCTGAGGCCCAGGGTTCTATCTGCTTTGTTTTGGCTCCTTTCACTAATAAATAGATGGAGAGATAGATTCCAGTTTGGTTCTAAACCTTGGATACACTCAATATTTCAACTGAAGTAAAATATTCCCAGAGACTTTCCTGCCATCTCTGGCTGCCATCAATTTGCTGGTCTATTCTCTATGCCTTGAGTAAACTCCCTCTATGCTTCCCTTAATTTAAATACTTTACTTCTTACAAGGCACATCGTGGAGGACCTGAGTTCAAATCCCAGCTCTGTTACTGAATACTCATGTAAGCTTGACCAAGTCTTGTAACTTCTAGGGACGCAGTTTTCTCAACTATAAAATGATGAAATTTTATTAGAAGATGGCTAAGATATTTTTCATCCCTAAATCAATGACTAGGCTTTCCCTAATTTCCCCAGATGAAAGTGATCTTTTCCATCTCATATTTTACTTTTTTAAATGTGAATTTTCTATTTTTATTAAGAACATGAACATAAATCTTTCAATACACAAAGAACAAAAAAGAGAGAAGCAAAAGAAACTGTGAGGAAGCTCACGGTTATGTGAAGTCTGATGTTTTTTCTTAAAAAGCGTATATTAAATTTAATATAGCAACAGCTTCCTTGCTTTTCTGTTTCCCTTCTATACTCTATTATTTTCTTCTCTGTGTTATTTATTTATGCCATTGATGCTCTTTTCTTTCTTTAAAGCAGCTAGGTGGTAAGTGGGTAAGTCACTGGAGTTGGAGTCAGAAAGACCTGAGTTCAAATACTGCCTCAGATACTTATTAGCTGTGTGAGCCTGAGCAAGTTGCTTAACCTGCGCTTCAGTTTCCTTAAATGAGGATTGTGAGGCTCAGATGAGATAATATTTCTAAAGCACTTAGAACACCTAGTAGGTGCTTAATAAGTCGTTGTTTCCTTCCCCTTCTTCCATTTATCTCTTATAGCACTTTTTTCTATATACCCCTCATTTCCTCTGATTATACCCTGCTTTGCTGATATGAATACATGCCATATCTGCCCATTCTATTGTAAACTCCTTAAGGGAGCTCTGGGAAAGACCAGATAGGTATCACTTTGTCCAACTGAGTCCTAACTCATTCTGTAGATCCTTGATTCATTTTGAGGAATGTGGTAGAGAGAAGGAGAAGGAAATGGTCTAGGAGGTGTAAACATTCTGCTAGTGTCTCATATTTCCTCAGTGACTGACCAAAATTTCCCCATTATTCCTTGGAGAATCACTGGGTTTATCTGTGGATCTATTTAAGGACAAAAGTATGTATGGAGCAGTGATTCTTGCCTTTTTTGAGATCTCCTCTGTTCAGGGCCAAGCTCTGGACAGGCCTTTGGGAGCTGGCTCCGCCCTCAGGGAGCTGACTCTGCCCTCAGGGAGGAACTTGGGAGGGGCTCTGGCTAGGGATATAAGGAGCTGTCGGGGAGGGATGGGGAAGATGTAAGCAAGAGAAGATGCAAGCAATAAAGTGAAGTGCACTGGCCACCTCGGTGGAGGAAGGGATAGCCCTGTCACACAGCTAGGCCATACGGCCACACGGCAGGGGCCAGAGACGTCTGAAGACTGGGAGGCAGGTAAGCAAGCGAAGACTGGGCTGGGGTAGCCCAGTGGGATATGATTGGGGTAAGGAAGCCCAACCAAGGTCGGGAAATCACCCTGTGCAGCTGGCGCCCAACGTGGGGCGGAACTAAGGAACCGCTTGACCTCCCTTTAAGGGAGAAGGACTATACAACCTCGCTGTCGAGCAGCGGGAAGCCAGGGAAGTGATTATTATGGGTCAGGGAAGTAGCGTTCCGCTGATCCGGCGAGGATAAGGAAGTGCTGGCATGTCACCTTTATAAATTATGTAAAAAGGAAAGGATGCGGCCTCATATAAAGACTTGCCGCTGGTGGGCCAACAGATGGCCTCTTATCAGAACACCAACCCCAGGTTGCTTGTTGTTACTGATTTTGTTATGTACGGGGTGGAAAAGCAGCCCTTGTGGGCATCCTGCATCCAACTCACTCAGCCACTTGTGCGATACAAATGGGAGACTCCCTAGCGGAGATTTCCGATGAGGAGTTGAGACCCTCACCTACCCCCCACCCCCTGCTTTTTTATGGGTATCCCTCTTTGGAGCATTGGTGGTCAAGGAGCTCAGGAGACAATCATGAGTAGATAAGGCAGAGGGGAAAGAGGGATGTGGTGCAGTCAGAAATTCAACCAGGAAATACATCCGGAGTTGGCCCAGGGCCTGCATCTGTGGTGCAGTTACAAAGTCAGCAGCCCCCCAAAAAAGAAAAGAAACGATTGCAGGAGAAAGTCTAGACAAAGAATCTTATGCAAGGCTTCTTTACAAAATGTTAAAGGAACAGGATTGCTTGGTAGGCCCTTCTCAAAAAGGATGTTTGTTACACAGTGCTAGAAAGTAAGCCGAAGTTAGAATTTGTGCAGAGAATTTTTGACATTTTTTCTCAGTTTTTGAACTTCTTTTTATTGTCTGTATATGTTTTCTGTCTTTACATGTTCTGTGTGCGTGTGTTTTTGAGTTATTACGGTCAGCTCCATGGTAGCTGGACCTTGGAATGTTATCTCTTTTCCTCCCCCTCCTCCCTTCTCTCTGATGGCTGCAGCATCGGGGAGAAGCATGGGAGAGAGAAAGAGAGGAATTACTCTTATATTATTTAGTTTATATGACTGCAAAAATGCAGTTTTCGATTAAAAAATGCAAGGGAATATATAAGTGCAGTTTTAAAGGGGCTTTAATCAAAGCCCATTAGGAGGACAACATGGATATGAAGTTTAGGAAAAGCATAAAAGTTTTGGAAATTATTGGAAAGTTGTTGGTAAAATTCTCTCTCTCTTTCTACTTTCTAATCCTGGCCAGATTGTGAAAGTGGAGAGAAAGACAAGAGGAGATCAGAGGCAGGCTGATTAGCATTTTCATTATCTCATGCCTCACCTAAAAGAAAAGTTTTTGTATAATGAGAAATAACCAAAACCTAATTATTCTGGTTATATTTTAAGTGAAACATGTCACTCTTAATTGGATGTTTTAAACAGATCAGGATTTGTTGTATCATTTGGCACTAAAGCAAATTGGAAAAATGCATATTAAAGAGACACCTCAGCAGAGATAAAGCTTTTGAAACTCTCCAGCAGAACGGAATAGACTTGGCGCCACTGGACAGTTGTCCAGAAGTCTCCCCCTTTCGGCTGATGAATTTCAAAGTCCTCTTATTCTAAGACGTTCTTAAGGAGTGGACACAGAAGTAAAATTTACTTGAGGAAAGGTTAGAACCATTAAGATTTTTGCCCTGCAGTCCCAAATCATCATTCAGCTGGGTCTGCAGTGAATTGTATCTCTTATCATTCCAGATTAGATCTAGGGAAGAGAACTATCATTTTGAAGGTTTTCAACTAAAATTTTTATAAAAGTTTGGTGACTGTTAGCAACAGGAAAAATTTTAAAACAGTTTTAAATTTTCCTTTTCAAGACAATGTATCGATATGTTAATATGTAATGCTCTATAGAGCAGAAAAAAAAAATCTTGCTCTTTTAATCTGAACTTGTACTCACTCCCAGGCCCAATTGCAACTTTCCTGCAAAGAACATCAGTATCTGCAGGAACATCAGGTTCCAGGGTCATAGTTCCTGAGTTCCCAGACCCAATTGCAACTTTTCTGCAGAGAACATCACTATCTGCAGGAACATCAGGTTATCATGTTCCTGAAGCTAGTTCCAAGCAAAAGTTAACTTTAGCATTTGAACTTATTAGCAACCTAATTTCTAAAGAATTTTTCTTCCAGAGTATATGTAATCAGAAAAGGAGAAACTAGCTTATGAAACAATGATGTACATCTATTCGGTGGTAAGTCTGAGTTTGAAATCCCCTATCTTAGATTCTACAAAGGTTACAACTTTAAATGACTTTCAAAAAAAAATTGATAGGAGAAATTCAGCGGTGTGGGCCACAATTGGGGATCACAACAGATCAAATGAAACCATTATGTGATTTATTGAAAGGTCCTTCTCAATCAAATTCACACAGAGGATGGACAGATGGAGCTTTGGAATGTTTGAAATTAATGCAGAAAAGGATTATGGAATGCACTACTAGCAGGATATTAGAATTACAGGACTTGGAAGTCACAATCTTATTCACTGAGAAAAAAAAAATCACTGGAGTTTTTCATCAGAAACAAGGAATTATTGAGTGGGTACATTTAGCCCACATAAAGGACAGAGCTTGTGTGCCTTATGCTGTGCTAGTAGCCCATGTAACACATGAGGCAGTGGAAAGAGTGAGGATGTTAGTAAGACAGGAACCTCACACGATATATACTATGTATACGAGTCAACAAATAGAGAACTGCATACAAGAATTTGCGGAATGGCAGATATTGATCAATCAAAATATTCAACATGGCCTCCCAATTCCTTTTGCCCAGCAATTTCCCACATGGCCATGGTCTTGGGCTGAAAAATGCTCTTCCTCACCAGTAGAGGGAGTTAATGTTTTTACAGATGCAACAAAATTTTAGGGCACCTATGTATATTCCATCTACAAAGGAGATGCATAAATTTAAAACAACGTTTAATTCTGCACAACAACATGAATTACATGCAGTGTTGCAAGCATTATTGTACGTTAAGAAACCTTCCAATATCATCACAGATGGCAAATGTACAGCACTATTGCTACCTAGATTAGACTCAGCTTATATCCCTGATAGGGCAGATAGTATTACACAGATAACTATGGAAGTTCAACTAGCAATAAGGGCCAGAACAACAATATTTTATATCACACACACTCGGTCACATTCTAAATCATGGAGTACCGAAAAGCATTAAACCAGACAATGGTCCAGCTTATATCAGTAAAGCCATTGAACAGTTCATGGTGGAATTTTCCATTTTACATGTCACTGGAATCCCCCATAATCCCACTGGTCAAGCTATAGTGGAACGAGCAAATCACTCCCTGGACACCTACTTGCCCAAACAAAAAGGGGGAGTTGGACCAGGAGTTGATGATACATTCGCAATTGGCTGTTTATACTCTAAATTGATGTTAAATTACAATTGGCTGTTCGGCTGTTTATATTCTAAATTATTTAAAATTCGATAGTGATGGCTTTGCTGCTATGAAATTCTTAACATTTCCTAATAAGGAGTCTGCAAAGACTGAATCAGCAATAACAAGTGCCCTGAAAGCAGCCAGTAGTGTGGCACGATGAGAATAAAAACTGGTTTGGTCCTCCTACAGTGTTAACGTGGGGAAAAGGGTATGTTTGTGTTTTAACAGATGATAATAAAGAAGTTTGGGTTCTAGTGGAAAGGATAAGAGTGATAGAGGACAACCGCCAAGGTGGAGCGGTTACAGGGAGCAAGGAGGCGCTATCAGTGGTGAATGAAAAAACTTCTGGAGAAATTCACTCAAGTAGGTCACGATGACTGCTCTCATTCTTCTCGTACTTATCATGACACTCAACAACACTGTGTCCTTCGACCCAACACCAAAAGAACAACAGAGATGGGCATTCGTCATGAATCCACCATGGTTAAGGGCCTACTTACAATCTATTCACATGGAGGATACATGGGACAATAGAAGTTTGGTCAAACAAGGATTTTGTGGGACTTGCTCGTGGGATGAAATATAGACCATTTTGTAACTTATAAAAGATGAGAAATGTAACCCTTTGGCATCTGTATATAGGGTTTTTACCATTTGAGAATTGTCACACACGTACTCATCAGGAGACAAAACTGATTATGGGAAACCACACAGAAATGTTGTTTTCATGTCACAATTTTGCATACTTGCCTGATGAAAAATATGCACCAAATTTTCCTAGACAAATGTATATTAATTATAAGGGATATCCTGAAGTTGGAAAGCCTGTTCAGGGAATAGATAGAGTTATCTTAGTAATGGGAGGACAAACAGTGTGGGGAATGCCTGCTGTAGCATTTACCAAGTAAATCTAACAATGTTACTTTAATGGGCAAAGTATGTCTAGGGAACAAACATATATTTCTCTGGGACAGAGACAACAGATCTAAATCAGAGGCATATCGGAACATGACAGGAATTTTCAATTTTACATGCCAGAATTGTTCTGTGCAAGAATGTATAAGACCAAAGACAGTAGGGAGAGTGTTTATTCTAACAAGACCTCGATATGCCATGACAGTAATTAAGGATAAAGGATGGTACGGAACACCTTGTGATAAGTTCTACATATTTTGGACAAGTAATTAAACCCTATAACTACTAAAGTATGTGGATGTGTTTCTTGTGTTAGGAATCATGTTATTAGTAGAAGCTATTTTAGCATCCATTGCATTAGCTGTATCTGTCTCTAATACACACAATACAATAGTTCAAGCTTCTGATTGCATGCCCTTATGAAAAATGTATCTGCAGGCTTTAAACAACAAGCAAAATAGACAATGAATTTTATGAAACCATTCATATGCTCCAAAAGGTAGCTGAAGTCATTGGTAGAGAAGTGTTTATTTTACAGCTACAACACAAATTGCAATGTGATTATAGATATAATGCCTTTTGTTTGACTACAAAATTGTATAATGGGTCACAAGTCCAATGGGAAGAAATTAGAGCTCAATTACATGGGCTAATTCCAGATAATGTGACTTGGGAAATCCAGAGATGAAATGAATTGGCAGAAGACTCATGTGAGGAAGCAGATGTTGATTTTGCACCTGAACAAATGGCTTCAAAAATACCTCGGTTCTTTGATAGTTTAAGTTCATGGGGTCATGTAAAGACCTGGTTTTCACCTTTACTGATAGGTTTTGTTGTAGTATTTTTAGTACTGCTGCTTGTGCCACTATGTATCAACCTTGTTTTGTGTAGTGTCCAGGACTCCCTAATATCTGGTAGACAGAACATCATCATCCTGAGGGAAAGATTGAGTCAAAACAACAAAGGGGAATTGCCAACCCCCAGCCTCTTGGATGGCATTCACTGGTCACGGCTCAGGGAAACTGAGGGGAGACTGGTAAGGCATGAGCAAGATGGCACTGGGAGGAAGGGTTCTGCCCCTGTTTTGCTCAAGGCTATTTTCCTGGGCTTTTCTGAGATCAAGGAAGCCAAAATGTGTTTCTTTCTTGGGGCTATATGTCTGCCCTGGGCAGTCCCGGTTTAAAGTGGAATTGCGGTCTTTTGTATTCTTTTTTGCCTCCTTCTCCTGTGTTGCATTAGATGCCTTTGCTCAATGATAAGACAGGCGATACTAGAAGCCAAAACAGATTTGCGTACCCTCCTGTCCTCCCCCAAACTCCCTACCCCTTATGATACTACTCCTGTTTAAACAAAAAGGGGTAGCTGTTAGGGGCCAAGCTTTGGACAGGCCTTTGGGAGCTGGCTCCGCCCTCAGGGAGGAACTTGGGAGGGGCTCTGGCTGGGGATATAAGGAGCTGTCGGGGAGGGATGGGGAAGATGTAAGCAAGAGAAGATGCAAGCAATAAAGTGAAATGCACTGGCCACCTCGAGTGTGTGTGTAGTCATTTTCCCCTCCATGGAGGAGGAGATAGATAGCTCTGTCATGCAGCTAGGCGGGCTGGAGACATCTGAAGACCGGGAGGCAGGTAAGCAAGTGAAGACTGGGCTGAGGTAGCCCAGTGGGATATGATTGGGGTAAGGAAGCCCAACCAAGGCCGGGGGATAGCCCCGTGCAGATTGAGGTCGGGGAATCACCCCATGCACTCCTCTAATATTTTTTTCTTGAGAATAATTGAGATGGGTGGCTTATCTGTGAGAAAATCTCTCCTGGACACTTAAAAAAAAAAGACAGTATCAGAGAAAACAACCTTAAGCCTTCTGAACCAAGTATAATCTTGCTAATGTTCCCTACCTTTCCCTACCCTTCTCCCCAGTCCCTATGTTTAGGATAGTGATTTTAGATGCATACTTCAGGTCTCTACAAAAACCTATAGTGAAGGTTATGTAAGATTTAAAAAAATTCTTTGCCTTCTCCAACTGCTGATTTCTTTAGATCCAACTTGTGTGAGTATTCATAGGACTAATTTACCTTGTTCTGAAATAAGGTCTCCTCTTGGTGTTTTAGCTTTTAAGGACTGAAGAATTCATGTTTCTTCTTCCTCTCTCTATTTAATTTATCATTCAGAACTTTTCAGAAAGGATTCATGTGTTTTTGTCTTTCCTTGGAACTATTTCTTTACCTCCTTTACCCCATTTCATGTCTCTAATGATCATATCCTTTCACTCTCTCTTCTTTCTCTCTCTCTCTCTCTTCCAAAGGAAAGTGGGGAAAATCTCCATTTCCTAGTTTTTTTTTTCCTTTGTTGCATAATGATCATTAATGCTACAGGGTTCAAAAGTGTCTGTTGATGGCAGGAAGGGTAGAGCAGCCATCTTAAAAATAAAGACATCAAAAGAGATCTCAGTGAACAGCAGACCAGAAGGGAATCAATGTCTTTTGCTGCTGCTTATATCAAAGTTGTCCTCCAAACCAGTCTCACATGCCCTTTCTTTTAATACTAGCAGCTACTTTTTACTTCTATAACCTTTTCAAAGCATTTGAAAGCATTCTTCTCCTCATTGGCTGTTTGAACCTCTTTTGCCAATTGAGTGAACCTATTTTTTAAGGTGTTGTTTTCTTCAACATTTTTTTGGATCTCCTTTAGCAAGGTATTGACCTGCTTTTCATGCTTTTCCTGCATCTCTCTCCTTTTTCTCCCCAGTTTTTCCTCCACCTGTCTAACTTGATTTTCAAAATCCTTTTTGAGCTCTTCCATGGCCTGAGGCCACTGAATATCTATTTCAGATGTTTGGGATACAGAGGCCTTGACTTCTATGTCTTTACCTGATGGATTGTTCTTCCTCATTGGAAAGGAAAGGAGGAAACATCTGTTCACCAAGAAAGTAACCTTCTATGGCCTTATTTTTTTTCCCTTTTCTGGGCATTTTCCCAGCCAGTTACTTGACTTCTGAGATTCCTCTCCACCCCTGCCTCACCAGTGCTTGGGGTCTGAGATTCAAATGCTGCTTCCCAGCCTCAGGGCTTTCAGTGGTGGGTGGGGCTGCTATTCAGGGTAAGATTAAATTCAGGTTCTCAGGTGGGGGCAGGGCCGCCTCCCAGGCTCAGTTCCCTCAGGGGGTTTATGCAGAGATCTTCAGTAATGGCCCTGAGCTCCAGTCTTCTCTGGGACCCCCTGTCTGCAGCCTCCCCCACTGCTTCCTCCTGAGGGGGCCCGAGCCATGGAGACACCCCACTCCCCTTTCGGCTAGTCCAGAAGGCTCTCTCACTGACCTGTAGTGCCTGTGGGTGGAGGGACCCTCACGGCCACCGGAGATTCTGTCCCTGCAGCCTGCTCGGATCTGCTCCTCTGGGGCCTCACGGCCAGGGCAGGGGCTGTGCTCCGAGTCTGGTGCCCGATGGACCTTTGGGGTCAGTTTCTCAGGGCTCTCTGGAACAGAAATCTCCTCCACTCTGCTGCTGTGCAGCTTCCACTGCTCCAGAGCCCATTGGGAGTTCCTTCCATAGGTAATTCATGGGCTGTGGGTTCAGAGCTCACATATGTGAATCTTTTTACTCCTCCATCTTGGTTCCTCCTATAACCACCATCTTTGTCAAGGTCCTCATCACCTCTCACCTGGACCATGTTACTAGCCTCTTAATGGAACTCCCTGCTTTAAATCTCTTTTCTCTCTAGTCTTTTCTTTGCATAGTTGACAAATTTATATTCTTAGGTCTAATTATGTCTCCACCCCTCTCTTCATAAAGCTCTAATAGCCTTCTATTGCCTCTGGGATGAAATACAGATTCTTTTGTTTCACGTCTAAAGAACTTCATAATCTGTCTTCAACTTACATTTTCAGTTTTATTTCACATTACCTTTTACTTCACACACTTTGTGTTCTAGTCAAATTGGCCTTTTCTCTGCTTCTCATGTACCATTTCCCATCTCCATATCTTTGCACTGGGTGTAAGCATGCCTGGAATTCACTCCCTCTTCTTCATCTCTGCCTTATCATGTCTCTAGTTTCCCTGCAAAGCACACCTTAAGTATTTCTGATCCCCATGCTATTAATGCTCCACTGAAATTATTTTAAATTTACCTACAAGTGTACATATTATTTCTCTAGTAGAACATAACTTCCTTGAGGGCAGGGAAACTCCGGAAAATAAGCCTTTTTGACTCCAGGCCTGGCATTCTATTTACTGTGCTGCCTAGGTGCACACAAAAAGAAGTTGAAAAGCAGGGTTTGGAGTGGGAGAGGTTACCTGATGCATGATGAAGATATGTAGCCAGAGTAAGAAATGATCTGAGGAGGTGTGAGTTTCTGAATTGATTTCATCTTGCAGAATGATGAGTTTCTGGAAATGATGAAGTCCAGGAAAGTAGTTAGGTAAGAAATAAATCAATAAACACTTACTAAGCACTTCGGATTGGCTTACATAGTCAACCACTATAACCACTCAGCATGTACATATAGAATAAACTCTGATCATACATTCAAGTAAGCACAATCTGGGTTTTGGTGATGTGTGAGGGTGGAATTCACCAAAAACCATTTGTAAAATCTTTTTTCCCATAAATTTTCCTGTAACATGAAAAAATTACCCTGAGAGAGCCATGAAGCTTTATTAGATCATCACAATTGACTAAAGTCTTGATTAGAATTTAGTTGGTGTTAAGTACTATATAAAAAAGTTGTATACAACTTTGCTTTCCTACTGGAAAGTCTCAGAAAGAACCATCGTCATAAACATTGCTAACTGGAAAGGGTGACTACATCTAGGAACACATATGCTTTGTCATGGAATACTATTGTATAGTAAGAAATGGTAAAAGGAATATTTTCAGGGAAACCTGGGAATACTTATATGAACTAATTCAGAATGAAGTGTATAGAATGAGGAAGACAATTTCTACAATGGCAATGCCATTAGCAAGACAAGAAATTTTGAATTATGGAAGAACTCTGATAAATGCAATGACCAATGAAGTGTACTACCCACCTTCTGACAGAGAAATGATGGACTCAAGATGCAGCATAAGGCATGCATTTTTGGACATGGCTAATACGGCAATCTATTGTGCTCAACTATGTGTGTTTCTTATAAGAGTTTTGTTTTTCTTTTTTTTTATGGGGAGGATGGAATAGAAAATAAATGCTTGTTAGTTTAAAACTTTTTTAAGTTCAATTTCCTATATGGGCAGGCAGTTTTCAGAGGAAGAAATTAGATTTCTGTATAGTCATATGAAAAAATGCTCTAAATCACTATTGATTAGAGAGATGCAAATCAAAACAACTCTGAGGTACCACATCATACTTATCAAATTGGCTAACATGACAAAACAGGAAAATGATAAATGTTGGAGAAGATATGGGAGAGTTGAAATACTAATTCATGGTTGGTGGGGCTGTGAGCTGATCCAACCATTCTGGAGAGCAATTCGGGAACTATGCCCAAAGGGCTATAAAAATGTGCATATGTTTTGACCCAGTATCATTATTTCTTGGGCTGTATTGCATAAAAATGAGAAAAGGAACCAAGTGTATAAAAATATTTATAGAAGCCTTTTTTTGTGGTGACCAAGAACTGGAAATTGAGGGGATGCCCATCAGCTGGGGAATGGCTGAACAAGTTGAGTTCTATGAATGTAATGGAATAATATTGTGCTATAAGAAATGACGAACAAGAGGACTTCAAAAAACCTGAAAAAAGTTATATGAACTGATGCTGAGTGAAATGAGCAGAACCAGGAGAACATTACACACAGTAACAGTCATAGTGTGCGAGGACTGTTTCTGAAAGACTAAGCCCTTCACAGCAATGCAAGGACTTAAAACATTTCCACAGGATTCGTGATGCAAAATGCCATACACATCCAGAGAATGAACTATGGAATTGGAATGCAAAATGAAGCAGACTATTTCCTCCTTTGTTATGTTTTGTTTTTCTCATGGTTTCTCCCATTCATTTTAATTCTTCTATCCAATATGACTAATGTGAAAATGTGTTTAATAGGAATGTATGTGTAGAGCCTATATAAGTTTGCATGCCATCTTGAGGAAGGAAGGGGGAGGGAGGAGAGAAAATTTGGTGCTTATTGAAGTAATTGTTGAAAACTGAAAACAAATAAATTAAAAAAATTTGGGGAAAAAGATTAATTTCCTGAATTAAAAAAAAGAAGCTGTTCATGACCACAGTCTCCTGGTTAGCTCCTTGTTTTTCGTGATAGGGACAGGGATGGGGAGAGGAATTGGGCCAAAAAAAGCCAAGTAAAGATGCCCACTCAGTAACAAGTAAATGTAACACCAAAATATTAACCCCCAAAGGAAGAAGAACCCCCTGTTCATCTGAGGCCCTCCATTTTCATTTAAGAAGCCCTCCATTCAACCACAGGGCCCAGTTCTGGGCTTTAGCAGAGCAGGCTAAATCCTTATCAGAAAAATCTGATCTCCTCTCTTTACTGAAGAGTCTGCCAGGTCACACACACTTTCCTTTTAGCAAGAGACCAAAGCACATGTGTCACTAAAAGTGGTCCAAGTATACTTGATCCCATTTCTTCCCATTACAAGAACAGTCCGTGCTAGAGAGAATGGACACATTCACTCCATGTATCAATCACCAATGAAGTACTGCCATTTAAATTACCAATGGGTAAAACACTCTGAAAGATAAGCTAGCCATCAGGGCTGGTGCCAGGCAAAATTGTGAAGTAGACAGACCTGGCTTCCCAGTTCCCCAGCCTCTCAGGTCTGCCCTTTAGGTCTTTCAGGACAACAATTTCTATCCCCAAGCACCCGATTTCCTCTTGCTCATCTCTCCCTTCCTTCCCCAGTCCTTCCCTGCTCCATCCCCCCAAACAACCTATAAAACTCATTTTGAGGAAAGAATGAATAAACTCTTTCATATTTACTTTTATTATTGATAATGTCTAAAAGTATCACCTCTCCCAATGGATTTTTTTTTAAATAGGAGACTCAGTTTTGAATCAAGGAAATAAAGTTCTAAATTCACACACTAGGAAGGAGTGAAACACTTTTGGGTAATGGGACTCTTCTCACGCTTAAAATCATGTCATATATGTTCTTATGTATCTCCTCTTCTTGTGTGACCTTGGTAAAGTCATTGACTTCTTTGGCCATCAGTTTTCTCATTTATATAATGGGAGGGTTAAACTAGATGGCTTTTAAATTTCCTTCTCACTATCCTGTGATTTCTTCCTGAGATGCTCAGACAGATACCTGAGATCTGGTGAAACAATTTGGATGTCTGCATAAATGAACATCCTAGTATGCCTTGTGCCTTTCAGTCTGTGGTAAAGATTATGTTTGGGCAGCTAGGTGGTACAGTGGATAGAGTGTTGCTGGGCCTGGAGTCGGGAAGATGAGTCTTTATGAGTTGAAATATGGCCTCAGACACTTCCTAGCTGTGTGACCCTGGATGAGTCACTCAACCCTGTTTGCCTCAGTTCCTCATCTGAAAAATGAGCTGGAAAAGAAAATGACAAACCATTCTAGAATCTCTGCCAAGAAAACCCCAAATGGGGTTATGCAGGGTCAGATGTGATTGAAAGATGACTTATCAACAACCAAGATTACATTCCTTAATAATTCAGATGATTAATAAGCCTGCTGGTTTATCACTCAGGCTACCAATCTTTAGCCTTCTATAAAGGGAAGGGGGAATCAAATAAACAAATCCCCAAATATTTTCTGGCTCCAGATTTCTTTAAGGACATTGATTTTTTTTTTTTAAATAAAATGTGTCTTTTTCTCACAAGTGAATTGCTCCTCTTCGAATAGAGGACAAATAATTATTTGCAAGGCTATGTCATTCATTGCTGAGCCCAAGAAGGATCATACAGCTTTAACTGCTCCCAACTAATCCTACCTGGTCCTAACACTTTACACCCAGACCAACGCTATGTGTTTTGTTTCAGGAAGATAAATCACTATAAGAATCTAAGAACAAACAAAACTCCTGTTTGAAAGGGTCAAATAGATTGCTTTTATAGGCTTGGACTGCCTTGCCCTGGGATATGCAGATAAATGTTTAACAATCAATTCCCCCTACCTCTAAATGTAAAATGATACACTTGTAAGTTCATTTGCATTATTATTATTTTCTCCATCACTTACTTAAATCTAGACAATCAACAAAATAAGGCATTAGGCCCTGATTTGTAATTTGTGAATTTCTAAGGTGTAAATACTTTGAAAATTGAAGATTTAACATTGAAAATTTAAAAATAAATTCCCATGAAGTGATTCAGACTGACTCCTGCATGCTTCTTCATTACAAAAACACAATTTCAGTTTCAATTTCTTTTTAAAAGTGTAACATCCGGCAATGACCCCTTCCCCTCCCCCCCATACATACATACAAACAATTTCAGGTTGTTCCTAGTGTTAAAAAGAATTAGAAGCCCCAAACACAAGCACTGCTAGTTTTTGTCTGGATAAAATACTAAGGACAACATATGAAACTTCTGCTTCTAATATCTTTTTTCACTCTCCAGAATAGCCTCAATTCTCTTGAATATTTTTCATTGCAAACATCCTTATTAAGAGGATTTCAAAAAGTACAGGGTGAAGTGGAGAGAGAGGCAGAGATAGGAGGCAAGTTGCAACAGGGAAAAGGAGGCCTGGAGTGGTAATCACAGGCTGGCACACGCAGACAGGGAGACCAACTGTCTGTGAAACGTTTTTCATTGCCTGCTGCCCTTCTCTGCCACAAGGAATGGTCAGTTTCAATGGCTGTTTGACAGCATGGTATAGGTAGTCTGGTTGATTGCAGGCCCTAATTTGAAGGCTGTTTGATGGGCTTATGGAATTGCTTTTCCTGGGCAGATTCAAAATGGAATTTGAAAGCTTTACCCCTCCCCCTCCAACTGCATCCTGCATGTGTGTCTTAGGTTGCTTGGCCCATCTTTTCTATTAATTCAGCACAGGCCATTCTTTTGCTGAGGGTCTAATTTGGTTGTAGTATTAAACTCAGTTGTCAGGCTTCAGATGAAATAATGGAGTCTGACAGCTCTGTTTTTTTTTTTTTTTAAGCCACATATATACATCTCTATATGAAGAAATAACATAGTACTCTCTCAGTGGGATATACTGCTGCTAACAAGCATCTATGTGCTCTACCATTTCCATATAAATGTGAAATTTGACATTTGGCAGGGGTCAGTGATGAAATCAATGCATTAAAATTCTAGGAGAATGGTAATCTTTATCTCAAAATCTCTTGATGGCACAAGGTTCTTCTCACTATTCCTTCCCCCCCACCCCATTCAGCCTATCTACTTTCATTTCATCCTTTTATTTTTTCAAGCTGATGCTTTTCATAAAACAATACCTTCAAAAAACATACTTACCTGTGCATATATCCACTGTGTCAAAAGAGAAAACAGGACTTAAATGCTTCATGTATCTAGTGCAATCCTCTGCACTAGAAGATACTCACTTTTATCACACGGAATGTCCTTTAGAATGTGACAAGCAAAAAGAGTTAAAATTCAACTTAGTTCAGTAGGCAATGTTTCTTCCTCTAAGTGGAAAGGAGATTCCAAGGTCTTTCAGAATTGCCTCTTTGAATGCTGAATATAGAAATGCTAGAAGTCATTTTCTTTATAAAGCCAAAAAAATGTTTTCCTGGATAGAAAGGCTAGACCTTACCTGTACCTCCTTACCAGATTCAAGGAGCTAATTTCAAGAGTTGGAGGAGTGAGCAGTCTTTCCAGCCCATTCCCCAGCATTTATCAGCAAATGCTCTCTAAACATACAGTTACAAAAGTAAGTGTTACTATCCTAACATCAAAGGATGAAAGCAAAACCAAACACATAAGTCATATATTCTAGTGGAGTTTATTAAAGGAAATGGTTCAGCTAGATTGATTTTGAAAGGACAGCTAGTATAAGAAATAGAATTGTTCCTGGGGTTGTGCTCCTCTAGGCCTCCAAAGTTCCTAGTCCCATAGCAACTGTCAAAACATAAATATAAGCAATAACAACTTTATGAAGGTTGCAGCATGAATCTTTAATAGTAGTGCAAGTTGAGAACAGGATATTCTTGCTTCCGTAGAGAATTCATGTTTCCAGTGTCACTTATCAACTCTTTGATTAGCATTGAAGGTTTGAGGAATGTTGATTGACTAGCATTCACATGGCTGAGCTTGTGGACAGTGTTTCTGAACTCATAACTTTGGGTCTTCTTGGTCTTGGCATACACTGAGAATCTGCAGCAGTCTTATTTATAGCTGACTTGGAAGCAAAGCCTGTATTATGCAATCTATTCAGTAAAATTGTCTTAGAATTGTGTATGTGTGTGTGCATGCTGGAAAGAGAAAGAGCTTTGAAGGAATGGGGTGACTAATATGTACCTATTTTAAAAAATGACAGAAAGGGAAAACACTGTTGAACTTCTGCATTTACCAACAGTTACTCTTTAAAGAAAATTATTAACTCATAACATGCAATCAAAAGGGGTTGTGACAAAATACACTTGCTGTAATAAAAATGAACGAAATCTCCCCAAGTGGGGTTTGCATTGGTAGTTTCAGTATGTAATAAACAATAAATGGATTTCATCCCCTCAAGATGTCTTACCTTAATATAAGAATTTTTATCTGTATAAATTCATCCACTGAGCCTTATTTCTACAACTGAAGTGCATGTATATATATATATATATATATATATATATATATATATATGTATATATCAGCAGCATCTCACATCATGAAAGTGTCAGCAGTCATATAAGATATATGTTAATATAAAGGACACCCAGAAAATATTGAGCCAATATTCTTTCATGTATCTGGTAGTAAGCACTGCACTCTCAAAATTTTCTTTTGGGATGGCCTTACCTAGGAAAGCATAGTGGAGTTGGATTGGTTGTCCCAAAGGATGTTTACAGGTAAAATATCATGAGATCTGTCTTTTGTAGTCAGGGCATTCATTCCTTGAAATGTGGTTGTGAGATAATATGAAGGAAAAACTCTGGTAGAAAAACTTC
Organism: Bettongia penicillata ogilbyi; assembly: GCA_023548195.1. NCBI lineage: Eukaryota > Metazoa > Chordata > Mammalia > Diprotodontia > Potoroidae > Bettongia > Bettongia penicillata. The sequence continues at coordinate 16,040,868 of JAJHZJ010000318.1, forward strand.
AGCAAACTTGGGAAGTTATCATTTTATCAATCTGAAGCCTACTACTTAACTTTATTCAGTAAATTATGACAGCCTCTACCACCATCACAGATGGCTGATGAGGGCACTCTGACCTCGTCATCTAGACTGACTTCTATGTGGAGAAAATTCACCTTAGAGCAAATGAAATGAGGAAAAGAGTAACACAATCTTTGTCCTTGAGAAACTTAAATTCTAAGGTGGCAGAGGAGGAGATATGTTGTTGCTCTGTCATTTTTGGTTGTATCTGACTCTTTGTGACCCCATTTGGGGTTTTCTTGGCAGAGATATGGGAGTGTTTTGCCATTTCTCTTTCCAGCTCATTTTACAAATGAGGAAACTCTAGGCAAACAGGGTTAAATGACTTGCCCAGGGTCACACAGCAGTAATTATGTGAGGCAAGATTCGAAGATAAGTCTTCATGACTTGAGGCTGGGTTCTGTATCAACTGTGTCACCTAGCTGCTCTGCACAGTAGTAAATTTCATTAGAGAAAACAAATAAAGGAAAATAAATTACAAAGCTTAGAAATGAATCAGTTTACAGAGCTCAAAATTCTCATGGTAATGTATTTTAAGATCAGAATTGTCTCAAGAAGCACAATTTGTGGGACAGCTGGACCCAAATTACATTTTTGTTCTCTGGTTCTGGTTATACTTTCACTAGATGGAGGCTAATGTCATGGATAGAGAAATGGGTTTGGAGTCAGGAAAACCCAAGTTTGAATCATGGCTCCCATATTAACTGTGGAGTCCCTTCCTAGGAGTGCCTGGTAAATGTTTAACAATGGCTGCATAGTACACTTTTAAGTTTAATCTGCCTTGGTAAAAGTTTCTGCAGAACTTCCTTAAGTTTAGACAATCAGCAAAACCATTCATTAAGCCCTGATTTGAAGTGTTTGTCAATTTCTGAGGTATGAATGCTCACACTGAAAATTTTACATTCTGGTCCAATTTACTGTTGCAAAATATTTATCTAGGTGGGGACTACTCTCAAACTTTCTTACCAGAACAGAAAGCAATTGCTATTTGCACTTATTCTAAGCCATTAAAATCTCAGTAATGAGCCATGGAGGCTTGCATTGGTTGTCTTGGAAGGACCACTACCATTACTGCCACCATCACCACCATCACCACCACCACCACAACCCACAATAACAACATTCCAACTCTCCAAGTTGTTGGACTTGGCTCTAGAGCATATCCTTGTCCATTTCACCTTCTCCTACTGCTCCAATCACATAACCTTTACGAGTCCTACTTTTCTCATCTGTAAAATGGGAATAATTATGACACCTACCTCACAGTATTGTAAATATCAAATGAGATAATGTGTGGAAAATGCTTCACAAATCATAAAATACCATAAAATGTGACCTGTGGATGCATATGGACCTAATCCAGAAACCATCATCCTAGTAACATGTATTCTCCTTCATGCCAGTACTCTCCAAAGACCTGAGACAGACTGCCATCACTTCCTCTTTCAAAAATACTAGATTGTAAGAGCCTCTTTCTGGTCCTAGAGATGCTTCCATTTCTTTTTTTTTTTACCCACTTTGACTAGTGGATGAACTGAATTGTCTTACCTTCTCATGCATCCCTCCCTGCAAAGAGTTGTATAGCCATTTAATTCAGCTACTTTGTGGTGGTGACATTTCTAGAGTCCTGTCACTACAGGTTTGTAATTGAAAATGCTTTGCACACAAAGTAATAGTAACAGATAATTTTCACCAACAATAGGGTATAAAGTTAAAGCAGTTGGATAATTCTTTACCATATGCCAATCTCTAAGTTATTAATATGCTGATATTAACTCATAGTTACATATAACATTTAAAAATATTTTAAAAATACAAAGTACTCTCTCTCTCTCTCTCTCTCTTTCTCTCCCTCCCTCCTTCCTCTTTTCTTCCTTCCTTCCCTCCACACACATACACACACATCCTGTAAGGTAAGAACTAAGGATGTTATTATTTCTATCTCACAGATTCTCAGAGAGGTTAAGTGACTTTCCTAGCATCACACAGTTCACAGATGTTAGAAGTGAGGTTTGATCTCAGGTCTGCTGAAGTCTAGGTACCCTGCACTATACCATGTGGCTTGTTTGATGACTAGATCCTACTGCAGATGCTACTTAAACACAAACACATTCTATCTATATTTTCTTTATACTTATACCCTATATCTATCTTCAAATCTATACTATCATTTATCTATCCATCTCTATATTATCTTTTTGTCTCTCTAACTTACACATCAATCTTTCTATATTTGCCTAGCTACTTTTCTCTCTGACTCTCTGTCTATCCACTTATCTGTCTGTCTGTCTCTATGTACTAGGAGAGAGATAGAAAAATGTGAATTGCACTTATGTACAATCTGTTAACCATAAAGTCATGAAGTTGATTTTCATGTTTGGTCTGTAGAATCAATCTGTTGACTTATAGTATCATCACATAAACTGTTAGATCACTATTATTGCTACTAGAAAAGGTGTAACAGTTTATAGTCTCATGGCTCCCTTCATAGGATTGTAGATTGAGAGTTGGAAAGGATTTTAGAGGTCTTCTAGTTCAATCCTTTCATTTTACAGATGTAGAAACTGATGCCCATAGAGTCTGACTTGTTCAAGGTAGTAAGTGGCAGAGCCTGAATTTGAACTTGGATCTTTAGACTTGGACCAAACACCCAACCAGAAAGGCAGAAAGGGGGAAGGTTGGGGTGACCAATAAGACTGATGCTAAACCTAAGGTTCATGATTCTTTACATATTATTCCCATTACAGGCTTATGAAGCTCCTTTGAGGTTCTGGCACTAGGTGCTTTTAAACGATACTCACATGTGAGTGAGTTTTGAATAGTGAAGCAATGAATTGGACTATACTGTCTGAATAGTGCCAAAAGTGTTGGCTATATTGCATGGACACAGCATTTGTGTCTCTGTGGGTGGTGCACAACCACCTCTTCTGTGCTTTTTAGTAAAGACTTGTTTAAATTTAAGGAATTTAAAGTTAAAACAATGTCTTTAGGTGAAGTAATTGATGAAATTTTAACACTACATCAAGGTCCTGAAATTTTCCAGTATGATGAGGAGAGGATTAGTCCTGTATTGTTTTATTGATGTGCTCTTTGACTGCCTGTGGGCTTCTTTCATCTTCTTGTAGAGGCTGGTCTGCAGAGGGGAGCTCTCATAGATGAAGAAGACTTTACGGCAGAGAAGTCAGAAGTCATGCTAGGTGTGCACTCTCACCTTCCCTTTAAGTATACAGGGGCCCCATTCCCCCTCAACCTGATGCTTTTGAGGACTCTGTCATCTACAAATTCCCATTAGTTCCATTTTAGACAGATTCTGAGCCCTGGTGCCAAGGGGTACATCTGTTCACAGGTTAATGCTGCATTTCTATTTACCAATGGGTAGCCCCGAAGTCACAAAGACAACTGATTTCCCTTTCAACCACTAATTAATTGCCTAGTCCCTAACCACTCATTAATCCTAGAAAGAAAATCTAAAGGCCTCTTAAAGGTAATGCAGTTCTCTTAGGAACAAGAGGATGTAGAGATTTAAAGAGATAGAATACCTGATTTTAACCTTAAACTGTTGAACTTTATTTTCTAGCTATTGCATGCTCAAAATTCTCTTTAATTCCACACCAAGACTCCATATAGGCAATGCGAACGCAATTGATTGAAATGTGAAAATTCAACCAACAGGTTATGTTGACAACTGGCCTCTTTGCTTGGTTCATCAGGTTAATTGGTAGTTCAGCATTAACTTGGTACAATCTCTCTCTGTGCCTGTATCAGTCAGCACCAACAATGCTCATCCTTAGGCAAAAGTTTGATGTTAATTCTTCATGGATATGCCTTTGTGTGAACCAGAGATGGGCATCTGCATAGCACAAAACAAAGTTAACAACCACAAATTATTATCCAATTGAATTAGGCAAAGTATATAGTAGCAGGGATGTCAAACTTGAGAACTGGCTGGAAAAGGCTGGCACAACTCTATAATAGTTTGGGGAAATCACGTTAAAATATAATTGGGAAATGTTTAACAAAATAAAACATATGCTACAACAGAGATAATGTTAATTTGTAGTTTTCTAAGTCCATACTATGGCTTACAGGGATCCAATTCTATTTGAGATTCACACACTGATAGTGGATAACTGAAGTCAGGAAGACTTGTACATAAATATTGTGCCTGTCACTTATAGTTTTGTGACCCTGGGCAATTCAACTGACATTTCTGAGTCTAATATTACCTGGAATATCTATACTTCAGAGTTATTATAAAACCCAAATTAGATCCTGTTCATCTGTAAGTGCTTTGTAACTTTTTTTTTTATTTTAAGCTACTGCTATTCCTCCACCTCACCTCAGCCACACACAAAGATGACCATATCCTTGGATCTTGCCAGCATCCATAAATGTATTCTCAATGTTTAGGAATTCAAAAATTCCCTTATTTAACTATAGCCTATCTCATAATCTTTTCAATTCTCCTGCTGCCTTCCCTTACATAATGGTATTCTTTACATACTCTGTGATCTCTAATCCCTTGACCCTTCAAGTCTCTCCCAGGACATCTCCCCTGCACTAGCCACTCTTCTCGACATCTTGACTCTTTGATGACCCAATTCAACTCAACACTGTCCTACTCTCTCTAATACTTTAGCCGTCTTATCATATAGCCTATTACACTCAACCAAGCCTCAACCTTGGATCACTCCTATCACTTTCATTCCTACACACATGCTACTGAATGAAGGTGGGAAAAATTATGCAACCATTTTGACTGGGGTAACTACAAATGAATGTTATGTAACCTCAATGAGGCCCTCACTGTGGTTAGGCAATACTATTGTACCTCATTTTTCTTTTCTTTTTAGAAAAATATTTATTTTGTTCTGAACTGAAGAAATAACACAGGCATTTCCATAATATAGTAGGATAGGAAAAAAAAAGGGATGATTTTACATGAAAAAAATATCTTACGGAATTTACTAAGATAAGATCAAAATGGTTACATGAGAGATATTACAAAAATATTTGTAGCATATTGAATATATATAGAATATAACCTATCAGACTTACCGATAGGTATACATGTCTATCAGAATCTTCCAGAATTGGTTAGAATACTGAGAAGTTAAGTGACTTGCTTAGAGTCATTTAGCCAACATGTCAGAGGCAGGTTTGAATCCAAATCTTCCTGATACCAGGCCAATTCTTAGGCCACTACCTTTCTGAATATTAAAATGCTTTTAAAGGTCAATTATCATTATCATGGTTAGCTGCCAAAACAAGATAACATAGGCTGTCATCCATTCTACAGTAGGAATAATCTTGTGTAGACATTGTTATAAAGCTACCAGCTTGCATTAAAATGATTGGTTTTTATAGATTACTCAGGGGAATATATTAGTATGAATGTTAACAGGGGATTTGAGAAGCTTTGCATAATTTAGGCCAAGAAGCAGATGAACCAGGGAGGCATAAAATACCATTTTAAATCTCAGACTGGCCAAAAATTTGGGCCCTTCTTTATGATAAGGAAAAGCTTGCCTTTGGCAAGTTACATTTGCTCACTCTAATACCCTATTGATCAGATTAAATATGATAATCATGAAAGGATTGGCACCCCAAGACACCTCTTATTTGTTTGCTTTCTTCTTTCTACTTGTTACTTTTTCCTTCCTTCCTTTCGCCCTCTCTTTCTTTCCTTCTAGTTCAAATACACTGAAAGCGGGAGAATCTTCTCCAGTTGACACCTAGGACAGTGCTCTGAACACCGTAGACACAATAAATGTGGCTAGGAAACAATAGATAACCGAAGGAAAAACGAAGCCTCACATGGAGAAGGAAATAGATTTAAAAAGCACTTAGAACAGTTAGCTCAAGTTAAGAAGATCATAAATTTAGATTTGGAAAGGACTTTATAGGTCATCTCATACTATTTATACTTTTTACAGAAGCTGAGACTTGGGTCGAGAGGCTACTTGTTTTTCAGTTTTATGTGACTCTTTATGACTGCCTGTGGAGTTTTGGCAGAGATTCTAAAGTGGTTTGCCATTTCCTTCTCCAGCCCATTTGAGAGATGAGGAAATTGAGGCAAAAAGGGTAAAGTGACTTGACTAGGGTCATACAGTTAATAAATGTCTGAGATTAGATTTGGACTCCAGTCCTCTTGACTCCAGGCCCAGTGCTCTATCTACCGCTTAGCTGTCCAAAAAAGGTTAAGTAACTTGTTAATGATCATACAGAAGCCAAGCCTTGTACCCAGGTCCCCTGATTCCAAATCTAGAGCCCTCTTTCCACTGAGCCATGTTGCCTCTGATCTAGCTTAAATCTCACTCCTTTTCTTCCAGGACACATAGGGACATACTCTCTTGTATGGCTGGAGATTCTAAAGGGGAAAATAGGCCCAATAACTCCGTGTATTTGGTCTTATTCACACAAAAGTGAAACATAAAATAGGATTCCTCATCATATTGCTCCAAGTCCTTAAACAAACAAAACACACACATAATCTCCCTGATTGCAGCTGGCTTCACACAGATATGTGGTGGCTGAATAGCTCATCCCCATCTTCTGATTCAGCACGTATCATTTCAATCCAGCCATGTGGTGTTTGCTGAAAATGTGGCCTAGAAAATTTGCACAAGGAGAATAGACTCACTGATAAGCCATTACTAGGGTTATGATTATACATTTGCTGATCTCTAACAGTGTCTTAGAACATTAAAAGAGGGTGTCCCTTGTCCTTAATAGCCTTGGCATTTTGCATAAAAATGTACTAATTCATTTGCACATTTCCCATCATAATTCTCTTTGGTGGTGACCATGTCCAATACCTTTCATTCCTTTGCTTAGAATTGGGGATAGGGGGTGGCATTGTTTTTGTACCTAGAGAGCACTTTATGCACATCCTGCAACATGAATTAAATAATTGAATTTAGGTTACTTTAATCTGTTTTGGGATTTTGGAAATTCATAAGCTCAAGTTATGTTTTATTAGCCATATCTGCATGTGCTTTAATGTCAAAAGATTTAGGTTTCTTGAATTTCTTGAATTACACTTCACTGACCAGGATATCCCAGTTCTCCTTGTGACTCTAACACTGATTATACTATAGCCGTGGACAAGCCCCTGGGACTCTGTTTATACGTATCTAAAAGGAAGCAATTGAAGTGGAAGATCTCTAAGACTTTCTTAGTGGTAAACTTCTCTGAAGTTTGTTATGATATGGAAGACCATGAGTTCACAGAATCACAAATATTAAGTCTAAACTATGATGCATAAAAATTTTTCCATATGCATTTTTTTCTAGTTGGTCAGTGTCAATAAATATTTATTAAGCACCTACTCTGTGCTAGGTACTGTGCTAAGGACTGGGTGATCTGATGTACTAGGGAAGTGCCAGTTTGAAGGGATTCATACAACGAATCTGGACTACATTCCTTGAATTGGGCCAGGTTCACAATCTTGGGGTCTCCAAGGGATTTGGATACTTATTCTCATTGAGGAAAGATTGGAGGTATAATGGAATAAATATCAATATCTATCTATCTATCTATCTATCTATCTATCTATCTATCTATCTATCTATCTATGTCTGTCTGTCTGTCTATCTGTCTATCTATCTATCTATCTATCTATCTATCTATCTATCTATCTATCTATCTATCTATCTATCTATGGTATATATGGCAAAAATCCAGTCTAGTTCTTGCTCCCTGGAGATAGTGTTATGGAAGACCATGGTCAAAGTAAATTCACAGAATCACAGAACTGAAGAGTTGAAAGTTCCAGTGGAGGTCATATAGTCCAACCCATTTCCAAAATGGACACCCTACCCCCTTGGATATACTTGGCAAATGGTCATCTAGCTGTACTTGAAAACCTCCAGTAAAGGAAGGGGGCATGACCTATCTCTTAAGGCAGTCAGCCCACTGCACTTTTGGATAATTTTGTTAAGAACTTTTTGTGACATCAAAAGCCTGAGTTTACCACTTTTCAATTTCTACCAACTGCTCAAGATTCCACCTTCTCTAGTTAAACAGAATAAATCTGATCCCTCCTTCATGTCATAGTTCTTTAAATCCTTGAAGACAGTTATAGTCCTCTCCCCCTAGCCCCACATCTCATCCTCTCTCGGATAAACATCTACTCTATTGTTACTTCAGCTGATCCTCAAAAGATGTGCATCAATCAAAGAGCATCCATTTGGCTGTTCCAGGGATGGTGCTCAAAGTATAAGCTCAAGGTTTTTTTTTAATTCTACTTAGTTTCCTCTGGATGGAGGGCAGTTCATCTTCAGCTTATCTCTGTGCCTCTGAATAAGAAGCTCTTATCAATTCTGTTTTTTCTGGGGCCCCCTCGATGCCCACCTTTTCATATGAGACAAGTCACTTAACTTCTCAAGGTTGTGAAATGAAGACATTTGACAAGATGGCTAGATGATTTTAGGAACATAAGGGAATTTTCTTTTTTCAAAGACATTACATTATTTGTTAATAATGTATTTATGTTAGGGAGATGGCATGTGATTCAGTGTGATATAGTGGCTCAAGAGTCAGCCCCAAAGTAAAAAAGATCTTAGTTGAAATCCTGCTTCTGATACACGTTGGCTCTCCTGCTCTGGTCCAGTTATGGGACATTTCCATTTTCCAGGAGTCATTGCTCTAGCATTGCAATTTGCAGAGAACTCCCTAATCTGCATTGTTACAGGAAGTTTTCTTATATCAATGACATTGTAAGTCTAGTCTGAAAACAAAATAAAACTCCCATGATGACCTATTTTCTGTGTGGAGTACTCTTGCTTCAGATTTACTCTTAGGTGGCACAGTGGATAGAACCCCTGGCCCAGATTCAGAAAGACCTGAGTTCTAATCTAGTCTCAGTCACTTACTAGCTGTGTGACCACAGACAAGTCACTTAACCTCTCTGACAAAAGACATTAAAAATAGTTCCTACTTCATAGTACTAGGGTATGATTATTAAAATGCATCGATGGCACAGGACTTTTCCTTTGTCCCATTAAAGGATTTAGAAAAATGAATGACATACTCTGGTTTAGGACTTTTAGAAACTCTCATCTTGGAGCTAGTAACCAGCAGTATTGTTCATAGCCTTGGTATATTTGAGTCGATAAGCTTATTTAGGAGCATTGTGGCTCTTGATCAGCTCCTAAACAAAGACCTCTTCCTCTAAGTTCTTTTCTTACATGTATCAATTAATGTATTTTTTGTCTTCCTATCACTTGTTCAGCTGTTCTCCAATTAGGAAGCATTCCCATAGTTTCTAGTTATTTGCTAATATAAAATTGGTATATAAATGTAATGGAATATTATCATACCACAAGAAATGAAAAAGGGTAGGTTCAGAGAAACTTGAGAAGACTTGTATGAACTGATACAGAGTGAAGTTAGTAGAACTAGAAAAACAGTTTATACTATGACAACATTAATGTAAAGGCAAACAACTTTTCTCTCATCTTAAAACTGTTTTACATCATTAGCCTATTCTCTCCTCTTTTACTTTATTCTCTGATGAAGAGGCAGTCATTAAGGTCAGTCTATTTACTTGTATCCTTGATATCATCTATTGACTTTTACTCTGATACATACATACATACATACATACATATATATATGTATATGCCCAGATCTCATTCTAAAAACAAACAAAATAAAACAATCAAAACCCCACAAAAAACTCCTTTCATTTGACCTTACCATTCCCTCAAGCTATTCTCTCATTCCTCTTTTCCATTGTTGTTTCGTTGTGTCTGAGTCTTTGTGACCCCATGGACCAGAGCACACCAGGACCTTCTGTCCACTACTATCTCTCTAAGTCTGTCCGAGTTCATGTTCATTGTTTTCAGGACACTATCTGTGCATCTCATCTTCTGTCATCCCTTTTCCCTTCAATCTTTCCCAACATCAGGGTCTTTTCCATTTATAGTAAATTCATAAAAATAATCTGTCTAAACTTGCTCTCTTTGTTCCTTTATCCCTCTCACTCACTTCTAGACCCCTTATAATTTGTCCTTCTTGTGAAAAAATTTGACTGAAATTACTCCAGCCAAAGTTATCGATGATCTTTTAACTACTAATTCAAATCCCCACCCTCTTCCCCTTTTGGTGTTCACACTTTTTGACCACTCTGCAGCAGTAACAGGGTTGAATATTCACCTCTTGCTGAATAATGTTTCCCCCAGAGTTTTTGTAAAATTTCTCTCTCCTGTTTCTCCTCCTACTTGTCTGATCATACTCATTTTTCTTTGCTGGATTTTTATTCATATCCCATTTCCCATATGTAGGTGTTGCTCTGGGCTATGTTCTGTACTCTTTCCTCTCTTCTCTCCATTCCCTTGCTCTTGGTGATCTCATCCATTTTCATTGATCAGATGATCATATCTGCAAATCATTTCCAATTCAATGTCTCCAATACTATTATTTCTTTTTACCTCTGTATTTGTATAACCCATTAACTTTTGAACATTTCCTTATAGGCAACTCAAATTTGACACATCCAAAATAGAACTCATTCTTTTGCCCCAGATCTCATCTTTTTGCTAAATTTACCTATTTCTTCTGAGGGCCACCACTGTACTTCTATTCACATAGGTTTACAACCTTGGCATCATTCTTAACTCGTCCCTTTTACTTTATCTTAGATGTTGAAGTGGATTGAGAGCTGATCTGGAGTCAAGAAGACCTGAGTTAAAATCTGGCCTCAGATGCTAGGTGTGTGAACCTGGGCAAGTCACTTGACCTCTGTCTACCTTGCTTTCCTCATCTGTAAAATGGGAATAATAGTAAAGTTGTTGTGAAGATAAATGAAATAATATTTGTAAAGCACTTTGCAAACCTTAAGGCTCTGTGTAAATGCTAGTGATGATGATGATGATGATGACTAAGATGAAAAGAATGTCTGCCCAACCCCTTCTATACCTACCCTTTAAGCTACCTGCTGCTCTTTCCTGAGTTCAAGACTCTTTAATCTAATGAATTTCACCTACAAAATTGGGAGTGGGGTGACTGTTGAGTATACTGTATGTGATTTGTCCCAGCATGCTAGCCCATGAATTTCCTAATTCCCTGCCTTCATCATTGAGAACTCTGATATTCCTCTACCTGTCCAGAATGTCCTATCTTTTGTCCCTTAAAAGGAAATAAGTGAGGAGTTACTGGAAGACAATTGCATCAGAAATCTTCTGAGACATCTGGAAAAGTACAGGAGGTCAAGAAATGAAAGGCTAGACCCATGATAGGGGGCAGTTTCTATCTGCCATGTGAAAAGTCTGATCTACCCATTCTTGAGGAGAGAGTTAGATCCTTCAGTCTAATTTTATCATAGAAGGCAATATAAACTATAATGTAAAAGAACTTTAAATACATAGAAAGGCCAATAGTGAACTAGATTTGAAAGAAAATTCTGAAAAAAAATGGGTTATATGCCTTGTCAAAATATACTGTACTTGTCATCACTCTTAGCAAAACAAAATGTTATATCCCCCTCATCCTGTTCTGTCAAAGAAGATTCGAACAACACCATGACTCAATGTAATATGTGATAATTGTGGAGGTAGATGAAAAAAATCTTAAAAAGATACAGAGGTTAGTCAAAGAGTATCAAGATTTTCATTTAAAAACACATTTATTCAATTTGAGGTCAGACCATTAACAATGTTACTTAGAGAAAAATCACTCTAATTTCTTGCCTGACTTAAAGATCAACTTCAAGTGTCTTTTATGATGGTAGACACATTTTATTTGCATCCCTCACTTGCCCTTATAGATCTAACCAATGTTACTGCTAATGCTGTATTTATTTTTATATTAAAATGATGAATTGATTATGAATAAGGAAGCTTGGCAGACTAGAGAGAGCTGAATTCTATTGTTCATTCCCTCTGATTACAGCTTTGTCTCTTTGGTAAATCCTTTTAAATGATCTCACAAGCACAACTTAAGCATTCTTGGAGGGTTGACAATAACATGAGGACACTGGGTGTTTGTATCCCTTTACTCATCTTGTGCCTGTCAGCTGCCGGCTTTAATTAATATGTGCCAAACACGTAGTCACACAGGAGGTGACTACTGAAATCACAGCATTTCATTTGGGACACCCACAGAGAACCTGGGTCAAGGATTCTCTCTTTTTTTGGGGGGGGGGGGGGGCTGTTTCGAATACAGACATGCTTACTTCAAAGACTAGAAATGTTCTTTAAAATGACACCTAAGTTTCACACACAGTTTAAAAACATCTTAGCACTAATTCTGTCAATAAAAGATGCCCTATATACAGCAAAAGATTCATGATTTTTTACTTCCTATGCACCCTGGGATTCCCAGATATCCATCCATTTAATTTTGTGGTTAATTTTCTATCTTATTTAAAACATTGATCCTTATGGTTTCTTTTTCTTGTCTAGAACTTGTGAGACATAAAACCTAATTTTATTTTTAAAGATTTTTTAAATAGTATTTTATTTTTTTCAATTATGTATAAAGATAGTTTTAGCATTCATTTTTGATAAGACTTTGAGTTCCAAATTTTCTCTCTCCTTCCCTTCTTTCACCCCTCCCCAAGACAGCAAATAATCTGATATAGATTTTACATGTGCAGTCATGGAAACCTTTTCATATAAATCATGTTGTGAAAGAAGAAACAGAACAAAAGGGAAAAAGCATGAAAAAAAGCCCTAAAAGGTGAAAATAATATGCTTCAATCTGCATTCAAACTCCTGTTCTTTCTCTGGTTGTGGACAGCATTTTCCATCTTTTGGGACTTTCTTGGATCATTGTCTTGCTGAGAAGAGTTAAATCAATCATGATTGATAATTGCACAGTATTACTGTGTATAATGAATGATCTCTTGGTTTTGCTCACTTCGCTCAGTATCAATTCATGTAAGTCTTCCCAGGTTTCTCTGAAATCTGTCTGCTCATTATTTCTTATAGCACAATAATATTCCATAACTTGTTCAGCCATTCCCCAATTGATAGGCATTCCCTCAATTTCCAGTTCTTTTCCACCACCACAGCTACTGTATTTTTAGACATGTGAGTTCTTTTCTCTTTTTAATGATCTCTTTGGGTTACAGACCTAGTAGTGGTGTTGCTGGGATCAAAGGGCATGCATGGTTTGGTTGCTCTTTGAGCTTACTTACAAATTGTTCTCTGGAATTGTTAGATCAGTTCACAATTCCACCAACAATACATTAGTGTCACAATTTTTCTACATCTCCAACATTTATCATTTTCTTTTTCTGTCATATTAACCAACCTGATAAGTGTGAGATGGAATCTCAGAGCTGTTTTAATTTGTGTTTCTCTAATCAATAGTGATTTAGAACATTTTTTCTTTTCTTTTATTATGTGTAAATTTGAAATTTAAATAGGAAATAAGAAAAGAAAAAAACAAATACTAAAACTAAAGTAATACAAAATAAGAAAATTAAAAAAAACACTCCCATGTACATAGCAGAATGTGAGAAGATTCAAAATATACAGCAATACATTTTCATTTCAAGATAGCCTATTTAATAAATAATATGCATTGTGTTGAGAACTGTCCATCTTTGCTTTCTTGCAAGTTTTCTTTTATTCTCTGTTGTGTACTTTTTACTTTGTTCTTTTTCCCCCTTCCTCCTCTGCCCTGCCCTGAAAGGCTATATTTAAGTATGGAGATTTTTATGTGTGTATGTGTGTGTGTGTGTGTGTGTGTATGTGTGTGTGTGTATATACACACACACATATATATACATACACATATATCCATATATTTTCATATTACATATATACACAAGTATCTGTATATATACACACACACATATATAAATATATAATCTTTGTCCTTAACATATATGAAGATATACACATACATTTATATGCATACATATACACACATTATAGACATATACACACGCAAAATTATCCATTTTGCATTTCAAAATGTTCTCTATCTCATTTGATCACAAAGTCTTCCCTTTTCCATAGATCTGACAAACTATTTCTTGCTCTCCTAATTTGCTTATGGTTTCATCCTTTCATCCTCTAAATTATGTATCCATTTGATTTTATCTTGATATATGGTGGGAGATGTTGATCTATGTCTAGTTTTTGCCATACTATTTTCCAGCTTTTCCAGCAGTTTTGGTCAAATAGTGAGTTCTTATCCTAGAAGTTGAAGTCTTTGGGTTTATCAGCTAGTATATTGCTACGGTCATTTTTTATGGTATCTTGTGAACCTAGTCTATTCCTCTGATCCACCACTCTGCTTCTTAGGCAGTATCAGATAATTTTGATCATTGCCTCTTTAGAATATAATTTTAGTTTTGGTATTACTAGCCTACCTTTCTTTTCATCCCCCCACCCCATTAATTCCCTTGAGAGTTTTGACCTTCAAAAAGTCTCTTCACAGGTTCCTTATTCTTGTAAGCAATTTCACAACTGTATACTATTTGTCCTTTTGGATTATGTCTTAGTTTTAACCTTATATGTTCTTTGGCCCTGGCATTGCTCATCAGATTTAGTATTCTTTTGGTTTTTGGAGCCTGGCATCTATGAGGGAAAAAGAAATTCAAGGTGCTCTGATGGAAGATCTTGCTATTTTGCCACTTCAGAAGATAAAATCAAGTCCTATTTTCTTCTCTTTCCCTTTATTTTTCTCTCCCACTCTTTCTCCCTATCCTCTTCTCCCTCTCTTTTTCCCTTTCTCCATCTTCTGCTCTTCCTTTCTTTCTCTCTCTGTCTCTCTTTCCATTTCTCCCTTCCTCTTTCCCTTTTAGACATTCATCAGAGGAAGAACAGTCTCAAAGACAGTGTGACATGCCCTGGTCACAGAGCCAATAACTTCATACTATTATACTAGAAGCCACCTCTTTTGACTCCAATTCTATTTTTCTTTTAACTTTAGACCAAGAGTCTTTGAAATGGGCAGGCTGTTTTTAGAAAGAATGATGCATACACCACAGTGTGGTGTACTATAGCAGAATTGGATACAGAGCTAGAGGACATGAGGTCAGATTTTAGTCTTGTCACTTTTACTGCCTATGTGACCTTGGAGAAGTCACTTAACCTCTGCAGATCTCACTTTGTTCATATGTAAACTGAGGAGGGTGAACTAGAAGTCTTCTAAGACCACAATCTAGGGCACTAAATAGGTGCCTGATACTTGGGCAAGTATTAATGAGTACTCCTCCTTCATATTTATTCTTTTTTAAATGTAATTTTAGTTTTTAAAAATTTATGGAATAAAACAAGCATTTCCATAACATAGTAGGACAACAAAGATGATTGCACATGAAACCACTCTTCTTTTATATACAACTTGCTATGCTTTTTAAATATATAGTAAAGATATCAAATTTCTTTTTTTCTTCCCCCTCCCCACCCTTGAAATGGCTATCATTAGAAACAATATATATATGTATATATATATATATACACACATATTCACACATATATGTATAGATATTTGCATGTATACATATATGTAAAATTATTCCATATATACTTCTATTTATCATATCAGTTCTTTCTCTGGGTGCAGAATAGCATCTTTCTTCATATGTCCTTTATAGTCAAGTCGGGTATTTATATAATAGTCAATATGACTTATTCACTCAAAACAATTCGTAAAATAATATTGTTGTTATTATACAAAAGGTTCTCTTAGTTTTGCTCATTTTGCTCTTCATTATTTCATGCAACTGGACTCTGACTAGAGGACAGGACTGTGGGCTCTATTTAAAAGGCCTCTTCTTAAAGATGAGGCTCAGCAGAGTTTCAATCCTGATTCCTTATCAGCTGCCCCTCCTCCTCCCCTTCACCTTCTTTTTGCCTATTGTTTTTCTTCCATTAGATTGTAAACTCCCTGAGGACAGGGACTGTCTTTTCTATTTGTATTCATATTCGTAATGCTTAGCACAGTACCTGTCACATAGTAGGTACTTAATAAGTGTTTACTGACTAACTCACTGATGATACAATTGCCAGATATGCATACTAGGCTTTTAGGTACAAATTGATTATGATCATATCTGACTTTAGGAATCTTAACTTCAAAGCACAACTCTGACACTAGCTCTATGACTTTGGGTAGATGAATTCACATTAATGAGTCTCTGTTTCCTTCCACACAAAGTCATTGTGTGGAAATTGCAGTGTCAACTTTAAAATGCTATATAGCAAGAGCTTTTATTATTATAACTTTTAAGGAGTCATTGGTGAATATATTATTCATGATTACATTTTTTGTGATACCCAATATACTGGGCTGAGAAGAGTCCCATGACTTAAAACAGCTTTCAATTTATTACATTAAAATTTCTTTCTGAAAATGGATTTTTTTTTGGCAGGAAAGGGTGTCTTTTCTGAAAAATCCCTTTAAGGATGTGACTAAAATGTAATATAATAACTCTTTTCCAAGTCTCTGTCCTTGGAGATCATGTTTTTTGAGAACATTGCATCAATGATATAGTCTTCAATATCTAAAAATATTTACATCATATGCACATATTTTCATGCAAGTAAAAAACAGAAATAAAACAAAATCTCCTTAATGAAAATGACAGCAATGTTAAAGACGCAACATGCTATCAGGCAAAGAGCACTGAAATGGAAGTTTAAAAAATTGGCTCTGCCAATCGTCACTTTGCTATTTATTACTAATCTGAATATGACTATGTTATGTGATCCTCTGAACCTTGGTTTCCTCATCTATAAAGTGAGCAGGTTGGATTACATGACTCTAAGTTCCATGATGATCCTAAATCCTACCTTCTTATAAGAGAGACCTAACTACCCAAACAGAGTGAGAAAGTGGATGAGAAGTACATGTTGTTAAGATAGTCAGCTAAGTTATCAGCGTGTTGAGTTAGTCCTCTCAATGAAGATCATTTGGATAGGCATTGGGGATGAACAAGGTGGGCCAAGAATTCTGTACTCAAAAAAGGATTAATTGTATCCAATTTAGTTTATTTTAGTTTATTAAAGTACAGTATTCATAGACACAAAATTATATTTCTTGAGCTTCCCCCTATATTTTCTTGGTGATTCGATGTGACTAGAAATCACACATCATCCTGGTTTCTGAGGAATCCAGATGAGTGTTTACCATATGGGAAGCTGAAATAGTTGAACTGATTGTGCATGCCGTTCAGCTTTCATCTCTTAGCAGTGATGGAGTTATTGTTGTTGATGATGAGTTCTTTAATTATGTCCAACTCTTCCTGACGCCATTTGGGGTTTTTTTGGCAAAGATATTGTAGTGGTTTACCATTTCCTTCTCCAGTTCATTTTATAGATGAGAAATGAAGGTAAACAGCGTGAAGGGAATTGCCCAGAGTTAGGTAGCTAGTGAGTGTCTGAGGTTTGATTTGAACTTAGGTCTTCCTGACTCCTGGCCTGGTACTCTATCCACTTAAGCCATCTAGATTCCAAGTCAGAAGTTCAGTGTTTGAATTTTGGCTCTGTCACTTGGACTCTGAGAGGCTATGAGACACTTAATCCATCTGGGACTCAGTTTCCCTAGTTGTAAAATCTAGAGAATATTATGTTATCTACTCCACAAGGCTGTTGTGAGTAAAGGTGAATCATTATAATTATTCTTATCCCTCTGCCTTACCATTTCCCTTTCTGTGAAATGGGGATGCTCACAGTCACTCCTATCCTCTTTAAAAGGCTGTTGTGAGAATGTGAGATAATAAATTTGAAATGCTTTGAACTCTTTAGGGGACAGCTGAGGTAATATATTATCATAATGGGTTCATCTTATTTGACATATTAAAAATAATTGTGACAGTAGGAGGGCAAAGCTGTCTCATTACTGGATATTTAATATAAGCCTTTAGCGGCCTGTTGGCAAAAGAAGCATATTAGCTCAATATGACGCCAGTGGGGAATTGTTTAATTATAACAGAACGGTAGCACAAAAGATATGATTATTGCCCAGGAGCAGTTTGAGATTCAATTCATTCTTACGGTTTTCCAGAGCTGCTTTTAGCTTGCCCTTCCCACAGAGGTTTTGCAAACTATGGAGTAGAAAGCAAATGCCTGAGTTTATCTGAAAGATAAAGCAGCAAACAAAGTTGCAAATGCTTCATGGATTATTCCCTTTTCTGTGCCCTCTGACTACTTACGGTTGTCGTGTTTTCATCTGACAGTTTGTGTGAGTGTGTGTGTGTGTGTGTGTGTGTGTGTGTGTGTGTGATAGGCACAAGACCCTGAAAAAATCTTTCTCTTTTTTTTAACATCTCAGCATCCTCAGAGCTCTGGGGGTACTGGGCTGCCTCAGGCTGAGTACCTGGATGCTATTTGTGCTGCACTAGAAGGATGTGGATAGAGTCTATTTATTATAACCCCCAAATTTCTTCTGAGCATTTAAGAAGACAATGGGATATTAAATTGCCATGTTGCATGGAAAAAAAAAGAGTGTAACATGTGGAGAGAAGCAGCACAGTCGTAGTGGTTAGAGTCAGGGAAACCTGGGTTCATGATCAACATAATAATGTTGATGATGATGATGATGAATAACATAATTTTATGGTGCTTTGTGATTTACAAAGTGCTTTACATATGTTGTCTCACTTGAATTTCACAACAACCCTGGGAAATAAATACTATCATTAACCCCATTTTACAGATGAGGAGAACAAGACTGAGAGTTTGAGTGGAATTGCCAAGGGTCACCCAACTAATAAGTATATGAGGCAGAAATCTAACTCCCATCTTCTTGATTCCAAGTTTGGCAGTCTACCCATGACACAATCTGAATGTCACATGCTGACTTAGTGACCCTGGGTGAGTAATTTAATGTCTTAGTGCCACCAAATAAATCTTTAAAACTAAAAGTTTATGATAAGTTCATATGACAACCCCTCCCAGAATAAAGGAAATGACAAAGCAGTGAGGGATATATTGGAGAAGTGTGGATATGAGTGTAATTGTTCTCTGATTATAAGTGCATCTGTTCTGTTTCTGTGATGTCTTTGGAGGTAGACATTTGCTCAGTCATCTTCATATCGACTACTAGCACTGGGCTCATGAAAAAGCAAAGGTTTTATTTTCCGTTATGGTTCACAAAGTTGACCCAAAATACTGTCCCTGTTGGCCAAGCATAGTGATGTTAATTATAAAAACAAAGAGGAGAGAATAAATGTCCCTTAGATCAGGTCATGATTCAGAGAATCGGTAAGAAGTCAGCTGTTTAGTTTTAATACCCTCTTGGCAGCAGGTCATTTAAAAAATTTTACAAATACATATTAAAGTTGCTCTTCCACAAATTATGCTAATGTGAGGCAAGGTTTTTTTTTCTTTCTTTATTTAAAAATACCCCTGGGTTTGCTGTCTCATTAGCAGATAGTGCATATATCGTCCTAGCTGATAGATTATTTTCATTACCCAGTTTCTTTAAAGGCTATTTGAGAACTAAAGGTTGTCTCTTCCTAATGAGGTTCCTATGATTAGAGTGGGATTCTTTGTTAAGGTGTTTTGGTGTTTGATTTATGTCTAGATGACCCAGGTCTTCTAGATCCAGAGGCCTTGCCCTTAAATCATTCTGTTTACTCCCCAGCAACATCCTGACATCATATTCTTGGCAGCATCTCTACCATTTATTTTCATCTCTACAGGAAATGGAGTTTTTGCTTCCTGGATACTGACTGCATCCTGACTTCATGCTTTCTGCTAAACCAGAGAGATTATCAATTGGACCAGACAGGGTACAGTCAATTATCATGACTTGATGCTTATTAGAGATTGTTTTCATCTGGTGAATAACTGAAGGATGTTGGGAGCATAGTGGGAAGGGCAGATCATGACCACACTGCTTGGTTAGCCAAGCCAAGCAAGAGCCATTGATTCATGTTAACTGAGAAGCCTTTGGATACCTTGCCTGATACTTTGTTGCAAACACATTTTGTTGCACTTCTTTGGAAATAAGCATGCTCAGAAGTATCTCTGATGCTTTCATTTCTTTTAATACCGTTCCAATAGTGAACATTCCTAGTAGAAAGGGCGTCATGCTGGTGACAGTCCTTGAAATGCCTTTTTCAATGTGAAAACTATTTGGTACCATATATCTTTATTTAGAAGTCGTCCTCGATCAATACTTCCCACCTTCCCCATTGGTTGTAATAGCTTCTATCCTTGTTTCAAGCTGCGAGTGTTCTGCATTTATATTGCACTTTTCATCAGAGGGGATAAGATGCAACGCCTCTATTAATTAATGAATTCTCATGCCACTCTGGATAGAAAAAGTCGTTCTTGTATTTATTTTTTCAGATAGGTAAACTGACATATATAGAGGATAAGTTATCTGTTCAAGGTCAGACAGTAAGTCATTGATCAATCAAGGAATAAAGCCTAAGCTTCCTTTAACTTCTAGATTTTCTCTGAAGTCACTAGACAAAAGTAATTAAGTACAAGAACTAGCATAGTTCCTTCACTAACTGGTGTGTGTGTGTGTGTGTGTGTGTGTGTGTGTGTGTGTGTGTGTGTATGGTGCAAATGGAATACATTATTGTAGGCTCACTGTTGGTTCACAGGTTGAGCCTCATTCTACAGATGCCCACTAATGATTCGGAGAGATTGGACGGCTGACTAACACTAGCTACTCTTCATTGAGAGGAAACAGAGCTCCAATTTGGCTATGCGATGTCATGAAGTAGCAGAAAGAACACTTCCTTAGGGGAATTCAATTCTAGTTTGCCATCTCCCAGCTCCTGCCTACCCCTACTACCGCTGATTAACTGTATAACCCTGGGCAAGTCTCTTAAAATCCTTTTTTAAACTGTAGAATGGGGATCATATAACCTGCCCTACTTTTCCAGTAGTATTACTGCAAGAATCAGGTGAGAAGATGAAATGGAGAGTCCATTGAAGTATAGTAGATGAATGAGTATAAGGTATTTTATCTGTTCTAGATGGCCAACACACAGCAGAAGAGGAAATGAATAAATTAATGAATGAAAAGAATATTTAGTAAGTGCTTTCTATGTTCAAAACACTGTGGTAAACATTGAATGTATCAATAGAAAAATTCATACTCTCAAGGAACCCATATTCTAATGGGATAGATAACACATATGGAACGTTTCAGCTACAAGTCAGATGGAAAAGTCTCATGGTCCTTAGGGTATAGCTGTAAAGCAGATAGTTAATATCATTTCTTTAATGTCATTTCTACTTCTAAAGTAACAACAGTGTTTTAAAACAATGTTGACCCAATGAAGAACTGTGGTAGTGAGAACTTACTCTGGTCTAGAATAACTGTGAATAATGAAGTGGGAAGGGCTTTAGCATTGTCAGAGTCCATTGATGGTCACATCTCTCCAAATGTTGCCTCCCCATTGGACAGTGTTTGTGGAGTTTGGGCTGGAAGCATGGCCAGTGGTCTAGGAAGGAGAGTGATTGCTCTTCCCTAGGCTTTTTGGTGAAGAGTTCTAGGCTGTTTCCAACAACAGAAATACTTTCCTTTTAATCATGTAAATGTCAGAGGAATCAAAGATAAATGACTGTTTTAGAGGCTATAAGGACATTGGTTCAGCGGTCCTTGAGTTTGATCAGTATGTGTCCAGAAGAATTTGGCTAAGACAAAAAATTCATGACTCCCAACTTATAAATTGCACTTTTTTCTAACCTATCAACAAAAAAAGGACTTATCTAGATCCTGGTTTACTACGTTAAAATTTTTAGCACCAGAAATCTCTGCCTATTGGCCTAAAATCATGGGGCTCAATATTCTAAACTGGAAGAGCTTGGGCAGAGAATAGCAAGATGAGAAGGATGAAAAAATTTTTTGCTTCCATGAAATGTATTTAATCAAAGTTATAATGGATGCAATAAAAGGAACAATAAATAACTCTACACAACACATTTCCTGTAGGATTTGAGAGCCAGAGAAATTTAAATTGAGTAGTGACTTGTTGACATGCTATTTTTCTTTCTGAACTCTCATTTCAAATAGATTGTATAACAGAGGCAGAAGTTCCTGGAGGCAGAGCTAAATAATACCCACAACCCTAACCTGTCCATATTTTTTTTTTGAGAAGCAGTAAGATAGGATATCCTTAGTGTCTTCCCTCTTCCTACTCTCCTTATTTCACCACTTACTTTGGGAATTATAATCCCATCATCACTTTCATTGTTTCTGGAAAGGGTGTCCCATTGTTTACTCACCATCTCTATGACTGCCCAAACCATGGCCTCTTCTCTAGCAGCACTCCCTTATATGTATTTATTGATGCTTGCTAGGTTAAAAAAAATTAAAAATTACTAAATAATAAGGATAGTTTCTCAGTTGTGTTCACCTGCTCTTGTTGAGTATCCTATATATCAATTTCATAAAGATATTAAAATGCAGGTATATATCAGTGAGGACTGAAGTATTCTTGCTTGTCTTCCTCTTGAGCTTTTTTTATTTTTTTGGCCACTTCCTCTATTTAAAATATTTTAAAAATTAATGTCTGAAACCTTATAAAATTGTATCATTCACAAGGCTTTTACTTTTATTACTTGGTGAAGTCCTGCTACTATAACTCACTTTATCTTCTTAATGTCATCGCCATTTTGTCATGTCAGACAATGTGATCAGTTGTTAAAATCTACACATGATAATTCCAAGTTTGTCATTGATGGTAATAGAGATGGTGATGATGATGTTGCTACTGATATGTTCAATTGTGGAAAGCTCCATATACTGAAAAAAATCACAGATCTTGCCTTCACAAAGTTATAATAGAAATGGTTATCCACAGAGGACTTTAACGTTGATATAAACTTTCTTTTCTGAAGTTTATAACAACCGCATATGATAGTTAAAGAATTACAGCTTTATAGCTTTAGGGATAGAAGGGACTCCAGATACTAAATACCTAGTTCAAGCTTGTACTTTTTTATAAATGAGGAAATTGAGGTAAAATGAGATGAAATGATTTGCCCATGGTCACATATGTAGTTCAATGATGAAAAATCTAAATAAATCTAAATAATCATAAGTTTAGAATTATAAGTGTCAGTAGATCTGTTGTAATTCAGTCCTGTTTGTCATCCTATTTCTGTTAAAATGCTCTAGATTAGTTTGAACTCTCTGTGTTCATTTTCTCCTTACTTGCTTTTTTGCTATTTTAACGAGGTCATTGGACCATGGAATCCTAGATTATTTGTAAGTGGCTATCTAATTCAAAATTCTCATTTTTTGCATGAGAATCTGTGATACAGAGAAGGTAAACTATCTGCCCAAGGTCACATAGTATGTCGAAGATAATATTTGAACTCAGGTCTTCTGACTCCAAATTCATTTGTCTTTACATTGTATGGTAGCACATAGCCTTTTCTATTCTCCTTTCTCATGTTTTGAAAATGAGTTCTTTTTCTTAGTTGTCCATATCCTTGGTTTTCTCTGTTGGATGTGAGTGTCTATTGATGGAAAAGCTCTTTTGGATTTCTTTGTTCTGTGGATATTTTATATCATTGCATTATGATATAATTTATTTTTATCCACTCTTCCCCTTCCAAATTTATTTCAAGAAGAAAGGAAGGAATAAAGGAAAGAAAGTTAGGAAAGGAGAAAAGAAGGAAGGAATAAAGGGAGGAAAGGAAAGAGGGAAAGAGAAAGGGAGGTTAGAAAGAAGAAGAGAAGGAAAGAGCAAGGATGAAGGAAGGAAAGAATGAAAGAAGGAAAAGGGAGGAAAGGAAGGGAGGGAAGGAAGAAAGGATAGAAATAGGACAAAGGGAGGAGGAAGAAGGAAGAAAGAAAGGAAGGAGAGAAGGAAGGATGAAAGAAAGGAGTGAAGGAAGGAAGGAAAAAAGGAAGGAGTGGGACAAGAATAAAGCAGAAGGGGAGAAGGCAGAATACAATTTTCCTCATTTGGACAATTCATATCTTACCCTGTCTTCTAGTAATCATAGTCATTTTTTTTTCAGAGCTGACATCTCACTTAAAAAGATTGGATTGGAGCTTCTTTCATCACATCCGATGTTTTCTTCTCATCTTTAACCTTTTTTCAAATTTTCTGCTGGCTTTGACCTTTGACTTAACCTATTAATGATCTGAATACACATCATCCTGAAAGGAATGGTACATCTGCAATCAGCCATTTCCTAGCTATTGGTATAGTTACTTTTATTTTTAACCTGTCATTGGGTGCTTGACCACATATAGTAACTTCCAACTTTCCTCTCGAAAGAGATATTCATGATTTATCAGTTTTCAAGTCAGTTGCAAGCCTTTGAACTTTTTCCATTTCTTCATCTTGAAGCATATTTTTCACCATTGTTTTTTGCCTTTTCTCTATACCATATTCATATTAAAGTCACCAAGTATTAAGATATATGCTAACTTGGTCTGATGTATCTTGTCAAATTCTTATCAGGATTTCTCTGCTTCATCCTCTGCAGTGGATGTTGACACATAAGCATATGTTCTGTGTTATGTGTAAATTTATCATGACCCATATAAAGTGAGATGAGTAAGGACCAAATGTCCCTATGTGGAATAATACCTCTTGTTTCCTTTGGGCACACAATTAAAATAACTCTGCCAACTCCTTTATTTGGCATTCTGTAGAGAATTCACAGGTCATCCTTCCATTATTCTGCAATTTTCTTCTCTATTCTGTTTTTATTCATAGCAAATATAGATGTGATTGATTTTCTTCAGTGGTACATCAATTTTTCCATTATATATCATAAGTGTAACTTCAATTAGTATTTGTAGATGGTCTAAGAATTTTGTGGTTTTTAGTAGCTTCTGCTTCCTTTTCTGCTCATCAGTTTCAGACCTGGGGCCATCAGTATCATGGAAGCAGAGAAGACTCTGGGGTGATTCAAGTCCAACGAGTAGTTTTGTCTATTTCACTGATTCCCCCCATCTAAATTTTTCAGCTGTGGTTAACTTTCTCAAGTACAGTCACTGTGTCCTTTATAAAACCTATTTTCAAACAATCTGACTTCCTCTTTATTGACTGCATTCTCTTTCCTCCTTCCCTTGTCATTAGAGACATTTGGGATGCAATGTCATGCAAGACAACCATGAATAGGCCACAATGATATATTAAAAAATTTCATATAAAGAGATTGTGTATTCTACCTATTCCTAAGGTCCTCCCTTACCTACTCCCATTCCCAACCCTTTCTGCAACTGGGATAAAATGGAAGAACACTGGGCTAGAATTCTGGAGGCCTTGGTGTCATCATCAACTCTACCCCTAACTAGTTGCTTGAGTTTGGGCCAGTAAATTAATATATATGTCTCTCTCTTTCCTTATATACAAAGTGAGGGGATTGGATTATGTTATTCCTGATCCTTTGAAAGGAGACACATGACCTCATACTTGTACTTGATGGCTTTCGAAGTAGAGCATAGGCTTTGTCCACATAGCCATGGAGAATCTAGGCTCACCTACATGTAACAAAGAAACATGAGAGTAGAATTTGGGGAGAGAATGAGGACAGCCATTTTATAGTTTTCTTAATAAATACTCTTGTTCCACTCCCCAAGCATCACCAAATAGCAACCTTTACTTCAAATATAACATTTTGCTTTCTGATGAAAATGATTACTTTGCTAATTATTTCCTCTATTAGTGAGAAACTAGTTGTTTTTTTTTTTAAAGAAAAGCCTCTATTGGATCTCTCTATGTTGTCCTTTGCTCTCAAAAGGTTGTGATTCTTTATCATTGATTTGGCCTTTATATTTTATTTTTTTCCTTTCACTGAGCTTTTCTCTGCAGTTATGTGCCAAAGTGGTCAGAGACCCCAAAGTCAGGAAAACACAAGATCAAATTCTGCCTCAGACACTTAGTAGCTTTGTGACCCTGAGCAAATCACTTATCTTCTCTCAGTCTTAGTTTTCATGTCTGTAAAATGGGCATAAGAACAGCATCCACCTCACAGTATTGTGAAGATCAGTTAGATTGTGTATGTAAATGGCTTTGTAATCTTAAAACACTACATAAATTCTAGCAGTCGTTGTTAATATGCTAGAGAAAGCAAAGACTATGGTGCTGGTAATGACACAAAATGGCTTATCCAATGTTTATCTACTAGCTCATAGAATGACTATAGTCTGAGTATCATGGTGCCTGGATCAAATGTAGAGTTGGCCCTAGGCAAAATTTTGTAGTAGATGAAGATTTTCATTGTTTTCCCCAGGACAGTGGTGCCAAATTCACATGTAAACCATTCTGTAAGGGTCATGTATTGACTAAGAAAACTACGAACTAACATCATCTGTGTTTTATTGTATATTTAAAAAAAATGTGTTAACATTTCCCAATTACATTTTATTCTTGTTTGGTACATGGGGACATTTTGTCTGACACTTGCAACCCCAAGTTTGACACCTCTTTCCTCACCTCCTCCTTCACTATCATTTTGTTCTTTACCAAGTATTCCTTTCCTCATCATTTTCCCATTATGGTAGTATAATGCAATCATGCTTTCTGTCCCACTTTCTTTCTACCAAATCTTCATTCCAGTAAAGTTTCATTTCTTTATCCTGATGTAGAAATGTTCAGTAAAGCCTAATATGTTATCTTTTACAAGAATAATTTACATTTTAAAAAAGAAACATGGAAGAAACCTCCGACTGTCAAATGTTATATGTCACAGTTAACCCAGTGTGGATCTCTAAATAGAGAGAAAGACTTCCTTGACATTTTTCAAATTTTACCACATAAGCACATTTCCTATTTTCTGTTTGTAAGAACATTCCAAGTCTTCCCCCAAGACAGCCAGGATAAAGTGAAAAGAACATTGGATTGAAAGTCCAGAGGATTTTATTTCCAGCTCCAGTCCTATTGGTTGTTGTGTGAATTTGGGTCCATCATTTAACCAGTTTGGCTCTCAGTTTGCTCATTTATAAATGAGGAAGCTGGACTGCTTGGTCCCTAAGGTCATAAACTACTGCAAAGATAGAGCTGAATTCATCCCATTTTTGCCCTGATACTTCAGCTAGGTAAGTCCCAGAAGGAAACAACAAACATTCATCAATTACCTACTATGTGCCAGAAACTATCAAAGTGCTTTAGAAATATGATCTCATTTGAACCTCAAAACAACTCTGGGAGGTAAATGCTGTTATTATCCCCATTTTATAATTGAGAACCCCTCCTGGAACTCTATCTTTTTGTTATGGAGGGGTTTGCATAGCTCAATGAAGCTACAAGCTATGCTTTATGGGGTTACCTAAGACAAACAGGTCATGGTGGAGAGTTCTGACAAAAGTGATCTACTGGAGAAGTAAATGGCAAACCACTCCAATATTTTTGCTAAGAAATCCCCACGGATAGTGTTAAAATGCTAAATGACATGACATTGGAATGATCTGCTATGATCTATGAGATCATAAAGAGTAGCACATATCTGAATGATTAACAACAGTTGAGAAAATTGAGGCAAACAGAGGCTATGCAGCTTGCCCAGGATCATACAGATAGTAAGTGTCTGAGGCTGGATTTGAACTTTTCTTCTTAACTCTGTTTGTTTCCCTGAACTCTACATATATGTCTTTTGCAATTAATGAAAAATTTCTAAAACATTCCCTTTAGCTTCCATTTCCCATT
This sequence comes from Bettongia penicillata ogilbyi, assembly GCA_023548195.1. Taxonomy (NCBI): domain Eukaryota; kingdom Metazoa; phylum Chordata; class Mammalia; order Diprotodontia; family Potoroidae; genus Bettongia; species Bettongia penicillata. The sequence goes on from JAJHZJ010000318.1 coordinate 16,068,469, forward strand.
GACTAATGTGAATATATTATTAACTCTTTGAAAGCATGCTTCATTTTTTGCTATTTTATGCCCACTTCCTAGTAGGCATAGGTAATAGGTCTTGTGCATGGTAATTATTTAGTGAAAGCTTTTTGTTTTGGGTAGGATCAAGTGACCAGAAATGGCAGAATAGTTGCTTCTAGCAACCTTTAAG
>JAJHZJ010000319.1:1200000-1518863 GCA_023548195.1 Bettongia penicillata ogilbyi
GTCCAGCCCCAGAAAATGTAGATGATCCACAGAAAAGGTCTTTGAGAGAAAAATGAGAGAGGAGCACAGTCCAGTACATCAGTACCAGCACAGCCTTGAGCCAAGAAAGCCATGAACAACCTTGGGAGCCACCGATTCAGCAGCAGCAGCTTCCGAAGCTGGCAGCCCACAGGTGGAAATGGCCAGAAAGGACATTCCAGAGGTCCCTTTACTAGCTCTGAGGCAGGACACTGTTGCTTTGTTCATGGCAGGACACTTGCTTTGTTCATGCTCAGAGCCGGATTGTGGTCATGAGTGACTATCCCAGGGTGAGTAGGAGCACTAGCATAGCAGAGCTTGCACCAACAGTCAAGGTAAGACACTCCTCAAAATTCCAGGGAAGAAAAGAGTGCTTGGGGTCCCTTACAGACCAGAGCACAGTCCATGTGAGCAGTACACTCTTGTCTTTACAATCACACCTCCTTGAAAGAACTGAAAATTTCCAGATCCCTAGACTTTTCTCTGAAAAGCGCTGCTCAAATCCTCAGAAGCCTGTAACAATGTGCCTTACACCCTAGCATCAAATTACAAAAGAGAAAAGCATCATGGATGCAGCTTCTGGGACACTTTACCTTCTACGACTAAGGTTCTATCCTTGGGTTCACACTGGAAAGCTGAGTAGGAGTGGTACAGGACAGGGGACAGGGCAGCTTTTCTTGAATCATGTACTTCTGTCAAATGTTACCGAGTGGTAAAGAGCTTGGTGCCCCAGGAGGACCCCAGCCAAGGTTGGTGTTCGCTGGGAAATGTTAGTGAGTCGCAGAGTTTTGGGGCAACCTGCTCCTGGAATGATGTGCCCTGTCCATGCCACCTTTTCCAAGTGTAGGAATGATATCTGGAGAGTGATGTCTACCTTTGTCGAGTCTACACTGTCTTCAATTTTAAGCAAGAGGAGAGCATTGGGGAGCGGGGGGAAAGTTTTTAAAGAACCTCATTGGGAGTGGGAGTGAAGGAAGCCTTAAAAGTTAGAGTTCCTATTTCAAAAAGGAGTTCACCCCAGAAGACAAACCTGAAGAAGATCTTGGGCAAGATCAATAATTAATGTAACCTGAACAAGAAATCATTGGCCCAAGAGGAAGAACAAGCATAAGGGAGGATCTCCTCTGTGTCTCTCAGTTTCCAGGGTTTCCATTCCCAGACCCAGGCCCCACAATGCTCTCCTTCCCTGACTCTGACTCTGGAATTCTCAGCCTGCTTCAAAGCACAGACCTCCTAACTTACTTCTTGGCCATGGGATACTTTATACCAAGCTGGAATCAAGGAGGAAAGCAAGATGTGCAGATTGCTGTGAGTGGAAAGAGTGCTAATCCCCTGGAAGATAAGGGAAGGCCTCAGGGAGCACAGGGGCACCAGAAGCAAAAGATCCAATCTATGGAAGATGGGACTGGGGTAAGGTGGTCAATAGGGAGGAAAGATGGATGCCCCTTGGCCAAGTGCGTGCCATCATTTTGAGGGATGCTGTCATTCTGCATCTGGGAATGTGAACTACAAAGCATCAAGGCTTCTGGGGAAGGTCCTGCCCAGCCATACCTCACTAACAGTATTGGAAGAGAGGGACCTGGGAGAGCTCCTAGGCTGAGCAGCAACTCTGGAATACAGAGAAAAGGGGAAAGAGTAGGAGAGGAAGGGAGAGGAGAGAGAGGGTCCTGCAGGTGGGAGCAAGAGGGACAGTGAGAGGGGAAGGAGGAGACCCTGAGAGGAAATGGGTTGGGGAGAGAGAGCCTAGGGCTCGACCCAGAGTTGATGCTTCAATATTTATTGACAGAGACAGAAAAAGAGGGCAGAGAAAGAGGGTAGGGGAAAGAGACATCCAGACAACACAGACGTCTAGACAGAGGTGGAGAGATGTCAGGAAGTGAGGAGGATCAGGGCCGAGAGTGGGTGAAAAATCCCTGTCTCCAAGACCTACATGGGCTGGAAAGTCATATGAACTCCTAAGACCCCAGCCTTCAGGGACAAGCTCTGAGCAGCAGAGTTGAATAGCATTTCTTTTAAGATGAGGAGGCTTGGCAGGGCTCCTTGGGTTCCGTGGTAGTAAGTGACCAGTGGGAAGTGTGGCAGGACAAGGAGTGGAATGCCCCCTCGTCTGGGCTGTGTGACAATTGATGGAAACCCTCCAGCAGGGTCAGGGGAAGGAAGAGTCCTAATATCTGCTCTTCTGTCCTGAGCAGAACCAATCCAGACCACTGACCGCTTTCGGGGAACTGCAACCACAGAGGAACTCTGAATCTAGAATCCTGAGATGTCTGTGAAGCCAGGCCAGGTGCTACCTTGTGTGCCAGGCCTTTTCTGATGCCCTGAGGTGGACATTTGAACATTTCTGGCTATAACTGGGTTTGTGTCCTCTGTGGGTTACATAGGAGAGCCTGGAACCCTGAACTGTGAGTAGGTTAGGAGCTTATATCACTAGAGAGGAGGGACTTGACAAGTGTGGATATGACAGGCCTGAACTGGAGACCATAATGGCCTATGGACTGGGCAAAGTCACGTGAGGAAGCAAGGGCTGAGGCTGGAGACCTGAGAGGGGTGGCCCAGTATCTGTCAGGCTGGTCTGGAAAGGAGACGTTAGACTGATTTGGGCTGAAGACAGACCAGGGATAGAGCCAGTCCTGGGGACTGCAAGCTGCACAGGGGGCCAAGAGTACACATTGGCAGCAAGAGAGTCTACTGGACATACCTGGAGGCATTTGACAGGACAGTTAGATGTCCAGAAGGCTGAAAGGATTGGCACAAGGACAGCCAACTAGAAAAGACTTGATGCTAGGCACATTTGCCCAGCACTGAGAGCTGCCCTGTAGGGCCAATGGAGGCCTTGGGGACACAGTGGAGTTTCCAGTCAGAAATCTGTCTTCAATGCAATGCTGGATCCATGTTAAATCTTAAGTGTGCTGTAAACACAGGGTGTGTGGGGAAGTGAGGGAAGAGGGGGGACGATGGGGAGATTATTCCAGGATAAATGAGTGTCCCTCAGAGGCTCCTGCCTGGACTCTCAGGTTCTGTGACGGTCCTGGGATCAGAGAGAGCCAATCACCAGAGAGGACTAGATGGCATCATGGGTAGAGCACTGGGTCTGGCAGGCAGGAAACACCAAGTTCTGACACTGCCTTAGATGCTCACCAGCATGTGGAAAATGACTGGGAAAGTCACCTGAACTGTCTAAGCCATAGTTTCCTCCTTTGCACAGTGCGGATGCTAACAGCACCAGCCTCCAAGGGATTCTGGGAGGTTCAAATGTGATAACACCTGTGCAGAATTGCCATGGCCATCTTGAAATGTGCGAGAAAGGCCATCAAGGAGGCCCCTAGCAGGGGCTGCTGCTGATTCTTGTGATGGTTACTGTCCTGATTGTGATTACATTTGGGGCCCAGGTGGCTCTAGAGCTAGAAGGATCCTGGCTCTCATTGGGTCTGGGAATGATGTTGGACAGCCCTTGCCACGGTCCAGAAAACACAGAAGGAACCCGAGGCAGGTTGCAGAACTGTGGGCAGCTCTGTCCTGAGTGGACGTCTTTACCTGGGCATTCTTCCTGGGAGTCAGTGAGACGAGGCCACCATTCTGATCACTCAGTGGACAGGATGCAGTGGGGGCAAACTGGTAGGGTCAAGAAGGGGACTGAGGGGCAGAGGATTCTGGGAGTTTAAGACAGTTTCCCCAAGTGAGACATTGTCCTTCTCAGAATGAGTAGGGTCTTGCAAAGCACACCTGGTCTAGCTTGAGACTGGGAAAGGGGTCATTTTCCGAAATTCTCGGAGTGACTCATCACCTAGAGAGGCTATGGACCCTCATGCCCATCACCCCAATGTTCACTGAGTGACACATATAATGGAGAGATTCATCATATCACAATGAGGTCCATCGATCACCTGAGACACAGAAAACCTGAAAGACAACAGCACAAGTCGGTTACTGGGTTACACAAGATCTGGTTGTGGGGTGATAGGAACTGAAAGTTCCTGGGTTCTGGAACATGGACCATTGCAGTGGCCAAGGATAGATCTACATCGTGGCATTGGAAGCTGCAGCAGTACCAGCAGCCAGGCACAGGGTGGAGGGGAGCATTTCTAACCCATGGTGGGGGCTCAATCTTGGTTCCCTTGCCCTCTCCCATGCCTGAAGTTACATGGTCACATTTACCAAACCCTCAGTGATGTCACCCATCAGGTCGGGAGTGCTATTGCCAAATCCCCAGCTCCAACCTGACCTTGACATTTGCCAAGGGACCTCGGAGACAAGAAGGAGTAAGGAGAGGGGAGAGGCATATGTAGGGGGTCATCGCTAACTTCCCATGGGTCCCTGGGGTGCATTCATTGTGGAAAGGTAGCACAATGTAATGGAGAAGGACTAGAGGCCAGGGGTCTTGGGTCATGCTTGACTCCAGGTAGCCAGTCACCTGGGTGAGTTTACCAAGCCCGTACCCCGCTAATATTCTGTGTTTTGGACTCTCATCAGAAGATGACCCGCCTCCTCCCCGGGTTCTGGACAAACAGCAAGGGGGTGAGCTGGGGCCTTGGCACACCTCCCATCAGCCCACTCCTATACCTCCAAAGTCAGAGAGCTGAGAAGAGGAAAACAATGTGAAGCTGGTGGGACCTTGGATTGCATGCAGAATGGCCCTGAGCTCAGGCTGTAGCAGCAAGCACGGACTGTGTCCTCCTCGGGCCTGCTGCCCTGGGTGGACAGCATTCCTGCAATGCTTCACATGATTGTGGGAAATTAAAGAGATGGAGCAGCTGTCTGTGGATGTAGGATGACCAGAGGAGGCCACCCTACCCAGCCCTGCCCAGCCAGACCTGGTCCCTCCTTCCCAGGGGTCTTGGTCAGGAACAGATGAGAGTGGTATTGTTGTCACTGCTGGACAAATGTTTCCCTCCCCACCTCTCCCAGGAAGTGGTTGACTCCCAGGAGTTTGTGGGCCACACAGAAAGGTTTTTCTTCTAGACTAGCCAGGTCTTTACTTCACATTGTCCTAGAAAACATCCCATGTAGTCCCAGTGCTCCATAAGGGCCCAGACAGCGGCTGACTTCAGACTCTTTACCCCGAGCCCCAATAACCACATCTGCTCTCTCTGCTACTCCGCTCCATGCCATGTTTGGGCAGCCTTATGGATCTCCTCTAGCCCAATCCCTTGAACATCAGTCGGGACTGAGGAAAGAGTCAAGGCAAGGGGAGGGACGAAGCCAGGTGGGTGAAAAGACACAAGATCGCAATCTGGAAGTGGAGGAGAAAGTAGGAGTGCCTGAGAGAGGGGGAACTAGGCAGGACATGGAAGAAGGTGTCAGGTGCTTAGAGGGTACTCGAGCAGGGATAAGGGAGCAAGCCTGTGCACCCTGAAGGGGAAAGAGAACGACTTCTGGGACTCCTGGTTCCAGGAGGCCCAGAACTCCCATGGGCAGGGCTGTGGAATCCTGGGAAGGGTCAGTTGGCTTTGCTGAACTCTCTCTTGCTTCCCTGTGTTCTAAGGGAAAGATCCATGACCAGGCTTCAGATAGGGAAAGGCACCTGGCCATGTGGACACCAAAGTGCTGCTACCAACTCTAGACCCCTGTGCCAGGAGAGAAAAGGTTCCGGCTCCTGGCATGTAATGGGCAAGGTCAGGCAGCCCTGGGAAATGCAGTTGTTGTTTGGGGCACTCCCTCCTCCAGAGCCCTTTGGGGCAGGGAGAACAGGGGTTGCCCAGAAGTCTTCTCTGGGCTGGATGCCAAGCATCCAGGGCAGCTGCTAAGAGGACAGTCAGCTCAGGGGTCTCAGCTCACTGCTGTCAGGGCAGGCCCACAGTGTGAATGGGCTGACCGTTCCACAAGCAAGTCCCCAGGCAGCCAGCCAACCAGCACTCAGCAGGCAGCTCTCTCTGACAGCTGGTCCTTAGTATCTTTGAGAAACCACAGCCAACCTTGCCACACAGGGCTCCCCACCTTGAGCTTGTCCTTGTAAGCTAAGTTCACAGTTCTCCTCCTCAGCAGTTTCAGGCTTTGGCCAGTGGGAGAGCTGTCAGGAAGCAGGTAAGTTTTCAGTTGCCTGAAAAGAAAAGGGAATGTGGGCACAGTGCCAGGCAGGGTCATGCCCCATACTACTGTGGTACTGATGGGGCTTCAGGAATCAGGGAAAGAGCATGCATGGAAAGGGAAAAGCAGGTCAGTTTGTGCATGCCCGGGTATGTGTGTCAGAGTGTGTGTGTGTGTGTATGTGTGTATCTTTTTGTGTATGTGTGTATCTTTTTGTGTATGTGCATCTTTTTGAATGTGTGCCTGTGTGTATATGTATGTGTGTATGTGTGAATATGTGTATGTGCGTGTTGACCTGTGTGTCTTGTATGTCTGTGTGTCCTGTGTGTGTGTGTGCCTGTGTGTGTGTGTGTGCAATTGACAGGAATCCTAGGAAAACTTCTTTTTTATATTTCTTTTCACTCACTTTATTTTTATGATGCATTGATATGATTAAGAATAATTGCATATACTTTATAGATTTCTGTTTTTTACAAGCACTAGAGTTTTTTTTTGTAACTGCCTTTGTCCTGTAACTGCTTGTGGCAAAATTGTCTCTCCCAGAATTTGGTTCAGAGTTCAGCAGGACAGTAGTGGGTAAACTTTAAAAATCAAGCTCTATTTTTAAAATATATAAATTGCTTATTTTTAAGTTCTCAACACTCACTTCCCCAAGAACTTGAATTGAAAATTTGCTCCCCACCCTCTCCCACCCACACCCCAGGACAGCAGGTTCCCCAATCACCCCTTCCTCCAGTCTGTGGTCCCTTGTATCCTACTCCCATCTCCCACCATTCTCCCCTGTGTTTCCCTGGAGGGCAAAATAGATTTCTGTACCCCATTTCCTGTTCATCTTATTTCCCACTTACATGAAAAAAAGATTTTTAACTTTCATATTTAAAGCCATTTTTAAACCTATATTCATTTCCTCCCTCCCTTCACATCCACCCTCATTGACATAACAAGCAATTCAATGTAGGTCATGCATGTGTGGTTATACAAAACACTTCCATAATAGTTCCGTGGTAGAAGACTAACCACATTTCCCTCTGTCCTGTCCTGCCCTGCCCTCCATTTATTCCATTATCTCCCTTGACTTGTCCTCTCACAATGTGAGGGGAAGGAACCTTTCTCACACACATATTTGTAAGTTCATACAAGAAAACCAACTGCATAACTGAGTAACTCAGTTCCATTGCAGAACTGTTCCCAGGACACCTCCAGCCATCACCAGCACCTCCACCAAGTAGTCAGGCCCTGGTCCGAGGTGAAGGGCCTCTCAGTGAGGGACAGGAGAGACAAAGGTCAGCCCAAGCCAACAACCACCAGGGGCACTCACGGATCATCTTCCTTTTCTCCATCCTCCACTGCCAGTCTCTTGCCCTGAGAGGCACCAATCTTGACCCCTCTGAACCTCTCCTCATAGGCCAGGGCCACCAGAACTGCTCCCTGGAGAGCCAGGGGAGCAAAGGTCCCCTTGTCCATACTGTTCTGCGTCCCTTCACCTGCACAAAACCATAGTGAGAGTTTCAGGGCCTCAGAATACCCATGGGCCCTAGCACAGTGTCTCTGCTTTCCCCCATGCTCAGCACAGACAGAAAGAGCCAGGCAGATGATGGTGGGGGAGGTGTAAGGGGGAGGCCCATAGGGCTTTGCCTCTCATGGCTGACTATTGGAGCTCTTCTTTTTTTCTGGACATGTCCTCAGCTGGGTTCTTCCCTGGACTATGGACCACTGTTGGGCAGATGGTAATTAGCACAGCAGCCACTCGGTTCCAAGCCACATCCAGGGCCCCAGAGCCCTGAAAGAGACTGAGGGCCAACACCTGCACAAGGGGGCCCTGCTACTCTTTGAAGCAACATGAGTGTGAGGTATCTATGTCCCTGTGTGTATTTAGATCTCTAGATGGGGAAATAGCAATGGGAAACCTAAGGGGGTTGGGCAGGTGTGGCTGTCATTCCCAACAGGCCTCAGTGATTTTCTCTCAAGTCATGTTTCTGGGGAGAGGGAGTCCCTCTTCAGTGGTGGGAGGTACCTACTGAGGAGGAGCAGGAGACATTCTCAGACCCACTGTTTGTGCTAAATGTCTTCTGGAGTTAGCCAATCTGGAAGCTGAAATAGAATCTACCCTGGAGTCCACCTGTCAAGGAAACAGCAGGGAGCACTCAATAGAGGACTTGGAAGTCATGCCCAAACATTGCTTTCCCTGCTTCTCAATGGTCCCATGTGGCTGTCCCTGAAACATACAGCCTGGCCATTGGGAGGTGGGAGTGAGAAGCCCAAGCCTCCCTGGGGGCTGAGATTGGGGAGGGGCCTCCTTTCTAGTGTCCCTAGACACTATTCCTTCCATCCCACACACCTTCCATCCCATGCAGCCTCCCAACCCTTTCCTGTGACTTCACTTCCCCAGAACTGAACTTTCTGGAGGGGACAAAGGGCAACATTGCTTCGTGTGTGACTCACCACAAACCTGACAGGTGGAATCTACTTCCCTGGCCTATCTCAACCTCTTTCCTCCTTTGTAAAGCAAAGGGCTTACATTCCAGGGCTTCTGTGTTGTACCTCTGTGTTCTGTTGCTGCCCATTTGACAGAGAAGGAAACTGGGGCAGAGAGTAGTGTAACCATTTTACTACCTTCTCCCACAGGATTGTAATTGTACGAAGGGCAGACTCTGTCCCCCCAACTGGGTCTCCCTCATTCCAGGAATATCTCCGGGGCACCACAGTGTACTGTCTCTGTTCTGTGAGCTCTGTGGTGAGGATCTGGGCCTTGGTGGAGCTGACCAGGAGGATCCCTGCTTGAAGCCCTCAGGATGACAGAGAGATCTCCCCATAAAGCACCCTCCCCAGGAAGCTCCCTCCATGGTTACATAGCTCTCATTCTGCCTCCTGTTCCCATCACTAACCTCCCCCCAAATGTCCTGGGTCTGCCCTCTGGGGTTGCCACACATAAACAGGCTAATCCCTCCTCACAGGGCAACTGTAGAAGCATCCATCTTTTTCTGTCTGCCCCACACCCTTACCAACTCTCTTACCAGGCCCCCCTGACCTTCTTACTCTGAGTGATTGGTTCTAGATGCCAAGGTGTGGACTGACAGAAACAGGCAGAAGTGCCTGGTGAGTTTTCTCTGTCCTAGGCAGAGTACAAAAAGGTCAATGGTACAACTGGGGCTTTGCTCCATTCTTGGGGATGGGGAGAGGGAGTGGGAATCATGGGCAAGGGGAGAGGGCAAGGGGCCAGGTCTTGTCTCTTGGAGCCCACCCACTGCTCCGGCTCTCCTCTCCTGCCTTGTGTCTCTGTCACTGCCCCATCATTCAGCTGTCACAACCCACTTTAGAAGAGACCTCAAAGATATAAATCTGGGAGTCCCTGTTAGCCTGGCCCAGCTGAGGGGTCGGGTAGGCTACAGTCTGGATCAGGCTGAGGACTCAGGAAGCCCACAGAGATTGGGAGGGGAGGGTCATGACCACAACATTGCCAGGTCACTGAGAGAGGCAGACAGAGAAAACCCTAAGAAACCACCTATAAATTGCCCCCAGACTGTGGCTTTGCCTGAATCAGCCCCAGTGTCCAGAGACAGGGAAGCCAGACGTTGGGAAGCCAGGCCCATCCCCCAGCCAGGAGGAGCCAAAGTCACTCACATTGTCGCTGGGCACAGACATGCACCCGGGTCTCAACATGGTTCCTAGATGCTGGCTCGAGCTGAGGCTGGTGTGAAAGGGAAGGGACCCTGGTCATACCCTGACCATCTATGACCATCTCCAGGCGTCTATAGTAACAACATCCTGAGACAGAGATGCCTTCCAAAGAATGTTGCCATGACACAGCCCATTGTGACATAGATGGTCACAAAGTGGGGGGTGAAGCAGGGGCCCTGAAGGTTCTTGCTCTTCCAAGGGAGAGGAGCAAGGCAGGGCAGACAAGGAGGTCTGACACAGGTCTTAGAGACTTGGCCAAAACCCCTCCTCCATCACCCACTGTGCTACTGCCCCGAGACAGAGGAGTACCCAGGTCTGTTGGTCTCTCCTCTGTGGCCAGCAGTTCTATACCTCTGTCACCCCAAACCAGGTCTCAGAAAATTCCCTGGGCCTCTTCCAGCATCAATGGTACCAAGGATATGCACAAATTTTAGGTGGAGACACACAGAATGTACATTAAGGCCAAAAGCCAGCCCTGACCTGGTTAAGGAGGAAACCTAGAAACCTGGAATCACATTTAGGGGATTCCCTGAAGACAATTAACCCTCCCAGAAAGGAGGTAGAGGGTGTCAAATGGTGGAAAAGATTGGCACAGGGAACAGTGAAGGCCCTCCTTCCCCAGTTGGCAACACCACTTCACAGCACCCTGGAAAAAGTCAAGATCGGTGCTCCAGGGGATGCCCAAGAGCGTGGGGAAATTTTAGCCCTCAGCCAGGCAGCCCAAAAAGGGAGGGAGCATGTGACAGGGAGAGCAGGGAGCAGGTTCTGGTTCTGTTGTATGACATGGACCCCTCTGGCAGCCAGGCTGTTTCATGACACCCATCAACCATCCCACCCACCCACCCATCTCAGAATCTTCTTTCTTATTGCCTGAAACCAAACTCAGAGGAATCCAAAGAAAACCACCACCATGAGAGAAATCCCCAGGTCATACCACACACTGCCCACCTGCCAGGTCTGAGACCCTTAGTAACCTCCCCTCCTGACCCTGGGTTAAGAACCTTCCTGTACCAGAAGGAAAACTCCTCTGCCTAAGGAGGGAGTTAGGCTGGCCCAAGGATGTACCAGGTTGGAGCTGGGTCTGCTAACTGTCCTGATCCTGGGCAGGGCTCTGGATATAACTCAGGAACACTGGGCCTAGCATTCCTGTGCTTTGCCTCTATGCCTCCAGAATATCTCAATTTCAGCCTGCTTGGCAGCCAGGTCACACCTCAGCCAATGAAATCCTCATCCCCATTAGCACATTGAGGTAACTTCCCAGACAAGGCTCCCCAGGCTGGCCCTTGGCAGTGCCAGAAGCAAGGCCTTTGGGTCCAGGCCAATCAGTCTGTGGGAAGGCACACTGCGGGCCCCCCTGCCTCCAAGTCACAGAGCCCCATGACTCTATACTGACCACCCTTGCTGCTTTCTGTGAAAGACCCTGGCATATCCCTCCAGAGCCCATGAGCTCTATCTCCCCATCTTCGGTGGACACCCCCATCCTCACTGTCTGTCGGAAATGCCCAACCCCCGGAAGCCCCAGGCCCCAGACTTATGATTCCCTTTCCTCCCCATGGGGACAACTGGGCACACCACCTGCCTTTGCTTTGGGCCTGTCCTCTTCTGCCTTTTCTGTCTCTCCAGAATTCCTCACAGGCCCCTCAGTACTCCTTATCCACTACCTCCTAGGGCTGTGGTACCCAACATGTCCCAGTTGGGTCCTCATATGCTGGAGGACAGTATTCACAGCTTTTCAGAACCACAAACACTGCTACTGGAAACCTCTGCGCAGACAGACTAGCCTGTCCTTTCTTTCCAATCAAGTATGAATGAGATGTTTTCCCCAGAAATACTAGGTCAAGGAATGGCATCATTTTAGAAAACTCTGCTAAAAATCCCCTGCGGTGCCGCATCTCAGTGCAGGGGGTGGCCCTGAGTCCCTCAAAACAATGCCAGGTGTTCCCCAGCCCTGGCAATTCCTACCAACCAGGGGAGCCTTCCCATCCAGTCCTGGAATCTGTGTGTCTCTTCCCCTGACTCAGGATGAGCTTAGCTCCATTCAGGAGGAATCACGGCTAGGTCCCTTGGGTCTATCGCTTTTCCAACACACTTTGGGCACCCTGGGTCATCAGGGTGCTTACTGGAGGTTAAAGATCTTGAGAGCAGCTCAAGTCGGGACACTTCTATATGCCATTCCTGGAGAAAAGGACTTTCCTGATCACGTGCCACCCTTCATTAACTCGGGCCACCTATTGTAAGCCTGAGGGCTCAGTGGTTAGCTAACAGACCCTTTATCCCTTGGATCAAGCAGGAGAACAGAATGTTCAGCATTCTAGAGCAGACTTGGCTATCTCTCCCCAGGGGATCCAATGTGGCGTGTTATACAGATCCAAGGACACTTCCATGAAAATGGGTTTACCCTGAGGAGAGCTGCTCAAGTCTGAGTAGCCTGCCCCGCTCTCATCAGGTCATGGTAGGCACCAGAGACGAGAAGGCAATGGCACCCCATTACACTTCCCCATACCCAGTGCCTCCCTGCTCCCCTGGCAGGGATGGCTCATGCTCAGGGTAAGGCTGCTACTGACTTATTCCAGAAAGGGAGACGGGTGGGAGACTGGGGGCGGACAGCTTCTCCCCCTCCCTGCTCCATCTCTCCGATCCTGGACGCCCTCTTGTTGACCCTGATTCACTCTGAGGCGGTCTTCTGGTGGGGGATGAGGTTCAAATATGATGTCATCACTTCCATCACTACTGTCATCAAGGGACAGTTCTAGGGGATCAGGATAGGCTCCAAATCAATGAACAGAGTCCTCCCCGTGCAAATCCATTTCCATCCCTGTCTGAGAGCTGACCACAACAACTCAGACCAGCCTGCCGGCCAGAATGAGTGATCTGATGTAGGGGCTCTCTGTCTTGGCAACCCCAGAACTCTCCAGTGTTCTGCACTGTGACATCCTTAAAGGCAGAGCTCCTACTTGTCTCTGGAGCCTCAGCGCTGCCCTGCCCACCTCTCAGGCAGGACAGTGTCATATCCATCTCCACAAAGGTACTTAGAAAACTTCAGAAGGACATCCCTGTTAAACACACTCTCCTCTATCCAGGTCTTCTAGCACCTCATGAAAAGAGGCTGATTTTCCATGCCCTGAACTTAAGAAGTGAGCAGGGTATACCTGGTCCCAGTCACCTGCTGACTCAGGCCCAGAGGCCACAAGTTATCCCTCTTGGGATGGGAATTCTGGAAGGCTCCCAGCCTCACGTACTCCCTTGCTGGTCATGTCACCTCCCTGTTGCCTACCTCAGTTTGCCCACCTGTCAATGTGTAAAAGAAACAGCACATCCCACCCAGGGTGCTTGAGATGTTCAATGACATTCTGTGTGTGAAGCATTGGGTACAGTGCCTGGTTCAGAGTTAGGCTTACAGAAATGCTAGCTATCACCATCTAGCACAAAGCCTCCCTGACCCAGCACACCCTCTCCACCAAATCTGACCCAGGATGGTCCTTCCAGCCTTGGCCCAAAGCACCCACAGCCCGACTCCCACTTCTAAGGACTTCTAGGAACTTTTCTGACCCTCAACTGCCTCTGGGTGACCACCACATCCAGGGGCTCTCCTCCCAAACACTGAAAGCCCTCCATCTTCTGGGGCTCAGGTTCAGCCTCAGCCTCTTTCTCATTCAAGCCACTCTCAGAAACAGAAGAAGTGAGAGGGGAAGGGGGTTCCTGCCTGGTGCCTTTCATGGTACACGAGGATGGCTGTGCCCAAGCACATCCAAGGCAGGGTAAAAGCTGCCTGATGGGGGATGACGTGCTTCTTTCTGGCATCTTCCAACATGACTTCCTAGTAGGCTGAGAGCATTGGTCAGCTGACAAACGCTCTAGAGCTATCCCCTGGAGATCATTTGGTCCAAGCCCCACAGCGTATGCTGAGGAACCTGAGGCCCCCTAGAGAGGGCAAGGCACTGGCTCAAGGTCACAAGGCAGAGCACAGCTGAGCTTTCCAGTGCCCCAGTAGCCTTTCCTCTGCACTAGCTAGTTTGACTTTCCTGAGAAGGAGGAAAGGTCCAAGCAGGCTGGTTCCCTCTGGATGGGATTTTAACCACAGCCAGGGCCTTGTCATTACAACTTTTATACTTGTTGCACCCTCTTCTTCTGTCAGTCAGCCCTCCCTCCTCCCTGCTCTCTTCCAGGGTTCACCAGGGCCTCGCACATTGCCAAGGCCAGTGAGTGGCCTTTCCAGCCTGCCCCACCTGGACAGCTGGAGCATCCCCCACTGACTCTCCCTTTCCTTCAAAACCTCACTGACTCCCAGTTCACTGCCCTGTCCTTCTGCCTCTCCTGGCCTCTGTAGGGGTCACTGATCCCTTCCTGTCCTGGCTCCTGTAAAGACATCTCCAGGCTCCTAGGAGACCAGGTTAAGTTCCAGAAAGCACATTAGGGGTCAGTCTTGTCATCACGCATCTCTGAAACTGCCTCAGAGGATGAGGTCTCTGCTTCCTGGCATTTGCCAGAAGAGGAAGCAGAGGCCAGAAGTGAAGGAGATGTGCCCAAACAGCTCTTTGAGCAGAAAAGCAGGACTCAGAGCAGGCTGCTCTTCCCCAAAGCCAGCAGGGCTTCCCCTGTGTCAATCTGCAGGGGCTGGACCCCACCCTGTAACGACACTTCCCTACTCCCCAGGAAGATCTTCCCTCTAGTCTCTCCCCTCTGGCTCATACTTCGTGCTGCAGTCACCCCTCTGCAGAACCCAGTGAAGACTGTGGTCCCTGCCCAAGCTTCCTGCCTTCTTTCTGTGTGCCAACCCCAGACTAAGAAGCAGAACAGGCCTCAGAGTCTACCAGCCACCCCCTTCATGGCCCGACTCCTGGCCTTCATTGGACAGAACAGAAACCTGAGGACAACAGAGCAGCAGTGGATTGCTCAGTCAGCCAAGACTCCTAGCTCCCAGGCTGGTGAGTTGACTGGAAGCTCCGGAAATTGCATTCATTTCACCTCCCGTATTGAGGTCTCCCTGAGGTACTTCCCCTTCCACCCTGAGCTGCTGCATTCCTTCTTTGCCCTAGATTGGGAGCACTCATTTAGCCCCACGGCCCTGTAGCATCTTTTGGCACCCTTTGGGAGACTGACATGGCAACAGGGACCATGTGTGTCAAGCAGCCACCAGTGCCCACTTGACCTCCAGTCATCCACACTTGCACCCCCTGTCTGCAAACAATGCGCTCGAAGGAGCAATACTCCTGGGGTGGAGTCTCCGAAGGCCCCATTGGTACTTCCTCCAAGACTCCCTTTCTCAGGGTTGAGTTTGTAGGCAGGAAGGAAGGGAGGGAGGTTGGTGAATGTCTGTCAGGGCATCCCAAGGCAGGGCTATGAGGGGGTCTAGGATGCCAAGTCAGTCTTTTGGTGCCTTCTCCATACCCACAGTTGACGACTCCATGCGCCCCACTTCCCAGGCTCCTATTGGTGAGGCCTGGAGAGGTCCATTTAGCACAGTCACTTTCACATACCATTTAGTCTGAATGAGAGAGGGGAAGAGAGAGGACCAGGTTGTTGGGGAGGGTGGTTGCTGGATCCTTTCTCTTCCCTCCCTGCTCCTAGCCTGGACACACCTCAGCCTTGAGACCCAGATGATGGATAGCCCATGTCCTTGGTGAACTGAGGCTGGGTGGAATTTATCCAAGGGGAAAGATCCTCTTGAGCTTCCCACTCCCCTTTGCATCCCAGCAGGGCGGAGGGATGGAGTAGCAAAGGTAGGAGCAGCTATACATTCTGAATTCTTGTCTGCTCCAACCAAGTTGCATTCTCCCAACACACCTGTGGAGCAGATCTGTGTTATTCCCCTCCTTTGACAAGACAAGGAAGGGCAGGTCAGGCCAGGAAAAAAGCAAGGTATCTCCCCTCCATACAAAAGGCCCTAAGGCAGCACCTGAGGATTGCAGAGCCCAGGACTCATTGGGGCAGGCCTCTGGCTGGGAAGGAGAGTGAATTGCCATGGAAGCCTCCCTTGGGAATAAAAGTAGAACCTGAAGGTCAGAGGGTGGAAGCAGCTGGTCCCAGTTCCACAGTCAGTTACTGGTAGAACCAGAATTCAAATTCTGGGCTTTGAACTCCCAGTGCAGCTGGAGCTCTTTGCCCTACCACAAATCTGCAGGACTGTCTGTTCTTCCTAATCCACTGGTAATATTGCATACCCTATTTTGACTTTAGTAATAGCCAGTGCTTCAATCAGAAGAAGAGCCTGGACCTAACAGTCTCTGTTCTGTGAAGTCAACTCAGAGAATCCATCCTCTAATGATCTCAAGTACAGATGGGGCTGAATTAGCATTCTTTAATCTGAGGCACTAGCTTCAATCCTGGGACTTTTTACATATCTTCATATTTTGGGGACATGTAGTATGTCATGGCATGTTAATGGTCAAGAAAACACAGATATCCTGCGTCATCATTTCAACTGAAGCTGTCTTCCTCTGTCCTGGGCAGACTCAATGCAGACCACAGGCCTGCATTTGGGGAGCTCTAACCACTGAGGAACTCTGAGTATAGAATCCTGAGCTACCTGTGAAGCCCAACCCAGGTCCTGCCTCCTTTTCCAGGCCTTTCCTGATGTCATGAACTTGGAGTTTGTAGATCCTTGTTTGTAACAGGTCTGTGTCCTCTGTGGGTTATAAAGGGGAGCCTGAACCTTTGGACTGTGGGTAGTCTAGGAGGAGATGTCACTAGAGGGGAAGTACTTGACAAGTGTGTCCAAGATAGACTGGGAACTGGAGACCATAATGGCCTACGGGCTAGGCTGAGTCACCTGAAGAAGCAAGGGCTGAGGTTGGAGACCTGAGAGAGATGGCCCTGTATCTGCAAGGCTGACCTGAGAAGGAAACATGAGAAAGGTTAAGGCTGTCTTCAGCCTAAATAGCCCGGAGGAGTACTTCTCCTTCCCCTGCCCGTGCTGGAAGGTCTCCACCAACCTTCACACAGCCTAGAGCAGGGGGCTTTGGCTCGTCCTGTCCTACCCTATTTCCCACTGGCAACTCACTGCCCGGGAGCCCAAGCAACGATCCCCAGCCTCCTCACCTTAAGAGAGCTTGTGTCCAACAGCCAGGGGAGCGAGTCAGGCCTGTTGGCTGAATGCTGTAGGAGTCCCAGAGAACCTACAGGACATACCTGGAGGCATCTGACAGGGCACCTAGAAGTGCAGAATGGTGAAGGGATTCATTCAAGGCCAGCCTGCTAGCAAGGACTTGATACTGGGCCCATTTGCCCAGTACTGAGAGCTGCCCCAAAGGTTTAAGGGCTACCTTTGGTCCCCAGTGGGTGTTCTGGTCAGATCTCTGCCTTCAGACCAAGGCTGGATCCAGGATACATCTTGAGTGTGTTTTTAAGGCAGGTTGTGTGGGGGGTGAGGGAAGAAGAGGGTGGCCGGGGAGAATTTTCCAGGTGAAATGCATGGCTCTCAAGAGATTCTCGGCTGGACTCTCAGGTTCTGTGACTCTCCTGGGATCAGAGGGAGTCAACCACCAGAGAGGAGTAGATGGCATCATGGGTAGAGCAATGTGTCTGCCAGGCAGGAGACACCAAGTTGTGATCCTGCCTTAGATACTGAGCAGCATCTGGTAAATGACTGGGAAAGTCACTTGGACTGTCTAAGCCACAGTTTCCTCCTTTGTACAGTGGAGGTGCTAACAGCACCAGGCTCCAAGGGATTCTGGGTGGCTCAAATGTGGTAACACCTGTGCAAAATTGCCATGGCCATCTTGAAATGTCCGAGAGAGGCTATCAAGGAGGCCCCTAGCAGGGGCTGCTGCAGCTTCTGTTATCGTTACTGTCCTCATTGTGATTACAATTTGGGGTCCAGGTGCCTCTAGGCGTAGAGAGGATCCTGGCTTCCACTGGGTCTTGGGATGAGGATGGACAGCCCTTGTCATGGTCCAGAAAACACAGAAGGAACCCAAGACAGAGCTGTGGGTGGCTTTTTCCTGGGTGGGGAACTCCTCCTGGGCTTTCTTCCTGGGAGTCAGTGAGATGACAGCGAAGGTACCAGTCTGGGCACCTAGTGAACAGGGGGCAGTGGGAGTAGCCTTCTGGGGTCAGGATAGCGACTGAGGGGCAGAGGATTCTGGGAGTTTAAGAGAATTCCCGAAAGTGAGACATTGTCCTCAGAAGGAGTATGGTCTTGCAAAACACACCTTGTTTGCAGGGCAACGACCCTCCCTCCCATAACCTCCAATATTCGCCGAGTGATATGCATAATGGAGAGGTTCATCATGTCACAGTGAGGCCCATCGATCAGCTGAGGCACAGAGAACCTGAAATACAACAGCGCAAGTCAGTTGGTGGGGGGTACAGGGATGGGTTTTGAGGTGATGTGAACTGGAAGTTCCTGGGTTCTGGAGCACGGACTGTGGCAATGTCAAGTAACATATCTGCTCTGTGACGGTAACAGCTGCAGCATCACCAGCAGCTGGGCCCGTGCAGGAGGGATTATTTCCAATGGGGGTCCTATCTTGGTTCCTTGCCCTATTCCATGCCTGAAGTTACATCATCACGTTTCTTAATCTCTCAGAGAGTTCACCCCATGTAGGGGTTCTCACTGCCAATTCTCCAGCTCCAACCAGTCCTTGGCTATTACCAAACGACCCTCTTGCCAGGAAGGAGCAAGGAGAAGGGAGAGTCCAATGCAGGGGGTCATCCCCTCATCCCATGGGTCCCTAGGGAGAATTCTTTGTGGAAAGGCTGGACAGTGCAGTGGAAAGCCAGCAGAGGCCAGGGGTCTTGGGCCAAATCTAGCACTATGTAGTCAGTCACCTGGGTGACTTTACCAAGCCCTTACCCCATCTGGGTGTGTTTAATCCCCTGTGTCTTGGCCTCTCAAGGGATGGAAATGACATCACAAGGCCATGATCTGCCTCCTCCCAGGGATGGGTTCTGGAAAGATAGCTAGGGACTGAGCTGGGGCCCTGGCACACCTCCCACCAGCTCATGCTCACTCCTCCATACTGGGAGGCAGAATAAGTGAGAGGAAGGTGAAGCTGGTGGGACGTTGGGCTGCATGCAGTGGGACCCAGAACTCAGACTGTCACAGCAGACAGAGGCTGGGTCCTCCTCCTGTCTGCTGCCCTGGGTGGGCAGTGCTCCTGGAATTCTGCACACGATTGTGTAACAGAAAAGAGGTGGTGCAGTTGCCTGTGGATGCCGGATGAACAGAGGAGGCCACCTTACCCAGCCCTGCCCAGCCAGATCTGGTCCCTCCGTCCCAGGGGTCTTGTTCAAGAACAGATGAGAGTGGTACTGTTGTCCCAGCTGGACAAATGTTTCCCTCTCCATCTCTCCCAGGAAGATGTTGACTCCCAGGAGACCATGAGCCACACGGAAAGGTTGTTTTTTTTTTTTTTTTTTTTTTTTTTCTATTCTAGCTAGGCCCTTTTGTTCACATTGTCCTGGAAAACATCCCATGTACACCCAGTGCCCCATAAGGGCCAAGACACTGGATGGCTTGTGGCTGTGTGCCCTGAGCTTCCAAAACCACGTCTGTGCTCTCTCCACGACACCTTTGGGGAGCTTTGGGGAGCTCCTCTCCCTCCATTCCTTCAACATAAGCCAGGATGGAGGAAAGAGCCACGACAAGGGGAGGGAAGCAGCCAGGAGACAGAAGACTCCAACCTGGAAGTGGAGTAGGAACCGATAATGCCTGAGAGAGGGGTACCTAGGCAGGACGTGAAAGAAGGTGTCAGGTGCTTAGAGGGCAGCAGAGCAGGGAGATGGGAGCAAGCCTGTGCACCTTGAAGTGGTAGGAGAACCACCTGTGGGACTCCTGGGTCCAAGAGACACAGAACCCAAATGGGCATGGCTGTGGAATCCTGGGAAGAGTCAGTTGACTTTGCTGAACTCTCTCTTGCTTCCCTGTGTTCTAAGGGAAAACTCTGTGCCTGGCCTCCAGCTGAGGAAGGTTCCCTGTGCATCTGGATGGCAACGGGGCTGCCCTAACCTCTAGACCCATATGCCAGGAGAGAAAAGGAACCGACTCTTGCCCTGTAATGGGAAGCTCAGGCAGCCCCAGGAAATGAAGACTTTGGTTGGGGCTCTCCCTCCTCTGGTGACCTTTGGGGAAGGTAGCACAGGGGGTGCCCGGAAGACTTCTCTGGGCTGGATGGCAAGCATCCAGAAGAGCTGTCCAGAGGACACCCAGCCCAGGAGGCACGCCTCTCTACTTTCAGAGAAGGCCCACAATGCTAATGGGCTGCCCTTTCCACAAGCCAGCCCCCAACCAGCCAGCCAGTAGTCAGAGAAGGCAGCTCCCACTGAGAGCTGATCCTTAGTATCTTTGGGAAACCATAGCCACCCTTGACCATTTGGAGCTCCCTACCTTGAGCCTATCTTTGTAAGCTGGGTTCACAGCTCTCGTCCTCAACGGTGTCAGCCTTTGGCCCCTTGTAGAGCTGTCAGGGAGCAGGTAGGTTTTCAGGTACCTGGAAAGAGAAGAAATGTGTGGGCACAGTGCCAGACAGGGTCATGCCCCAGACTCCTGTGCTACTGCTGGGGCTTCAGGCATCAGCGGAAAAGCATGCATGGTAAGGGGAAACTAGGTCTGTTGTGGGTGCGAGCGTGTATGTCTATGTGTGTGTGTGAGTGTGTGTGTGTGTGTGTGTGTGTTTATGTCTGTATGTCTTGGTGTCAGTGTGGATATGTGGATATGTGTGTATATCTGTGTGTCTATGTGTTTCTATTTCTGTGTGTGTGCGTGTGTGTCATTGATAGGTATACTAGCAAATCTGTCTTTTTTATATTTCTGTTTATCCACTTTATTTTTGTGATGCATATCTGTGAAAAAGAAGAAATATGTACCCTTTATTTATTTCTTTTGTTTGCAAGTAATTTTTTTTTTCTATCAATGCCTTTGTCCTGTAACTACTTATGTCACAATTCTCTGTCTTGGAATTCAGCTGAGAGTTGAGAGGGACCGCGATGTGTAAACTTTAAAAATTCAGATCACATAATATATATATATATATATATATATATGTATATATATATGTATATACATATATATATATATATATACATAACCTATTTATTTTTCAGGTTTCAACATTCATTTTCACAAGAATTTGAATTCAAAATTTTCTCCCCTTCCCAACTCCGGCACATTATTTGCCCCACCCACCACTTGCTCCAGTCTGTCCTCTCTTCTGTTATCATTTCCTTCTCCCATCCCTCTCCCCTCTATTTTTAGGTAGTGCCAAATAGACATCTATACCCCATTGTCTGTCCTTCTTATTTCCTACTTACATGCAAAAACAATTTTTTTTTTATTGTGGCAGTGGGTGTTTTTGAACCCAGGGTCTTTTGGTTTTTTGGCATGTAATGAAGGTTTAATGATTGATTTATATATTTATATACACATATATATGTGCATGTTTTTATGCAAGCACAAAAATGTACAATAAAATGATAATAGGTGTATGAATATATTTGCATATATAAATATTGAGAGGATGGGTAGAAAAGAAATATGGGTCTAAACTAAGAAAACTGACCTACAAATAATCACATAATTTTTTTTTTCCGGTAGTTCTATTGACCGTTTTGCCCTCCTATTTTTATTCTTTTGTTTTCAGTGTTCTACAATCACTTCCATATATCTTATTTTCTTCCCTTCCCTCCCCACCTTACCTCTTTCCTCTCCACCTCCTCTCTCAGAAGGCATACAGTTTTATATCAGTTCTACACATACATTGTTATTAAATACATTTTCACCGTAGTTATTTTGCATAGGAGAATTAAAATGAATGGAAAAAATCATCAAACCAACCAAAACATAATACAAAAGAAAATGATCTGTTTCATTCTGGGATTGAATCTCTGGGATTCTCTGAGCATATCATCATATCATCTGCCAAGAGAGATAACTTAGTTTATTCTTTACCTATTCTAATTGCTTCAAGTTCTTTTTCTTCTCTTATTAATACAGCTAACATTTCTACTACTATGTTGAATAATAATGATGATGATGGGCATCCTTGTTTCACCCCTGATCTTATTGGAAATGCATCTAGCTTACCCCCAATTGCATACAATGCTTGCTGAAGGTTTTAGGTAGATATTGCCTATTACTTTATGGAAAGTTCCTTTTATTCCTATGCTCTCCAGTGTTTTCAATAGGAATGGGTGTTGTATTTTGTCAAAAGCTTTTCTGCATCTATTGAGATAATTATATGGTTTCTGTGAGTTTGTGGTTGATATCATCAATAATAACAGTAGTTTTTCTAATACTGAAACAGTTCTGCATTCGTGCTATAAATCCTACCTGATCGTAATGTATTATTCTAATGATAAATTGCTGTATTCTTTTTGCTAAAACCTGATTTAAAATTTTTACACTTATATTCATTAGAGAATTTGGTCTATACTTTTCTTCCTCTGTTTTGGCTCTTCCTGGTTAGGTATCAAAAGCACATTTATATCATAAAAAGAATTTGGGAGAACTTCTTCTCCAATTTTTCCAAAGAGTCTATGTAATATTGAAATTAACTGTTCTTTAAATGTTGGATAGAATTCACTTGTAAATCCATCCATCCCTGGAGATTTTTTCCTAGGGAGTTCATTGATGGCTTGTTCCATTTATTTTTCTGAAATGGGGTTATTTAAGTATTCATCTTCTTCTTCTGGTAATCTTGTCAATTTGTCTTTTTTAAAATAATCACCCATCTCTTTTAGATTGTTGAATTTATGGGCATACAGTTCAACAAAGTAATTTCTACAAGAAAATGTAAAATATCTAATTGGAAAACAACTGACCTAGAAAATAGCTGCAGGAGAGAAACGCTGGGACTTATTGGCCTACCAGAAAGCCATGATAAAAAGAAAAAAAACAAAAGTAGTTTTAGGATTCATTTTTAAAGGTTGGAGTTCCACTTTCTATCCCTTCTTCCCTCCCTACACTCCTGCATTGAGAAACCAAACAATTCAAAGTAGGTCATCCATGTGTAGTTACACAAAACACTGCTCTAACTGTTCTGTTGTAAAAGACTAACCACATTTCCCACTGTCCTGCCCCGACCTCTGTTTACTCCATTCTCTCCCTTGACTTGTCTTCCCACAATAGGGGAGGAAGGAACCTTTCTCACACACATATTTTTTGTAAGTGCATTCAAGAAAACCAGTTGGATAACTGAGCACTCCAGTTCCATTCCAGTCTGTTCCCAAGCCACTTCCAGCCACCACCACCACCAATAACCCCACCAAGTAGTCAGGCACTGTCCCTCTCAGTGAGACCAGACCAATGTCAGCCCAAGCCAACAAGCACCAGGGGCACTCACGGATCATCTTCTTTTTTCTCCATCCGCACTGCCAGGCTCTGGCCCTGAGAGGCAGAAATCTTGACCCCTCTAAACCTCTCCTCATAGGCCACGGCCCCCAGAACTGCTCCCTGGGGATCCAGGGAAGCAAAGGACCCCTTCCCGATGATGGTTTGTGGCCCTTCACCTGGACAAAAGCAGAGTGGGGGTGTCAGGACCTGAGTACATCCAAGGACTTTAGAACAGAATGTCTGCTCTCGCCATGCTCAGCACAGAAAGAAGGAGCCTGGCTGATGATGGTGGAGGGAGTGAAGGCGAGTGTCACAGAGGGTTTTGCCCCTAATGGCTGCCTGTTAGGCCTCATCTTTTTTTCTGGCTAGGTGCTCAGCTGTGTTCTTCCCTGGCTTCTGGACTGCTGCTGGGCAGGTGGCATCAGCACAGCACCCATTGTGTTTCACAGTCACTTTCTTGGGGGCCACCCCAGAACCCTGGATGAGACTGAGGGCCAACACCTGGACCAGGAGTCCCTCTCTGACAGCAACAGGGGAGTAGGTGTGTATGTCCCTGTGTGTGTGCCTATAGATGGAGAAAGAGCAATGGGAAATAGGGGGTTGTGCAGGTGTGACTGTCTTTCCCAAAAGGCCTCAGTGACACTCTCTCAAACCACGTTTCTGGGGACAGGGAGTCAGCAAACCGTGCTCGGTGGTGGGGGTACCTGCTGAGGAGGAGGAAGAGGAAGAGACCTTCTCAGAGCCACTGTTTTTGCCAAAGATCTTCTGCAGTTGGCCCATTTGGTAGCTGAAATAAAATCTACGCTGGAGTCCACCTGTCAATCAAACAGCAGGGAGCATTCAAGAGGGGACCTGGAAGTCATGTCCAATCATTGCTTTCCCTGGGTTCTCAGGGGACCTATGTGGTTGTCCCTGAAGGAGACAGCCTGGGCACTGGGATGTGGGTATGAGAAGCCCAAACTCCCCTGGGGGCTGAGATTGGAGAAGGGCCTCCCTCCTAGTGTCCCTAGTCTACCGTTCATCCCGTGGAGCCTCCCATCCTTTCCTGTGACTTCACCTCCCCAGAAGTGAACTTTGTGGAGGGGACAAAGGGCCGCATTGCTTCTTGTGTGACTCACCACAGACCTGACAGGTGACACCTACTTACCTGGCCTATCTCAGCCTGTTTCCTCCTCTGTAAAACAAAGGGCTTGGACTCCAGAGGCTGTGCCTTCTACCTCTGTGTTTTGTTGGCCCCCAATTGCCAGAGGAGAAAGCTGAGACAGAAAGCAGTGGAACCATTTTTGTGCCTTGTTCCATAGGCTTGTGATTGTAAGGAGGGCAGACTCTGCCCTCTCGACTGTGTGCCCCTCATTCCAGGAATATCTCCAGGGGACCACAATGTACTGTCTCTGTTCCGTGAGTTTCATGCTAAGGATCTGGGGCCTGGTGGGGGCTGACCAGGAGGATCCACGCTTGAATCCCTCAGGATGACAGAGGGATCTCCCCATGAAGCACCCTCCCTAGGAAGCTCCCTCCATGGTTACATAGCTCTCATTCTACCTCCTGCTCCCATCTCTAACCTCTACCAAAATGTCCTGGCCCTGCCCTCTGGAGTTGCCACACACAAGCAGGCTAATCCATTCCCATAGGGCAACTTTAGGAGAAACAGCGTTTGTTTCCCTGCCCGACCCCAAGCCAACCCTCTCCACAACACCCCCTGACCTGCCTACCCTGGGAGATTGGTTCTGAATGCCAAGGCATGGATGGACACAGACAGACAGAGGTGCCTGGAGGGTCTTCTCTGTCCTAGGCAGAATACAAGAAGGCCAAGAGCACATCTGGGGCATTGCTCTGTTTTTAGGATGGGGAGAAGGAGTGGGAGTCATGAGCAACAGGAGAGGGCAAGAGGGTAGTCCTTATATCTTGGAGCCTACCCACTCAGCTGGCTCTCCTCTCCTGCCTTGTTTCTCTGTCACTGCCCCATGACAGCTGTCATAACCCACTTTACAAGACACCTCAAAGATATAAACCTGAAAGCCCCCGCCTTAGCCTGGCCCAGCTCAGGGCTATGTGGTCTGTAGTCTAGACCAGGCTGAGACCACAGGACGCCTGTAGAGGTTGGTGGGGCTGGTGATGACTACAACAGTGCCAGATCACTGAGAGAGGCAGACAGAAAAAGCCCAAAGAAACTACCTATCCATTGCCTCCAGGCTGTGGCTTTGCCTGAGTCATACCCACCCCTGTCTTGTGTGTCCAGAGACAGATAAGCGAGGCCATGCCAAGTCAGGCAACCGTACAGCTAGGAACAGCCAACGCCACTCACTTTGTGGTCAGGTACAGGCAAGAACCCATGTCTCAGCATGGTTCCAGGATGATGGTTTCAGCTGAGGCTGGTCTTTATCATTGCCTATCTGTCTACGACCCCTTTCAGGGCAGTCCAGCAGCACCATCCTCAGACAGTGATACCTTCTTCTGAGGAGGGAGGAAAGAGACTGTTGCCATTACATAACCAATTGTGACATGGATGGTGACAAGGTGGTAAGTGAAGCAGAGACCCTGAAGGTCCTTGGTCTTGCAAGGGAGAGGAGCAAGAAAGGTTGGGCAAGGACGTCTGACCCAGGTCTTAGAAACTTGACCCAAACCCCTCCTATACCACCCATTGTACTATGGCCCTCAGCCAGAGCAGTACCCAGGAGTGTTGGTTTCTCCTGGGGCCAGCAGGTCTACCCTCTGTCACCCCAAACCAGGTCTCAGACAATTCCCTGGGCCTCTTCCAGCATCAATGACACCTAGAATATACAGAAATTTTAGGTGGAGACACACAGAATGTTCATTGAGACCAAAAGCCAGCCCTGACCTGGGCAGGGAGGAAACCTAGAAACCTGAAATGCCCTTTAGGGGCTTCCAT
The DNA here is from genome assembly GCA_023548195.1 of Bettongia penicillata ogilbyi. Classification (NCBI taxonomy): domain Eukaryota; kingdom Metazoa; phylum Chordata; class Mammalia; order Diprotodontia; family Potoroidae; genus Bettongia; species Bettongia penicillata. The sequence continues at coordinate 1,225,881 of JAJHZJ010000319.1, forward strand.
GAAGACAATTAGCCCTCCCAGAAAGGAGGGAGAGGGTGGCAAATTGTGGGGAAGATTGGATCAGGGAAGAGCTAAGGCCCTCCTTCCCCTGTTGGCAACAGTACTTCATAGTCCCCTTGAACAAGTGAAGAATTGTGCCCCAGGGGTTGCCTAAGAGCTTGGGGAAATTTTAACCCTCAACCAGGCAGCCCTAAAGGGAAGGGGTCATGTTGCACGGGGAAGGGTGAGCAGGATCTGGTTCTGTTCTGTGACATGGTCCCCTCTGGCAGCCAGGCTGCTTCATGACACCCAGCCAACACCCCACCCACTCATCTCAGAATCGTCTTTCTTATTGCCTCAATCCAGTCTCAGAGGACTCCAAAGAAATCCAGTACTTTGAGAGAAATTCCCGGGTAATGGCACACACTGACAACTTCCCAGGTCCCAGAACCCCAGAAATCTCCCCAGCTGGCCCTGTGTTATAAACCCTCCTGTACCTGAAAGCAAACTTCTCTGCCTAAGGAAGGTGTTAGCCTGGCCCAAGGACTTGCCAGCTTGGCACCTGTGTCGGCTGCCTCTCCTCACCCAAGGTAGGGCTCTGTAAGGGATTAAGGGACTCTGGGCTGAACATTTGCCCCCTCTGCCTCTATGTCCCCAGAGGACCTGAATCTCAGCTGACTTGGTCGGCAGATCACAATGGTTCCCTGATCCAATGACTTCCTCACCCCAATTAGTACCTCTACGTCAGTCCCCAGACAAGGCCCCCCAGGCTGGCCCTTGGCAGGGGCCAGGAGTAAAGCCCTTTGTGGGCTAGCCACTCAGTCTGTGGGTAGGCACACTGTGGGCCCACCTTCCACCAAATCACACAGCTCCATGATCCTGTACGGACCAGCCTTTGTGTTTTCTGCCAAAGATGCTGACACATCCAAAGAGTCCATGAGCTCTGCTGCCATCTACTGTGGACACCCCTATCTTCCCTGTCTTTTTGCAGTGCCTTTCCAGTCCAGCCCTAGGCCCCAGATTTTATTCTCCTCCTTTCTATTCATGGGTACAACTGGGCATACTCAGCTACCTTGGCTTCGGTTCTGTCCTGTTCTCTCTGCCTCTCCAGACTTCCTGACATTCTCCCCAGTTCTCCTTCTCCACTGCCTCCTAGGACTGTGGTACCTGACATGTCCCAGTCAGGTCCTCACCTGCTGGAGGACTGTATTTGCAGTTTTCAGAACCACAATCACTGCTCCTAAAAACCTCTGCACAGACAGGCTTGCTTGTCCTTCGTTTCCAATAAAGTTGGAAAGAGACGTACATGCCAGTTCACTGAATTGCTAGGTCAAGGGATGGCATCATTTAGGCAGTCTCCAGTAAAGTGCTCCGTTGTGCCAGATGTCAGTGCAAGGGGTGGCCCTGGGTTCCCCCAAACGATGCCAGGTCCTCCCCAGAGCTGAGTGTTCTTTCCGTGCATGGAACCCTCTCCATTCAGGCCTAGAGACTGTTTGTCTATCTGTCTCTCTGTCTAAGAATGGGCTGAGCTCCATCCAGAAGCGCTCACAGCCAGGTACCTTGGGTCTATTGCATCTCCAACACACTTTGGTCACCTTGGGTCATCAGAGTGCTTACTGGAGTTTGAAGGTGTTGAAAGCAGCTCAAGCCAGGATATTTCTCCATCCCAGTCCTGAAGAAAAGGACTTTCCTGACCTGGTATTACCCTTGGTTATCTCGGGTCGTCTTCCCGAAGCCAGGGGGGGGCAGTGGTTAGCTAAGAGAGCCTTTATCCCTTGGAGCACCTACAAGGCAGGGGAACAGAATGTTCAGCCTTCTCGAGCAGACATGGCTAGCTATGCCCAGGGGATCCAATATGGCGTGTGATGCAGATCCAAGGACATTTCCATGAAAAATGACATGCTGAAGTCTGAGCAGCCTGCCTACCTCACCTCAAGTTATGGTAGGTACCAGAGAGGAGAAGGCAATGGTATCCCATTTTCCCTAACCCAACCCCGATGCTTCCCTTCTCCCCTGGTCAGGATGGCTCATGCACATGAGTGAGGCTGCTGCTAACTTATTCCAGAAAGCGTGTGGGGTGGGTGACTTCTGGGGCAGAGCCTTCTGCCTTCAGGAACTGCACCCTGCTGGCATGGGTGCCCCACTGTTCCCCTCCCTCAGGTCCGGACTCCTTTAACTCCTCTCTCTGCCTAAACACCCATCACCCTGTGCGGCTGTGGAGAGTACAGTAGCCTGACATTCAGAGGCTCTGCCTTCCAGTGGGCCTGGACCTCTGACTCCCTGGGCAATTGGAGGGAGGGAGGATAGTTACCTGCCCTGCCCTGCCCTGTGAAGTTTCTCTAGGAAACCAGTCCCTTGCTACTCTGCTACCCTGATCTAAACTCATGGGAATCTCCCTCCCCACCACACTCAGCTAAGACAGACTCTGTTCCTGACTCTGGGTTTGCACTTGAACCTCGGTCAGCTGTTGGCGACCTCAGAGACTGCCTGTGGCACTAGGCAGGGAGACACTCTCCCCGCTGCTCCCTGCCTCTCTGGATCTGGGCTGTGGTGGGAGGTAGAGAGAAAGGAGGGCTCTGTGAAGTAGGAATCTCCAGGCAGGGAATCTAGACCAGGGACCCAGACATTGTGAGTATGTGAAGGAAAAAGGGCGTGGGAGGGAGAGAAGGGGGGATGCAGACCATGTAGAAGACCGCAGTAGAAGACCAAAGGACTCACAAATTCACCATGAAAGTTCTTTATTTCTCTGTTTTTAATTTTTTAATTTTTATTTTTAGAGGAAACAATGGAAGGCAAGAACCCGATAAAATTTCACTTAGTATATCATCAATGGGCAGTGTTTGGGGGAGAGGTTAGAGAGGGTTCCATGGAGCCCAGGGTTGTTGTGGCGTCTTTTGTGGTCTGCTGCGGTGAGTGATGGCCGAGGGGCCAGAGATGGATCCAAGAGGAAGGCCAAGGGCGAGGGAGGCTAAGGATGAGAGACAGGGGAGGGGCACAGCAGCAGGAAGGGGGGGCTCCAGGGCTTCCATGGCCGGGATTAAACGACCCCTTGTGGCATCTGAGACGAACCACCTTCCTCAGCTCCTCTTTTGTTCTGTCTGCCGTCCCCTGGCTCATCTTTAGAATGGAGGGGCAAGGGCAGTTTGCGAGGTTTTCCTCTCTTTCTCCTGGTGGTGGATCTCTGAGGGTCCACGGGGAGATCTTTAGAGCGAGGGTCGGTGGTTGTTGTTGCTGTGACCTGCACCCCTACTGCCACATGTGCCAGCTTGCTTTCAGCATGGGAACCATGTCTACGAGTGCGGGTACTGGATCCACGTCCCTGATGACTGTCAGAGAGGTCCTGGGAGTGTCTGTCTTGCACACCCTGCCCACTTCTGCCTTCACCTGCATCATAAATGGTTGCTAGAAGATATTCGAAGTATGCCAGGGGCTCATTGACATCGGGATCCACAGGTGGAACGGCTCCTGCACTTTCTTCTCCTGCGAGATCTAATATTGAGACACACAGGTTAGGGACAGACTGATCCCCCCGGATATAGACGACTGGGGGCAGACTTCTTCTCCCCCTGCCTTGTCCATCACTTGCATTTGGGATGCCATATCACTGACCGTGATGCATTCTGGTACGGTCCCTTGGTGGTGGCTGTGGACCAGGTCTACCATCATGCCTCCTCTACTATTGCCATCGGGGGCAATTGAGAGCCTCTCAGTATAGGCTTGGCATCGAAAGGACCAGTGTCCTCCTTCTGGGAGTTCATTCCCTCTGCTGCCCAAGGGCTGAGAGCATCAATTCAGATCAACATGCCAGGCACAATGGGTGATCTGATGTAAGGCCCCTCTGTCATGCCAGCCTCAGAACTCTCCTGGGTTCTCTATTGTGACGTCCTTGAAGTCCGAGCCTCACCAGTCTCTGGAACCTCAGTGTCAACCTGCTGACCTCTCAGGCAAGACTGCCATCTCCATCTTGACAAAGGTACTTAGAAAACTTCAGAAGGACGTCTTTGTTAAACACAAACTCCTCTATTCAGGTCTTCTAGCACCTCACGAAAAGAGGTTGATTTTCTGTCCCCTGAGTTGTGACTTTTGGCAGGCCTGTGCCTGACCTGGGGAAGCAGCGGGCGGAGTCTCTATGGTCCCAGTCTCCTCCTACTTCAGGCTCGGAGATTTCAAGGTGTCCCCCTTGGTGTGTGGCCTCAGGAAGGCTCTCAGATTCACACACTCCCTAGCTGTCCAAGTCACTTCCCTGCTGCCTGCCTCAGTTTTCCTATCTGTGAATGTGTAAAAGAAACTGCACCTCCCTTTCAGCATGGTTGTGTAATGCAATGATATCCTGCTTGTGAAGCTTTGGGTGTGTTGCCTGGCACACAGCAAGATCTATAAAATTGTAAGCTATCTCCATCTATCACAAAGTTTCCCTGACCCAGCACACCCTATCCACCACACCTGACCCAGGATGGTACTTCCAGCTTTGGCCCAAAGCCTCCACAGCCCCTCCCCCTCTCCAAAGCACTGCTAAGAACTTTTCTGAGCCTCAAATACCCCTGGGTGCCCACCACAGCCAGGGACTCACCTCCAAAACACTGAAAGTCCTCCATCTTCTGGGATTCAGGTTCAGCCTCAACCTTCTTTCTCATTCAAGCCATTCTCAAAAATAGAAGGAGTGGGAGAGGAACTGGGTTCCTGCCTGGTGCTTCTCATGACACATGAGGATAGTTGTGCTAAAACACATGCAAGGAAGGGTGAAAGCTGCCCAATGGAGAATGTTTCTTTACGCCAGCTTCCAGGATGACCTCCAGGATACTGGGAAGGAGTAAGACCATTGGTCAGCTGTCGACATGGGCCCATAAGATCATTTGGTCCAAGCTCCACAGTGTCTGCTGAGGAACCTGAGGCCCCCTAGAGAGGGCAAGGCAAGGCTCTGTCCCCCACCTTCGGTGGACACCCCCATCCTCACTGTCTGTCGGAAATGCCCACCCACTGCAGCCCCAGGCCCCAGACTTATGATTCCCTTTCCTCCCCATGGGGACAACTGGGCACACCACCTGCCTTTGCTTTGGGCCTGTCCTCTTCTGCCTTTTCTGTCTCTCCAGAATTCCTCACAGGCCCCTCAGTACTCCTTATCCACTACCTCCTAGGGCTGTGGTACCCAACATGTGCCAGTTGGGTCCTCATATGCTGGAGGACAGTACTCACAGCTTTTCAGAACCACAAACACTGCTACTGGAAACCTCTGCGCAGACAGACTAGCCTGTTCTTTCTTTCCAATCAAGTATGAATGAGATGTTTTCCCCAGAAATACTAGGCCAAGGAATGGCATCATTTTAGAAAACTCTGCTAAAAATCCCCTGCGGTGCCGCATCTCAGTGCAGGGGGTGGCCCTGAGTCCCACAAGACAATGCCAGGTGTTCCCCAGCCCTGGCAATTCCTACCAACCTGGGGAGCCTTCCCATCCAGTCCTGGATTCTGTGTGTCTCTTCCTCTGTCTCAGGATGAGCTTAGCTCCATTCAGAAGGAATCACGGCTAGGTCCCTTGGGTCAATCGCTTTTCCAACACACTTTGGGCACCCTGGGTCATCAGGGTGCTTACTGGAGGTTAAAGATCTTGAGAGCAGCTCAAGTCGGGACACTTCTATATGCCATTCCTGGAGAAAAGGACTCTCCTGACCACGTGCCACCCTTCATTAACTCGGGCCACCTATTGTAAGCCTGAGGGCTCAGTGGTTAGCTAACAGACCCTTTATCCCTTGGATCAAGCAGGAGAACAGAATGTTCAGCATTCTAGAGCAGACTTGGCTAGCTCTCCCCAGGGGATCCAACATGGCATGTTATACAGATCCAAGGACACTTCCATGAAAATGGATTTACCCTGAGGAGAGCTGCTCAAGTCTGAGCAGCCTGCCCAGCTCTCGTGAGGTCATGGTGGGCAACAGAGATGAGAAGGCAATGGCACCCCATTACCCTTCCCTATCCCCAGTGCCTCCCTGCTCCCCTGGCAAGGATGGCTCATGCCCAGGGGTGAGGCTGCTACTGACTTATTCCAGAAAGGGAGATGGGTGGGAGACCTCAGACAGAGCCTGTTGGTTCAAGGGTTGTATTCCAGACCTACATCCTGTTGCCATGGTTACCTAGCTGTTCCCCTCCCTCAAATACAGACTCCTCTGCCTCCTCTTTCTGCCTAAACACTCATCACCCTGTGGGACTGTGGAGAGCACACTGACCTGACATTCAGAAGTTCTTCTTTCCAGTCTGCCTAGAGCTGATTCCCTGGGCAATTGCCCTTTGCTACCTGGGCACATATTTCCTCATGTGGAACCTGAGATTGTTGGAGTCTCTTCCCTGCAGGGACCATCCCAGCTCAGAGTAGGCAAAATTCCAAACTGTGGAGCCCAGGGGGTTCCTTTTCCTGCAGCCTGGTGGGGGTAGCTCTCAGAGGACAGAGACTAGAAGCATGTGGAAAGGAAAGAGGGAGTGGCAGGGGGAGAACGTTGGTGCAGGTCACAGAGGACGGCCCAGAAGAAGACAAAAGGACTCAAAAATTCACCATGGAAGTTCTTTATTTTTCTATGTTTGATTTTTTTTTTTTAGAAGAAATGATGTAAGGCAACAACCCAATGGAATTTCAAAGATACATCGTCAATGGGAAATGCTTGGGGGAAAGGTGGACCCCAAGGTTGAGGCAACTTAGGGGAGGCTGCTGGAGTGGGCCATGAGCAAGGGGCCTGAGATGGGTCCAAAAGGAAGGCCAAGGGGAAGGGAGGGTACGGATGAAGAGAAAGGGAAGGGGCAAGGCATGAGGAATGGGGTGGGGGGGCTTCCAGGGCTTCCATGGCCGGGATTAACCAGTCTTCCATAGTCTCAGAAAATAACGACTGCATTTAAATCCTCCTTCATTTGGTCCCTTTCCCACTGGGTAATCTAGAGAACGCAGGTACCGGCAGCGCAGTTCGGAAGGTCTTCTTCGCCTTTTCTTCTTGGTGGATCGCTGGGCTCCTGCAGGGAGAGCCTGGGAAGAAGCTTCAATGTCTGCTGCTTGTGTGCCCTCCGCTGCTTTTACCGGTTGTATTGGCTTGATTTCAAGGGCGGGACTCAGTCTTAGATCATGGTCCACGTGTCCATATCCCTGACTACTCTCAGGGACGTCCTCGGAGCGTTGCCCTTGAAGGCCTACTCCATTTCTCTCTTTGCCCGAAGCAGCAAGTGATGCTAGAATGTATTCAAAGCGGGGCAGAGGCTGGTTGACATAGAGCTCCAGAGATGGAATAGCTCCCACATGTTCTTCGGCTGAAAGGCCCATTACTGTGACCAACACATTGGGGACTGCCTGATTCCGCCTCATGTAGATGACTGGGGGCGGACAGCTTCTCCCCTTCCCTGCTCCATCTCTCCGACCATGGACGCCCTCTTGTTGACCCTGATTCACTCCGAGGTGGTCTTCTGGTAGGGGATGAGGTTCAAATATGACATCATCACTTCCATCACTATTGTAATCAAGGGACAGTTCTAGGGAACTCAGGATAGGCTCCAAATCCAAATGAACAGAGTCCTCCTCCTGCCAATCCATTTCCATCCCTGTCTGAGAGCTGACCACAAGAACTCAGACCATCCTGCCGGCCAGAATGAGTGATCTGATGTAGGGGCTCTCTGTCTTGGCAACCCCAGAACTCTCCAGTGTTCTGCACTGTGATATCCTTAAAAGCATAGCCCCTACTTGTCTCTAGAGCCTCAGCACTGCCCTGCCCACCTCTCAGGCAGGACAGTGTCATATCCATCTCCACAAAGGTACTTAGAAAACTTCAGAAGGACATCCCTATTAAACACACTCTCCTCTATCCAGGTCTTCTAGCACCTCATGAAAAGAGGCTGATTTTCCATGCCCTGAACTTAAGAAGGGAGCAGGGTATCTCTGGTCCCAGTCTCCTGCTGGCTCAGGCTCAGAGGCCACAAGTTATCCCTCTTGGGATGGGAATTCTGGAAGGCTCCCAGCCTCACGTACTCCCTTGCTGGTCATGTCACCTCCCTGTTGCCTACCTCAGTTTGCCCACCTGTAAATGTGTAAAAGAAACAGCACATCCCACCCAGGGTGCTTGAGATGTTCAATGACATTCTGTTTGTGAAGCATTGGGTACAGTGCCTGGTTCAGAGTTAGGCTTATAGAAATGCTAGCTATCACCATCTAGCACAAAGCCTCCCTGACCCAGCACACACTCTCCACTAAATCTGACCCAGGATGGTCCTTCCAGCCTTGGCCTAAAGCACCCACAGCCCGACTCCCACTTCTAAGGACTTCTAGGAACTTTTCTGACCCTCAACTGCCTCTGGGTGACCACCACATCCAGGGGCTCTCCTCCCAAACACTGAAAGCCCTCCATCTTCTGGGGCTCAGGTTCAGTCTCAGCCTCTTTCTCATTCAAGCCACTCTCAGAAACAGAAGAGGTGAGAGGGGAAGGGGGTTCCTGCCTGGTGCCTTTCATGGTACACGAGGATGGCTGTGCCTAAGCACATCCAAGGCAGGGCAAAAGCTGCCTGATGGGGGATGATGTGCTTCTTTCTGGCATCTTCCAACATGACTTCCTAGTAGACTGAGAGAATTGGTCAGCTGACCAACGCTCTAGAGCTATCCCCTTGAGATCATTTGGTCCAAGCCCCCCAGTGTCTGCTGAGGAACCTGAGGCCCCCTAGAGAGGGCAAGGCACTGGCTCAAGGTCACATGGCAGAGCACAGCTGAGCTTTCCAGTGCAGCAGTAGCCTTTCCTCTGCACTAGCTAGTCTGACTTCCCTGAGGAGGAGGAAAGGCCCAAGCACGCTGGATCCCTCTGGATGGGATTTTAACCACAGCCTGGACCTTGTCATTACAACTTCTACACTTGTTGCACCCTCTTCTTTTGCCAGTCAGCCCTCCCTCCTCCCTGCCCTCCTCCAGGGTTCACCAGGGCCTCGCACATTGCCAAGGCCAGTGAATGGCCTTTCCAGCCTGCCCCACCTGGACAGCTGGAGCATCCCCCACTGACTGTCCCTTTCCTTCAAACCCTCACTGACTCCCAGTTAACTGCCCTGTCCTTCTGCCTCTCCTGGCCTCTGTGGGTCTCACTTATCCCTTCTTGTCCTGGCTCCTACAAAGACATCTCCAGGCTCCTAGGACCCCAGATTAAGGTCCAGAAAGCATATTAGGGGTCAGTCTTGTCATCACGCATCTCTGAAGTTGCCTCAGAGGATGAGGTCTCTGCTTCCTGGCATTTGCCAGAAGAGGAAGCAGGGGCCAGAGGTGAAGGAGATGTGCCCAAACAGCTCTTTGAGCAGCAAAGCTGGACTCGAAGCAGGCTGCTCTTCCCCAAAGCCAGGAGGGCTTCCTCTGTGTCTCTCTGCATGGTCTGACCCCCACCCTGTACCTACACTCTCCCTGGGGGCGCTTCCCTACTCCCCAGGAAGATCTGCCCTCTACTCTCTCCCCTCTGGCTCATACCTCGTGCTGCAGTCATCCCTCTGCAGAACCCAGTGAAGACTGGGGTCCCTGCCAAGCTTCTGCCTTCTTTCGGTGTGCCAACCCCAGATTGAGAAGCAGAACAGGCCTCAGAGTCTACCAGCCACCCCCTTCATGGTCCCACTCCTGTCCTTCATTGGACAGAACAGGAACCTGAGGACAACAGAGCAGCAGTGGATTGCTCAGTCAGCCAAGACTCCTAGCTCCCAGGCTGGTGAGTTGACTGGAAGCTCCGGAAATTGCATTCATTTCACCTCCCGTATTGAGGTCTCCCTGAGGTACTTCCCCTTCCTCCCTGAGCTGCTGCATTCCTTCTTTGCCCTTGACTGGGAGCACTCATTTAGCCCCACTGCCCTGTAGCATCTTTTGGCACCCTTTGGGAGACTGACATGGCAACAGGGACCATGTGTGTCAAGCAGCCACCAGTGCCCACTTGACCTCCAGTCATCCACACTTGCACCCCCTGTCTGCAAACAATGCGCTCGAAGGAGCAATACTCCTGGGGTGAAGTCTCCGAAGGCTCCCCATTGGTACTTCCTCCAAGACTCCCTTTCTCAGGGTTGAGTTTGTAGACAGGAAGGAAGGGAGGCAGGTTGGTGAATGTCTGTCAGGGCATCCCAAGGCAGGGCTATGAGGGGGTCTAGGATGCCATGTCAGTCTTTTGGTGCCTTCTCCATACCCACAGTTGACGACTCCATGCGCCCCACTTCCCAGGCTCCTATTGGTGAGGCCTGGAGAGGTCCACTTAGCACAGTCACTTTCACATACCATTTAGTCTGAATGAGAGAGGGGAAGAGAGAGGACCAGGTTGTTGGGGAGGGTGGTTGCTGGATCCTTTCTCTTCCCTCCCTGCTCCTAGCCTGGATACCCCTCACCATGTCCTTGGTGAACTGAGGCTGGATTGAATTTATCCAAGGGGAGAGATCCTCTTGAGCTTCCCCCTCCTGTTTGCATCCCAGCAGGGCGGAGGAATGGAGCAGCAAAGGTAGGAGCATTTATACATTCTGAATTCTTGTCTGCTCCAACCAAGTTGTATTCTCCCAACAAACCTGTGGAGCAGATCTGTGTTATCCCCCGCCTTTGACAAGACAAGGAAGGGCAAGTCAGGCCAGGAAAAAAAGCAAGGTATCTCCCCTCCATACAAAAGGCCCTAAGGCAGCACCTGAGGACTGCAGAGCCCAGGACTCATTGGGGCAGGCCTCTGGCTGGGGAGGAGAGAGAATTGCCATGGAAGCCTCCCTTGGGAATAGAAGTAGAACCTGAAGGTCAAAGGGTGGCAGCAGCTGGTCCCAGTTCCACAGTCAGTTACTGGTAGAACCAGAATTCAAATTCTGGGCTTTGGACTCCCAGTGCAGCTGGAGCTCTTTGCCCTACCACAAATCTGCAGGACTGTCTGTTCTTCCTAATCCACTGGTAATATTGCATACCCTATTTTGACTTTAGTAATAGCCAGTGTTTCAATCAGAAGAAGAGCTCAGTCAGCCTAACAGTCTCTGTTCTGTGAAGTCAACTTAGGGAATCCATCCTGCAATGATATCAAGTACAGATGGGGCTGACTTAGCATGCTTTAATCTGAGGCACTAGCTTCAATCCTGGGACTTTTTACATATCTTCATATTTTGGGGACATGTAGTATGTCATGGCAGGTTAATGGTCAAGAAAACACAGATATCCTGGGTCATCATTTCAACTGAAGCTGTCTTCCTCTGTCCTGGGCAGACTCAATGCAGATCATTAGTCTGCATTTGGGGGGCTCTAACCACTGAGGATCTCTGAGTATAGAATCCTGAGCTACCTGTGAAGCCCAGCCCAGGTCCTGCCTCCTTTTCCAGGCCTTTCCTGATGTCCTGAACTTGGACTTTGTAGATCCTTGTTTGTAACAGATCTGTGTCCTCTGTGGGTTACAAAGTGGAGCCTGAACCCCTGGACTGTGGGTAGTCTAGGAGGAGATGTCACTAGAGGGGAAGTACTTGACAAGTGTGTCCAGGATAGACTGGGAACTGGAGACCATAATGGCCTATGGGCTAGGCTGAGTCACCTGAGGAAGCAAGGGCTGAGGTTGGAGACATGAGAGAGATGGCCCTGTATCTGCAAGGCTGACCTGAGAAGGAAACATGAGACTGGTTTAGGCTGTCTTCTGCCTAAATAGCCCGGAGGAGTACTCCTCCTTGCCCTGCCCTTGCTGGAAGGTCTCCACCAATCTTCACACAGCCTAGAGCAGGGGACTTTGCCTCGGCCTGTCCTTCCCCACTTCCCACTGGCAACTCACTGCCAGGGAGCCCAAGGAGCCCTGCCCAGCCTCCTCACCTTAAGAGAGCTTGTGTCCAACAGCCAGGGGAGAGAGTCAGGCCTGTTGACTGAACTCTGTAGAGGTCCCAGAGAACCTACAGGACATACCTGGAGGCATCTGACAGGGCACTTAGAAGTCCAGAATGGTGAAGGGATTCATTCAAGGCCAGCCTGCTAGCAAGGACTTGATACTGGGCCCATTTGCCCAGCACTGAGAGCTGCCCCAAAGGTTCAAGGGCTACCTTGGGTTCCCAGTGGGTGTTCTGGTCAGATCTCTGGCTTGAAACCAATGCTGGATCCAGGTTACATCATGAGTGTGTTTTTAAGGCAGGGTGTGTGGGGGGTGAGGGAAGAAGAGGGTGGCCGGGGAGAATTTTCCAGGTGAAATGCGTGGCTCTCAGGAGATTCCTGACTGAACTCTCAGGTTCTGTGACTCTCCTGGAATCAGAAGGAGTCAACCACCAGAGAGGAGTAGATGGCATCATGGGTAGAGCAATGTGTCTGCCAGGCAGGAAACACCAAGTTGTGATCCTGCCTTAGATACTGAGCAGCATCTGGTAAATGACTGGGAAAGTCACTTGGACTGTCTAAGCCACAGTTTCCTCCTTTGTACGGTGGAGGTGCTAAGAGCACTAGCCTCCAAGGGATTCTGGGAGGGTCAAATGTGGTAACACCTGTGCAAAATTGCCATGGCCATCTTGAAATGTCCGAGAGAGGCTATCAAGGAGGCCCCTAGCAGGGACTGCTGCAGCTTCTCTTATCGTTACTGTCCTTATTGTGATTACAATTTGGGGCCCAGGTTCCTCTAGGTGTAGAGAGGATCCTGGCTTCCACTGAGTCTTGGAATGAGGATGGATAGCCCTTTTCATGGTCCAGAAAACACAGAAGGAACCCAAGACAGGTTGCAGAGCTGTGGGTGGTTTTGTCCTGGGTGGGTAACTCCTGGACTTTCTTCCTGGGAGTCAGTGAGCTGACAGTGAAGGTACCAGTCTGGGCACCTAGTGAACAGGGGACAATGGTGGTAGCCTTCTGGGGTTAGGATAGCGACTGAGGGGCAGAGGATTCAGGGAGTTTAAGAGAATTCCCGAAAGTGAGACATTGTCCTCAGAAGGAGTAGGGTCTTGCAAAACACACCTTGTTTGCAGGGCAACGACCCTCCCTCCCATAATCTCCAATGTTCGCTGAGTGATATGTATAATGGAGAGGTTCATCATGTCACAGTGAGGCCCATCGATCAGCTGAGGCACAGAGAACCTGAAAGACAACAGTGTAAGTCAGTTGGTGGGGGGTACAGGGATGGGTTTTGAGGTGATGTGAACTGGAAGTTCCTGGGTTCTGGAGCACGGACTGTGGCAATGTCAAGTAACATATCTGCTCTGTGACGGTAACAGCTGCAGCATCACCAGCAGCTGGGCCCGGCGCAGGAGGGAGCATTTCTAATGGGGGTCCTATCTTGGTTCCTTGCTCTATTCCATGCCTGAAGTTACATCATCACGTTTCTTAATCTCTCAGAGAGTTCACGCCCATGTAGGGGTTCTCACTGCCAATACTCCAGCTCCAACCAGTCCTTGGCTATTACTAAATGACCTTCTTGCCAGGAAGGAGCAAGGAGAAGGGGGAGTCCAATGCAGGGGGTCATCTTCTCATCCCATGGGTCCCTAGGGAGAATTCTTTGTGGAAAGGCTGGACAGTGCAGTGGAAAGCCAGCAGAGTCCAGGGGTCTTGGGTCAAATCTAGCACTATGTAGTCAGTCACCTGGGTGACTTTACCAAGCCCTTACCCCATCTGGGTGTGTTTAATCCCCTGCGTCTTGGCCTCTCAAGGGATGGAAATGACCTCACAAGGCCATGGTCTACCTCCTCCCAGGGATGGGTTCTGGAAAGATGGCTAGGGACTGAGCTGGGGCCCTGGCAAACCTCCCACCAGCTCATGCTCACTCCTCCATACTGGGAGGGCAGAATAAGTGAGAGGAAGGTGAAGCTGGTGGGACCTTGGGCTGCATGCAGTGGGACCCAGAACTCAGACTGCCACAGCAGGCAGGGGCTGGGTCCTCCTCCTGTCTGCTGCCCTGGGTGGGCAGTGCTCCTGGAATTCTGCACACGATTGTGTGACAGAAAAGAGGTGGTGCAGTTGCCTGTGGATGCCGGATGAACAGAGGATGCCACTTTACTCAGTCCTGCCCAGCCAGATCTGGTCCCTCCGTCCCAGGGGTCTTGTTCAGGAACAGATGAGAGTGGTACTGTTGTCCCAGCTGGTCAAATGTTTCCCTCTCCATCTCTCCCAGGAAGATGTTGGCTCCTAGGAGACCGTGAGCCACACAGAAGGTTGTTTTTTTTTTTTTTTTTCTATTCTAGCCAGGCCCCTTTCTTTACATTGTCCTGGAAAACATCCCATGTACCCCCAGTGCCCCATAAGGCCAAGACACTGGCTGGCTTGTGGCTGTGTGCCCTGAGCTTCCAAAACCACGTCTGTGCTCTCTTCATGCCACCTTTTGGGAGCTTTAGGGAGCTCCTCTCCCTCCATTCCTTCAACATAAGCCAGGATGGAGGAAAGAGCCACGAGAAGGGGAGGGAAGTAGCCAGGAGACAAAAGACTCCAACCTGGAAGTGGAGGAGGAACCGGTGACGCCTGAGAGAGCGGTACCCAGGCAGGATGTGAAAGAAGGTGTCAGGTGCTTAGAGGGCAGCAGAGCAGGGAGATGGGAGCAAGCCTGTGCACCTTGAAGTGGTAGGAGAACCACCTGTGGGACTCCTGGGTCCAGGAGACACAGAACCCAAATGGGCATGGTTGTGGAATCCTGGGAAGAGTCAGTTGACTTTGCTGAACTCTCTCTTGCTTCTCTGTGTTCTAAGGGAAAACTCTGTGTCCAGCCTCCAGCTGAGGAAGTGTCCCTGTGCATCTGAATGGCACAGGGACTGCCCTAACCTCTAGACCCATGTGCCAGGAGAGAAAAGGAGCTGACCCCTGCCCTGTAATGGGAATTTCAGGCAACCCCAGGAAATGAAGAGTTTGGTTGGAGCTCTCCCTCCTCTGGTGACCTTTGGGGAAGGTAGCACAGGGGGTGCCCAGAAGACTCCTCTGGGCTGGATGCCAAGCATCCAAAAGAGCTGTCCAGAGGACACCCTGCCCAGGAGGCATACCTCTCTACTTTTAGAGAAGGCCCAGAGTGCTAATGGGCTGTCCTTTCCACAGGCCAGCCCCCAGCCAGCCAGCCAGTACTCAGAGCAGGCAGCTCCCACTGAGAGCTGATCGTTAGTATCTTTGGGAAACCATAGCCACCCTTGACCATTTGGAGCTCCCTACCTTGAGCCTATCTTTGTAAGCTGGGTTCACAGCTCTCCTCCTGTGTGAGCACAGTGCCAGGCAGGGTCATGCCCCAGACTCCTGTGCTACTGCTGGGGCTTCAGGCATTAAGGAAAAAGCATGCATGGTAAGGGGAAACCAGATCTGTTTGTGTGTGCGAGTGTGTATGTGTATGTGTGTGTTTGTGCCTGTATGTCTTGGTGTCAGTGTGGATAAGTGGATATGTGTATATATCTGTGTGTCTGTGTGTTTGTATTTCTATGTGTGTGAGTGTGTGTCATTGATAGGTATACTAGCAAATCTTTCTTTTTTATATTTCTGTTTATCCACTTTATTTTTGAGATTCATATCTATAATTAAGAAGAAATATGTATCATTTATTTATTTATTTTGTTTACAAGTAATTGATTTTTTTTCTGTCACTGCCTTTGTCCTGTAACTACTTATGTCACAATTCCCTGTCTTGGAATTCAGCTGAGAGTTGAGAGGGACCACGATGTGTAAACTTTAAAAATCCAGATGTAATTTAAATATATATATATATATATATATATATATATATATATATATATATATATATATATATGTATATATATCTTATTTATTTTTCAGGTTTCAACATTCACTTCCACAAGAATTTGAATTCAAAATTTTCTCCCCTTCCCCACTCCGGCACAGTATTCACCCCATCCACCACTTGCTCCAGTCTGTCCTCTCTTCTGTTATCACCTTTTTCTCCCATCCCTATCCCCTCTATTTTCAGGTAGTGCAAAATATATTTCTATACCCCATTGTCTGTCCTTCTTATTTCCTACTTACATGCAAAAACAATATTTTTAAAATGACAGTGGGTGTTTTTGAACCTAGGGTCTTTTTTTTTTTGCATTTAATGAAGGTTTAATGATTGATTTACATACTTATATACACATATATGTGCATGTTTTTATGCAAGCACAAAATGTACAATAAAATGATAATAGGTTTATGAATATATTTGCATAGATAAATATGAGAGGATGGGTAGAAAGGAAATATGGGTCTAAACTGTGAAAACTGACCTATAAATAATCACATAATTTCTTTTTTTGGTAGTTCTATTGACCGTTTTGCCCTCCTATTTTTATTCTTTTATTTTCAGTGTTCTACAATCACTTCCATATATCTTATTTTCTTCCCACCCCCACCTTACCTCTTTCCCCTCCACCTCCTCTCTCAGACGGCATACAGTTTTATATCAGTTCTCCACATACATTGTTATTAAATACATTTTCACTGTAGTCATTTTGCATAGGAAAATTAAAATGAATGAAAGAAATCATCAAACCAACCAAAACATAATACAAAAGAAAATGATCTGCTTCATTCTGGGATTGAATCTCTGGGATTCTCTGAGCATATCATCATATCATCTGCCAAGAGTGATAACTTAGTTTATTCTTTGCCTATTCTAATTCCTTCAAGTTCTTTTTCTTCTCTTATTACTACAGCTAACATTTCTACTACTATGTTGAATAATAATGGTGAAGATGGGCATCCTTGTTTCACCCCTGATCTTATTGGAAATGCATCTAGCTTACCCCCAATTGTATACAATGTTTGCTGAAGGTTTTAGGTAAATATTGCTTATTATTTTATGGAAAGTTCCATTTATTCCTATGCTCTCCAGTGTTTTCAATAGGAATGGGTGTTGTATTTTGTCAAAAGCTTTTCTCAATCTATTTAGATAATTATATGGTTTCTGTGAGTTTTGTGGTTGATATCATCAATAATAACAATAGTTTTCCTAACATTGAACCAGCTCTGCATTCGTGGTATAAATCCTAACAGATCATAATGGATTATTCTCATGATAAACTGCAGTATTCTTTTTGCTAAAACCTGATTTAAAATTTTTACACTTATATTCATTAGAGAACTAGGTCTATACTTTTCTTCCTCTGTTTTGGCTCTTCCTGGTTAGGTATCAAAAGCACATTTGTATCATAAAAAGAATTTGGGAGAACTTCTCCAATTTTCCCAAGTAGTCTATGTAATATGGAAATTAACTGTTCTTTAAATGTTGGGTAGAATTCACTTGTAAATCCATCCATCCCTGGAGATTTTTTCCTAGGGAGTTCATTGATGGCTTGTTCCATTTATTTTTCTGAAATAGGGTTATTTAAGTATTCAACTTACTCTTCTGGTAATCTTGGCAATTTGTATTTTTTAAAATAATCATCCATCTCATTTAGATTGTTGAATTTATGGGCATACAGTTCAACAAAGCAATATCTAGAAGAAAATGTAAAATATCTAATTGGAAAAACAACTGACCTAGAAAATAGCTCCAGGAGAGAAAATCTTGGATTTATTGGCCTACCAGAAGCCACGATAGAAAGAAAAAAAACAAAACAAGTTATAGGATTCATTTTTAAAGGTTGGAGTTCCATTTTCTATCCCTTCTTCCCTCCCTACACTCCTGCACTGGCAAACCAAACAATTCAATGTAGGTCATCCATGTGTAGTAACAAAAAACACTGCTCTAACTGTTCTGTTGTAAAAGACTAACCACATTTCCCTCTGTCCTACCCTGACCTCTGTTTACTCCATTCTCTCCCTTGACTTGTCTTTCCAAAATAGGGGGGGAGGGAACCTTTCTCACACACATATTTGTAAGTGCATTCGAGAAAACCAGTTGGATAAATGAGCACTCCAGTTCCATTCCAGTCTGTTCCCAAGCCACTTTCAGCCACCACCACCACCAATAAGCCCACCAAGTTGTCAGGCACTGTCCCTCTCAGTGAGACCAGACCAATGTCAGCCCAAGCCAACAAGCACCAGGGGCACTCACGGATCATCTTCTTTTTTCTCCATCCGCACTGCCAGGCTCTGGCCCTCAGAGGCAGAAATCTTGACCCCTCTAAACCGCTCTTCATAGGCCACGGCCCCCAGAACTGCTCCTTGGGGATCCAGGCAAGCAAAGGACCCCTTCTCAATGCTGGTTTGTGGCCCTTCACCTGGACAAAAGCAGAATGAGGGGGTCAGGACCTGAGTACACCCATGGACTTGAGCACAGAATGTCTGCTCTCACGATGCTGAGCACAGAAAGAAGGAGCCTGGCTGATGATGGTGGAGGGAGTGAAGGGGAGTGTCACAGAGGGTTTTGACCCTAATGGCTGCTTGTTAGGCCTCATCTTTTTTTCTGGCTAGGTGCTCAGCTGTGTTCTTCCCTGGCTTCTGGACTGCTGCTGGGCAGGTGGCATCAGCACAGCACCCATTATGTTTCACAGTCACTTTCTTGGGGGCCACCCCAGAACCCTGGATGAGATTGAGGGCCAACACCTGGACCAGGAGTCCCTCTCTGACAGCAACAGGGGAGTAGGTGGGTATGTCCCTGTGTGTGTGCCTATAGATGGGGAAAGAGAAATGGGAAATAGGAGGTTGGGCAGGTGTGTCTGTCTTTCCAAAAAGGCCTCAGTGACACTCTCTCAAACCATGTTTCTGGGGAGAGGGAGTCCCCAAGGCCAGCTCAGTGGTGGATGTACCTGCTGAGGAGGAGGAAGAGGAAGAGACCTTCTCAGAGCCACTGTTTTTGCCAAAGGTCTTCTGCAGTTGGCCCATTTGGTAGCTGAAATAAAATCTACACTGGAGTCCACCTGTCAACCAAACAGCAGGGAGCTCTCAAGAGGAGACCTGGAAGTCATGTCCAATCATTGCTTTCCCTGGGTTCTCAGGGGTCCTATGTGGTTGTCCCTGAAGCAGACAGCCTGGGCACTGCGATGTGGGTATGAGAAGCCCAAACTCCCCTGGGGGCTGAGATTGGAGAAGGGCCTCCCTCCTAGTGTCCCTAGTCTACCGTTCATCCCGTGGAGCCTCCCATCCTTTCCTGTGACTTCACCTCCCCAGAAGTGAACTTTGTGGAGGGGACAAAGGGCCGCTTTGCTTCTTGTGTGACTCACCACAAACCTGACAGGTGACACCTACTTCCCTGGCCTATCTCAGCCTGTTTTCTCCTCTGTAAAACAAAGGGCTTGGACTCCAGAGGCTGTGCCTTCTACCTCTGTGTTTTGTTGGCCCCCAATTGCCAGAGGAGAAAGCTGAGACAGAAAGCAGTGGAACCATTTTTGTGCCTTGTTCCATAGGCTTGTGATTGTAAGGAGGGCAGGCTCTGCCCTCTCGACTGTGTCCCCCTCATTCCAGGAATATCTCCAGGGGACCACAATGTACTGTCTCTGTTCCGTGAGTTTCGTGGTAAGGATCTAGGGCCTGGTGGGGGCTGACCAGGATGATCCATGCTTGAATCCCTCAGGACGACAGAGAGATCTCCCCATGAAGCACCCTCCCCAGGAAGTTCCCTCCATGGTTACATAGCTCTCATTCTGCCTCCTGCTCCCATCTCTAACCTCCACCCAAATGTCCTGGCCCTGCCCTCTGGAGTTGCCACACACAAGCAGGCTAATCCATCCCCATAGGGCAACTTTAGGAGAAACAGCGTTTGTTTCCCTGCCCGACCCCAAGCCAACCCTCTCCACAACACCCCCTGACCTGCCTACCCTGTGGGATTGGTTCTGAATGCCAAGGCATGGATGGACACAGACAGACAGAGGTGCCTGGAGGATCTTCTCTGTCCTAGGAAGAATACAAGAAGGGCAAGAACACAGCTGGGGCATTGCTCTGTTTTTAGGATGGGGAGAAAGAGTGGGTGTCATGAGCAACAGGAGAGGGCAAGGGGGTGGTCCTTATCTCTTGGAGCCTACCCACTCAGCTGGCTCTCCTCTCCTGCCTTGTTTCTCTGTCACTGCCCCATGACAGCTGTCATAACCCACTTTACAAGAGATCTCAAAGATATAAACCTGAAAGCCTCGCCTTAGCCTGGCCCAGCTTGGGCCTGTGTGGTCTGTATTGTAGACCAGGCTGAGACCACAGGACGCCTGTAGAGGTTGGTGGGGCAAGTGATGACTACAACAGTGCCAGATCACTGAGAGAGGCAGACAGAAAAAGCCCAAAGAAACCACCTATCCATTGCCTCCAGGCTGTGGCTTTGCCTGAGTCATCCCCACCCCTGTCTTGTGTGTCCAGAGACAGATAAGCGAGGCCATGGCAAGTCAGGCAACCGTACAGCTAGGAACAGCCAACGCCACTCACTTTGTGGTCAGGTATAGGCATGAACCCATGTCTCAGCATGGTTCCAGGATGATGGTTTCAGCTGAGGCTGGCCTTTGTCATTCCCTGTCCATCTCTGACCCCTTTCAGTGCTGTTCAGAAGCACCCTCCTCAGACAGAAATGCCCTCCTCTGAGGAGGGAGGAAACAGAATTACCATGACATAGCCTATTGTGACATGGATTTTGACAAAATGGGGAGTGAAGGAGGGGCCCTGAAGGTCCTTGGTCCTCCAAAGGTGGTGACCAGGGCAGGGAAACCTGGCCCAGGTTCGACAGACTTGTAGAAATTCACTTCCCCCACCATCCCCTGCGCCACTGCCCCCAGCCAGTGCAGTACCCAGGTGTGTGGGTGCTTCTTCTGTGCCCAGCAGGTCTACACCTCTGTCACCCCAAACCAGGTCTCAAGACAATTCCCTGGACCTCCTCTAGCATCCATAACACCTAGAATGTGCACAAGTTTTAGGTGGAGACACAATGAATATACCTTAAGGCAGAAAATTGAACCAACTCTGACCTGGGCAGGGAGAAAACCTGGAAACCTGCAGTCCCCTATAGGGGCTTCCCTGCAGGCAATTAACCCTCCCAGAAAGGAGGGAGAGGGTGGCAAATGGTGGGGAAGATGGAGTCAGGGAACAACCAAGTGCCTCCTTCCCCAGTGGGCAACACTACTCCACAGTACCCTTGAAAAAGTCAAGAATAGTGCCCCAGAGGCTGCCTAAGAGCTTGGGGAAACTTTAGCCCTCAGCCAGGCAGCTCTAAAGGGGAGGGGGCATATTGCAGGGGGAGGGAGGAGCAGGTTCTACTTCTGTTCTGTTACATGGACCCCTATGGCAGCCAAGCTGCTTTGTGACACCCAGCCACGACCCCACCTACCCATCTCAGAATCTTCTTTCTTGTTTCCTCAAACTAAACTCAGAGGACTCCAAAGGAAACCAGTACCGTGAGAGAAATCCCCAGATCATGGCACACACTGCCCACCTCCCAGTTCCCAGACCTGCAGAAATCTCCCCAGCTGGCCCTGGGTTAAGAACTCTCCCATACCTGAAGGAAAACTCTGCCTGAGGAGGGTGTTAGGCTGACCCAAGGACCTGCCAGGCTCAGGGATGAGTCTGCTGCCTTTACTAACCCTGGGCAGGGCTCTGCAAGTAACTCAGGGACCCTGGGCTGAGCATCTGCCCCTCCGTGTCTATGACCCCGGAGGACTTCAATTTCAACCTGATTGGCATCTAGGTCACAGTGGTGCCCTCATCAAATGAACTCCTCACTCACATTAACACCTTTAGGTCAGTGTCCAGACAAGAACACCCAAGCTGGCTCTTGGCAGGGGCCAGGAGCAAAGTCCTTTGGCGCCAAGCCAATCAGTATGGGAAGGCACACTGCGGACCCAACTGCCATCAAGCCACACAGCTCCATGACCCTGTACTCACCACCCTTTGTGCTTTCTGCAAAAGATCCTGGCATATCCCTCCAGAGTCCATCAGCTCTGCCCCCCATCTTCTGTGGACACCCCTATCCTCCTTGTGTGATGGCAATGACCTCCCACTCCAGCCCCAGGTCCCAGACTACTACTGAAAACCTCTGCACATGCAGACTTGCTTGTCCTTTGTTTCCAATAAAGTTCAAAGGAGACGTACATGCCAGGTCACTGAATTGCTTCGACAAGGGATGGCATCATTCAGGCAGTCTCTGCTAAAGTCCCCTGTGGTGCCACATCTCAGTTCAGGGGGCGGCCCTGGGTCCCCCAAAGCGATGTCAGAGTCCTTCCAGAGCTGACAGTTCCTATCAAGCTGGGGAGTCTTCTGATCTAGGCCTCAAGTTTATCTGTTAGTCTGTGTGTCTGTGTGAGGATGGGATGACCTGCATCTAGAGGGGCTCACAGCCAGGTCCCTTGGGTCTATGGCATCTCCAACACACTTTGAGCACTTTGTGTCAACAGAATGCTTACTGGAGGTTGAAGTTCTTGAAGGCAGCTCAAGCCAGTACAGTTCTCCATTCCAATCTTGAAGAAAATGACTTTCCTGAACATGTACCACTCTTGGTTATCTCAGGCTACCTACCATAAGCCTGGGGAGGTGGTCAGTGTTTAACTAACAGAGCCTTTATCTCTTGGGTCAGCTACAAGGCAGGGGAACTGAATGTTCAGCATTCTTGAGCAGACATGGCTAGGGAT
Source organism: Bettongia penicillata ogilbyi (assembly GCA_023548195.1). Lineage (NCBI taxonomy): Eukaryota > Metazoa > Chordata > Mammalia > Diprotodontia > Potoroidae > Bettongia > Bettongia penicillata. The sequence continues at coordinate 1,248,243 of JAJHZJ010000319.1, forward strand.
CCCGAGGGGGATGCAATATGGCATGTGATACAGATCCAAGGACACTTCCATGAAAATGGATTTATCTGGAGGAGAGTTCCTCAAGTCTGAGCAGCCTGCCCACCACAACTCCACATATGGTAGGTAGCAGAGAGGAGAAGACAATGGCAGATCATTCCCCATTCCCAGGCCCAGTGCGTCCCTGATCCCCTGGCAGGGAAGGCTCCTGCCCAGGATGAGACTGCTCATGATTTATTCCAGAACAAGTGTGGGTTGGGATACTTGGGACAGAGCCTCCTGGCTTAAGGGCTATTTTCCAGGCCTGTACTCTTCTGGCATGGGTGCCCTACTGTTTCCCACCCTCAGACCCAGATTCCTCTGCCTCCTCTTTCTGCCTAAACATCTCTCACCTTCTGGGACAGGGGAGAGCACACTGGCCTGACATACAGAGGCTCTGCCTCCCAGTCCTGCCTAGGCCTCTGACTCCCTGGACCCTTGTTTCCTCATGTGGCCTGCAGGGACCATCCCATCTCTCAGTCTCTGAGAGTCCCCTCTGAGGTTCTGGGCCAAACTGGAGGCAGGGAGGATAGTTGCCTACAATGCCCTGAGAAGTTTCTCCAGGAAACCAGTCCCTTGCTGCTGGGCTACCCAGATCTAGACCTCCACTCAGGGGAGTCTCCCTCCCCTTCACACTCAGCTAAGACAGACTTTGTGCCTCACTCTGGGCATGCACCTGAACCTGGGTCAGGTGGTGGCCACCCCAGGCTTCCCAGGGCACAACTTGCTGCCTCAATATTTCCTTTGCTCCTGGGAAGGCAGGCACTCTCCCCCACTGCTCCCTTCCCCCTGCCATCTGGGCCATGGTGGGAGCTAGAAAGAATGGAGGGCTCGGTCAAGGAGGAATCTGCAGGCAGGGAGTCTAGACCAGGACCCCAGAGCAGCAAAAGCTCCAAGCTGTGTACCCATGGGGTTCCTTTCCCTGCAGCCTGGTGGGGGTGGCTCTCAGGGGCCCAGGGCCCAGAGACTGGGAGTATGTGGGAAGGAAAGAGGGAGTGTCAGGTGGAGAAGAGAGGGTGCAGGCCATGGAGGAGACTGCAGAAGAAGACCAAAGGACTCAAAAATCATCATAAAAGTTCTTTATTTTCCTGTTTTTGAGGGTTTTTTACAGTTATAGGAAGCAATGTAGGCAACAGCACAATAACATTTCACGTAATATATCCTAAATGAGCAGTGTTTGGGGGAGAGGTTAGAGAGGGTCCCATGGACCCCAGGGTTATTGTGGCATCTTATGGGAGCTGCTGGCGTAGGTGATGGCAGCAGGAAGTGGGGGAGCTCCAGGGCTTCCATGCCCAGATTAAAGGGCCCCTTGTGGCATCTGAGACGAACCACTTTCCTCAGGTCCTGCTTTGTTCTGTCCTATGCTCACTTGGTGGTCTTGAGAACAGAGTTGCAAGGGCAGGTTGCAAGGTCGTCCTTGGCTGTTACTGGTGCTTGATCTCTGGGTGCCCACAGGGAGAACGTGGGATTGAGGGTGGGTAACTGCTACCAGTGTGCCCTCCAGTGCTGCTGCCAAAAGTACCAGAGTGCTTTCAGGAAGGGGCCGCTGTCTTCGTGCATGGGCCTTGGATCCACGTTCCTGATGACTGTCACGGAGTGCTTGGGACCTAATCCTTGGCATCGCCTTCCCATTTCTCCCATCACCAGCACCAACAATGCCTGCTGTAATATGTTTACGATAGGCCTGCGGCTGGTTGGCATTGATCCTAGAGGGTAGAAAGCCTAGTGCTCTCTCTTCCCCTAGTCCACCCACTACTGTGTCCAGCAGGTTAGAGTGGATCTGACCCGCCCTGACAAAGTTGACTGGGAGCAGATTCATCCTTCCCCTCCTTTGTCTTCCACTAGGAACCTGGATGCCCTCTAGCTGTCCCTGAAGCATTCTGGGATGGTCCCCTGATGGTGGTGGCATCCAGGTCTGCCAGCATACCATCTTATACTATTGTCCCCAGGGGGTAGTTGAAAGGGTCTCTGTATAGACACTACATCCAAAGAAACAGGTTCCTCCTCCTGGGACTTCTTTCCCTCCCCTGCCCAAGGGCTGATAGCAACAATTCAGCCCAGCCTGCCAGACAGAATGGTTGATCCGATGTAGGAGCCCTCTGTCATGGCAATCCCAGAACTCTCTAGGGTTCTGCACCGTGATATGCTTAAAGGCCTAGGTCCCACCTCTCTCTGGGGCCTCAGTCTTGCCCCACCCACCTCTGCTGCAGGACAGTGCCATATCCATCTCCACAAATGTACTTAAAATCTTCAGAAGGATGCCCTTGTTGAACACACACACACGTCTCTTCAGGTCTTCTACCTCCTTTTGAGAAGAGACTGATTTTCCATCCCCTGAACTCTGGCTTTTGTGGCACCCTCTGACCGCTTGACTGCTCCCACCAAATGTTTTTCCACCAACCACCCTCTGGAGCAGATCTGTGTAATCCCCCTCTTTTGACAGGATGAGGATGGGTAGCTCAGAGCGGCAAGCCAGCAAGGAATCTCCCCTTCAGGCCAAAGGCCCTAAGGCAGCACCTGAGGATTGCAGAGGCCAGGACACATTGGGGTAGGACTGTGGGTGGAGAGGAGAGAAAATTGCCATGGAAGCCTCTCTTGGGAATAGAAGTAGAACCTGAAGGTCAGAGAGTGGAAGCAGCTGGTCCCAGGTTCCATAGTCAATTACTGATAGAACCAGAATTCAAATTCTTACTTTGGACTCCCAGTGCAGCTTGGGCCATTTGCCCTAGCCCAAAGCTCCAGGACTCTCTACTCTGCTCCTTCCTGATCACCTGGTACCATTTCATACCCTTTTTTGACTTTAATAATGGCCAGTGCTTGAATTAATCATTCAGGAGAGCCTGTTCTTAACAGTCTCTGTTCTCTGAAGGAAACTCAGAGAATCCCTCCTCTAATGGCCCCAAGGCCAGATATCTCTTACTTAGCAACATGAGAGATTATCTTGAATTCTGGAACTTTTTCCATATGTTCATATTTTGTTTATATATACTGTGTTATGTGATGTTAATGGTCAAGAAAACACACATATCCTGGGTTATCCTTTCAATAGAGACTGTCAACTCTGTTATCTTATGGTATTTACAACCTATCCAACTCAGAATTTCCTTTCCCATGGAATAGTTAAACACATATGGAGCCCATCAAGCTCAGGGACACAGACATCCTTGGATTGTCCTCAAACAGATTTCATTCTGGTCCTTCGTGTAGAATTCTGTCAGAAGTTTTTCTGGCTCTATTATGGTGGAAACACTAGCATTATAAGAATCAACAGCATGCACTCAGCCTGTTTACCTATTTGAACCAAATTCTAAGGTCAAAATCCCCAACCCACTACCCTTGGACTGGACATGGGAAGGGGTTGAGTGCTGATGGGCAGATTTTCCCCTAGTGGGAGGACTTCCTTCTGCCCACACTCAGCAGAACCCCTGGCCCTCCAGGAATCCCAAACCCTTTTCGTCCAAGGGTGCCAGAAAGCCAACAGGTCCCTGGCCCCAGGAAGAGGTCAGGAGGCCAAGCAGAGCTTTGGGTGGGCCAGGGCAGCTGGCCTGGCTAGTGGGAGGCTCCTGGGTGTGCGGAGCGGGGTTAAGACCACCTTAGATAACCAATTTTGGGATCATCCGGTTCTGTTCTTGGAACATGAGATGCCCATCCATGGAGAAGAATTCTTTTGGGTGAGGGACAGAAAATGGCAGGGTCAACACCTCAGGTGTCCCCTCTTCCTGTATCCTGTTTCCTAAGGCTTCCTGGAAGTGCTGACCTTCCCTGGCAGGCCTCATGCAGCCCTTTGGACCACCCTCCCTTTTGGATCCTCAGGAGAGCTCCTGGAACTCAGAAGTCAGCAGCTTCACTTGGCAATCTGGGCAGTCCCTATGGATTCAATGTCTGTGTATATTCTGATGACTCTCCACTCACCCTGCCTACCCCATCTCACAGCTGTCCTCAACTCTCGTGTCTCCAACTGCCAGGAACACCTCTGAATGAACCCTTTTCATCTTAGGCTCAGTGACTTCCAAAATGGACCTCCTCATCTTACCCCTCCCCCAATAATAGCCGTTTGGCATCTCTGCCTGCCTCACATCACTCTCCACTCCATTCCACTCCATCCTCCTTCCAGCTACTAAAGCACTTTTCCTAAAGCTAAGGTCCAATTTAAAGATAACGTCTTCCCTCCCCTAACCCCATTCTAATGGTTTCCTATTTCCTCCTGGACAAAAGCCCAAATCCCCTTTGGTATTTACAGCCCTTCCCCACCTCTCCCTCCTGCCCTTTCCAAGCTTCCCCTGGTCTCCCCGCAAGTACTGATGCTCACCTCCATCCAACACTTCCTGCCTGGAAGGAGATAGATCACCTCTCTTCTCCCCCTGTTCCCCTCACCTCTCCATCTCTGCCTCTTGGCTTCCTTGGCTGCGCTCAAGTCTTCACTGAAATCTCACTTCCTTTTGGAAACATTTCTCATTCTCTCTACATTCTGGTGCCTTCTCTCCATTCCCTGTCCTGTCTGCTGAATCCAGCTGGTTTGCCGCCCATTGGACCACACCCCTGCCAGGGTAGGGCCTGCCTTTTGTCCTTCTTTGTATTTCCCCACCACTTAGCCATTGCCTGGCAGAAAGGAGGTACTTGCTTAATAAAAGCTTAGTGCCATACCTGTTCCCCAAGTCAATTCTTTTTGACTTGAGGGATTTGGAAAGGATTTGGTCCAGGACATTTGGACAGTGGCGGGATTCATGGCCAGGTCACCATAAATCTCACCCACTGAATCATGAGACCAGTCCTAGAGATCACCCCAGACCCTCTCCTTCCCTACCTAGATTTCCAGATCCACGAGTGCAGGGAGGGAGTATGGACTCAACCCAAGGGTTTGGCATGCAATTCACCTATCATCTGGTAAGATTGGTGGGAAAAGTCTGAAAGCATTAATGAGAATGCATGTTGAAAGGGAAGGAATCCATCCTGTGCCCTGGACAAGTTTGGCCTTTCCAAGGGCATGGAGTTGGATGGGGGAGCTGAGCTGGAGGAGAGGATTGCTATCTTGGGAGGTTATTGCGGCCTTGGATTCCCATTCAGAAAACCTCTAATCCCTACTCCAGTAGGGCTAGTCCTGAGTGAAAGTCTACACACAGAGTGCCCTCAGCCACAAATCCCTACTTCTAGGAGCCCAGGTTAGTTGGGGTATTAGTGCCTCAAGTCTGAAAGGTTTTGCCCTCCCAACAGGAGAAAGCCACAATTTTTTCCTGGTCCACCCTCTGCTTGCTCCTCTGTCCTCATTGGGGGTGGCATGCAGGGAAAACTCCCGGAAATCTGAGTCTTAAGGCCTGCTCACCAAGGGTACTGGCTTGACCTGTAAATCTGCCTACATTCCGTGGACCTCGGCTGGTTGGTGCTGCTGGTGGTCGTGCAGGTGTTGCTGGTCCTGGTGCAGGTGATGCTGGTGCTGATGGTGCTGGTACTAGTGGTGGTGCTGGTGGTGCTGGTGATATTGGTGCTGTTGCTGTCGGGTTGGGTTTCCTGGCATTTCTTCCTGCTTCTGGTCTCAGCCTCCCCACATTTGCCCACAATCTCGGTGCACAGTGGTCATGAAATAATCCAGTTTCATTCAGCTGACATCTGTGAGATGGTCATTCCTCAGGCACTTTTGAAGTGCCTGTTGTGTGCAGGTACCGGTTACAGTCTTCACCTCCCCCTATTCCTGCATCGTTAGGGCTATCGCTGACACCACGAACATGTACAGCCCCGTGACAGGGACGGTAAGGTCTCGGTGGAGATGGGAAGGGGAGAGAATAGTCGTGGGGGCGCCTCCTTCCTGTTAACCTGGATGGTGCATGTGTTCCTCGCATAGCTCTTGCAGTTGGTCCGAACCTGCTGATGGGCAACGGGAGTGCCAAGGGTGGCAGAGTGTGTGCGCCAGAGTTATGGTGTGGTGTATGCGTCGGAAGGGGTGGAAGCGGGCATGCGCAGAGAAGAGGGCCTGTACATTCTACTCCCTGATCACCCGAGGGATGTGGAGTCCAAGTTGTTTGTGCCCCCGGTCCAGGGGACCCTAAGACCTGGAGATCCCGGAGTCACCAAGACCTGAGAGCCAAATGGCGTAAATTCATAAAAGGAGAACTCAGGACACAGGGGACAGGGGTCAGGGGTCAGGGGACCCCATCCCTCCCTAGACGGAGGGAGGAGCCAAGACTTTCCACGAGGAGTCCCTGGCCAGGCTGGGAACGAAAGGGGACCAAGGACCCTCCCCAAGGGCTCCTGCCAGCTGAACTGATAAGTGACCTCTTGCCCAGAAAGGGATCCTCCTCTAAACCCCAAGCTCACCCCACAGAAGCTGAAACCCCTCTGTTGGCATGACGGCCTCTCCCCCGAGAACTGCTACTCCTCCTTGGGCATCTGCCCCTGACAGCTCCAGAGGGAGAGGAAAAGGGGGCGTGTCCGCCGAGAGCCAGGGGCGGTGCTTGCACAGATGCCTGCAGCCAGGATGTCAGCTGCACTTGAAGACGATGAAGCCCTTGGGGCTGTCCCGGGGCTGGGCACGAGGGGAAGGGAGGCCCAAGACTGGACTCAGTCCTCGGACCCCTCCCTGCCTCCGATCCTCTGTGCAATGAAGCTGATCCTTCCTGGCTGCAACATCGCCGGGATGGTCCAGCGCATTGTCCTCTTCCAAAGAGACAGGGCCAGGACATGGTGTGCACAGCAGGCGCTGAATAAAGGCCAGTTTCCTTCCTTCCTCCATTCCAAGGCAGTTCGCCTCTGGAGGACCCCAACAGGTCGAGGGGCCAGATGCCCGCGGCCCTGGGCTTTCCCGGTTTCCGAGCTGGACTTTTTCCAAGTTCCCTACATCTCTCGAATCTTTTCCACGAGAAAGATCAGCACCTGAGCCTCCTTCTTGTCCTGGGGGTAACGTTCGTTAACGATGTCCCAGGGATATTTTGGGGGTGGTAGAGCTGCCTCCTCTCCCCCTCTATCACCCTTCCTACGGGTAGGTCAGTTTTTCTCCCTTTTGGGAGAAATAAATTAGGGAGTAGGGAGATGCGCACTGAGTAATCCCAAGTGAATCTGCTTGGAGTGAGCTCACCCATGAAATCCATGCTCTTTGTGGAGTGGATGAAAAACCAGAATTCTACAATGTGGTTTGGGGATTTTTGCATTTTCTGTATGGAAGACACGCTTGAAGTAGAGACACCCACACTGAGCAAAGTTAAAGGGGCCGGAACAAGAACGAGTATCTCAGACAAAAGAAAAGACAAAAATGGGTGTCATTAAAAGAGATGGTCAAGGGTGCTACGTTTTACTAAAAGGTACCATAGAGTGTCAAGTAAAATCAAGACTAAACATGTGTGCACATAACAGGATAGAATCTGAATTCTTCCATTAAAATGATTTCCCTTAAATGAGCTACGGAAGCTCGATAAGAGTGGGAGTGAGGGAAGCCTGAAGAGTCAGCGTTCCCATTTCACAAAATGATTCATCCAAGAAGGGCAAAGGTGGGGCAATTTCTGTTTGACCTTTGACCCAGTTATGAGCTTAACCTGAGCAAGGAGTCATTGGCCCAAACGGAGGGCGAAGTGTAAGGTACGATGTCCTCTGTGCCACTTAGATTCCATTCCCAGCCGCAGGACCCAGAATGCTCTCCTTCCCTGACTGTGAATCTAGAATTCTCATCTGGCCTCAAAGCACAGGCCTGCTAGCTGCCTCCTTGTCCATGGGTTTCTTGATGCCAAGCTCGGCACAAGAATGAAAGGAAGATGTACAGATTGCTGGGGTACAAAGAGTACTAATCCCATGGAAGATCAGGGAAGGCCTCAGGGGCACAGGGGCACAAAAGATCCAATCCATGCAAAGGGGGGCAGGGCTAGAAGGAGTTGCTAAATAGGGAAGAAGGATGGAAGCCCCTAGAGTTAGTGCATGCCATCATTTTGAGGGATGCTATCATCCTGAACCATGGGATGGAGACCAAAATACATCAGGGCTGCTGAGCGAGGACATCTCAGCCTAGCTCCATTTTTCACTTGATAGTCTTGTGAAGGCCCAGGGCTCCCAACATGCCCAGAGTCCCGTGGGAGCCCTCATGTACATCCCAAGACCTTCCAATCCAGCTTGGCTAACTGCCCAGCCACACCTAACTGACAGGCTCTTAGGAGGAGAGGGCCTTTGGAGTGCTCGTAGGCTAAGCAGCAACCTTCCCATGGGTACAGGAGCCTGGACAAGAAACTTGTAGTTGTAGGGGCCTGACTGCCTGAGAAGTCAGCTCAGGGGTTCCTGGAGCTGAAGCTGGTTCTCCCTGGGTTTTAAGGGTGCTGAAATCTACTTCCCTGTATGTAGCCTGCCCCTTCTGATGTTGGCCCTGCATCCTGGAGCTACACAGAACATGTCTTATCATACCAGTTTGAGAGGACAGCTCTCCTGTGCCCCCTTTCCTGCTCCACAACTCTCTTCTGCTCTTGGGTGAAGCACTCCACTCCTTTCAACTGCTCCTCAGAGGGTATGCTTTCTTTCTCCCCACATCGTCAATCATTGTGTTTTATTTTGTTTTGTTTTTACCAGACATGAACTCAGAATTCAATGGAATCCGTTGGCAATAAACTCTTCACTCAAGCCTACAGAATGCATGAAGGTGAAACCTCCACATCTCCACATTCCATTGGCCAAGCAGGGGTCGGGGCTGAAAGACTGAGCAGATGAGTTTTATCTAATGTGCCCAGATTGGCAAATATCACAAGAGACATGATCTGAGGCTAGAGTCAGTGTAGGTATTCCAGGGAGAATAGGCCCTTCAGGCCTGGTTTTGTGATCATACTGGGGAAAGAGATCAGAGGAGAGAGAGAAGCAATTAAATGGGGGATGCGGGGAGAGGTTGGGAGAGGCCTGGAGTCAGGAGCTCCCGAAATGGAGCAAAAGGGGAGAAAGAGAAGAGACAGAGAAGGACAGAGATATGAGAGATGGAGAGGGAAGAGAGACACACAAAGACAGACAGAGGTGCAGAAACAAGGATGAAAAAAGCAAAGGGAGAGCAGGAGGAGGAGTGGCCCAAAGGCAGGGTAAAAGAGAGTTAGAGAGGTGGGAGACAGAGAGAGACCAAGAAGGAGATTGATATGAGAGACATAGGGAAAGGAGACCGTCATAGGCAGGAAGACTGAAATAGAGAGAGACGGGGAAAGAGTGTGAAAAGAAGGAAGACGAGAGGGAAGGTTCTGTAGCTTGGAGCAATATGGAGAGGGATTGGGGGGGAGAAAAGGGAGACACTGAGAGGGAATTGGTAGGAGGAGGGAAAGCCTACAGCCTGACACAGAGTAGATGCTTCAATACTTATCGACAGAGACAGAAACAGGGGAGAGGATGGTGGTGAAAGGAGACAGACAGCCAGACAACACAGACTTCTAGACAGAGATGGACAGATGCCAGGAAGTGAGGAGCACCAGGACCCACAGTGGATGAATGAATCCCTGTCCCCTGAGACCTGTATGGCCTGGAATGGGAGAAGAAATCTTAGGGCCACAACCTCTCAGGGACAAGCTCAGGCAGCAGAGTTGAACACCAGTTCTTTTAAGGTGAGGAGGCTGGACAGGGCTCCTTGGGCTCCCTGGCAGTGAGTTGCCAGGGGGAAGTTGGGCAGGACAGGCAACCCCAAAGCCCCCTGCTCTGGGCTGTGTGAAGATTGGTGGAGAACTTCCAGAAAAGGCAGGGGAAGGAGGAGTCCTGATGTCTCTTCTTCTGTCCTGGGCATACCCAATCCAGACCACTGGCCTGCATTTGGGGAGCTGTTACCACTGAGGAACTCTATCTAGAATCCTGAGCAGCCTGTGAAGCCCAGGCCAGGTCATGCCTCCTGTTTCAGGCCTTTCCTGGTGTCCTGAACTGTGACTTTGGACATCCTTATTTATCGCAGGTCTGTATCCTCTGTGGCATACATAGGAGATCCTGGACCCCTGGACTATGGGTAGTCTAGGAGGTGATGTCACTAGAGAGGAAGGACGTGACAAGTGTGTCCAGAACACACCAGGAAGTGAAGACCATAATGGCTGATGGGCTAGGCTGAATCACCTGAGGAAGCAAGGGCTGGGACTGGAGACCTGAGAGAGGTGACCCAGTATCTGCAAGGTTGGCTTGGGAAAGAAACAATATACTGGTTTTGTGTGAAGACAGCCAGTGGAGAGAGCCAGGCCTGGGGACTGAATACTGTATGGGTCCCAGAGAGCCTACTGGACAGACCTGGAGGCATCTGACAGGGCACCTAGAAATCCAGAATGATGAAGGGATTCGTTCAAGGCCAGGCAGCTAGCAAAGACTTATGCTGGGCCCATTTTCCCAGCACTGAGAGCTGCCCCAAAGGTTCAAGGGCCCCAGCTTGTTTTCTGGTAAGACCTCTGGCTTCAAACCAAGGCTGGATCCAGGTTATATCTGGAGTGTGTTGTAAAGGCAAAGTGTGTGTCGGAGGTTAGGGAAGAAGGGGGTAGATGGGAGATTATTCCAGGTGAAAGGAGTAGCTCTCAGAGGTTTCTGCCTCGAAGCTCAGATTCTGTGCTTCTCCTGGGAACAGAGGGAGCCAACCACCAGACAGGACTAGATAGCATCATGAGTAGAGCGTTGGGTCTGGCAGGTAGGAAACACCAACTTCTAATACTGTCTGAGATGCCGACCAGCATCTAGTGAATGACTGGGAAAGTCACTTGAACTGTCTAAGTTCTGGTTCTGTTCTGTGACACAGGCCCCTTTGGCAGCCAGGCTGCATCATGACAGCCAGCAACCATCCCACCCACCCTTCTCAGAATCTTCTTTCTTATGGCCTCAAACCAAACTCAGTGGAATCCAAAGAAAACCACCACTCTGAGGGAAATCCCCAGGTCTTGGGGATTTCTGCCCACCACCCAGGTCCCAGACCCTCAGAAATCTCCCCTGCTGGCCATGGGATAAGAAACCTCCTGTACCTGAAGGAAAACTCCTCTGCCTAAAGAGGGTGATAGGATGGCCCATGGACCTACCAGGCTGGAGCTGGGTCTACTCCCTGGCCTCACCCTTCACAGGGCTCTGGAAATAAATCAGGGACAATGAGCTGAGCATTCCCCTCGTCTGCCTCTATCACCCCAGAAGATCTCAATTTCAGCCTGCTTGGAAGCCAGTTCCCACCTCAGCCAATGAACTCCGCACCACCATTAGCATATTGAGCTTCGGGAAATGAGAAAATGAGCAGTCTGCCCACCACATCTCAGGTCATTGTAGGCAGCAGAGAGGAGAAGACAATGGGCACCCATTCTGCATTCCCAGCCCCAGTGCCTCCCTGCTCCCCTGGCAGGGATGGCTCATGCCCAAGGATGAGGCTGCTGCTGATTTATTCCAGAAAGGGTGTGTGGTAGGAGATCTCAAGGCAGAGCCTCTTGGGTGCAGGGCTGTTCTCCAGACCTGCACCCTGCTGGCATGGGTTCCCCAGTGTTCCACTCCCTCAGATCCAGACTCCTCTGCCTCCTCTCTCTGTCTAAACACCAATCACCCTCTGAGACTGTGGAGAGCACACTGGCCTGGCATTCAGAGGCTCTGCCTTCCAGTCTGCCGGGGCCTCTGAATCCCTGTGCAATTGTCCCTTGCTCCCTGGACCCTTGCCTCATGTGGAAACTGAAGTGGTTGGAGTCTCTGGCCTGCAGGGACCATCCCAGCTCTAAGTCTCTGAGAGTCCCCTCTGAGGCTCTGCGTCAGACTGGAGGCAGCAGGGAGGAGAGTTACCTGCCCTGCCTTGCCCTGCCCTGAGAAGTTTCTCTAGGAAACCAGTCCCTTGCTGCTGAGCTACCCCGATCTAAACTCAAGGGAATCTCCCTCCCCAACACACTCAGCTAAGACAGACTCTGTGCCTGACTGTGGGTTTGCACTAGAAGCCGGGTCAGGTGGTGGCCACCTCTGAGACTGCCTGTGGCCCTGGGCAGGCAGGCACTCTACCCCCTGCTCCCTGCCCCCTGCCCATCTCTGTGGTGGGAGCCAGAAAGAAAGGATGACTCTGTGAAGGAGGAATCTCCAGGCACGGAGTCTAGACCAGGGCCCCAGAGCAGTCAAAGTCCCAAGCTGTGTAGCCCAGGAGGCTTCTTTCCCTGCAGCCTGGTGGGGGTGGCTCTCAAGGGCCCAGGGCCCAGAGACTGGGAGTATGTGGGAAGGAAAGAGGAGGTGGCAGGGGGAGAAGGGGTTACAAGCCATGGAGAAGACCCCAGTAGAAGACCAAAGGACTCAAAATTCACCACAGAAGTTCTTTATCTTTTTGTTTTTCAGTTTGTTTTTAATTTTTAGAAGAAATAATGTAAGGCAACAACCTGATAACAATTCATATACTATAACCTCGATGAGCACTGATAGCGGAAGAGGTTAGAGAGGGTCCCATGGATGCCCAGGGATCCTAGTGGGGTTGCTGGGGTGGGTGATGGCTGAGGGGCCAGAGATGGGTCCAAAAGGAGAGCCAAAGGGAAGGGAGGGTAAGGATGCAGGCAAAGGGGAGGGACAGAGAAGCAGGAAGGTGGGGGGAGGGTCTCCAGGGCTTCCATGGCCAGATCAAAGGGCCCGTTATGGCATCTGAGATGAACCACTTCCATCAGGTCCTCTTTCATTCCGTCCTATGCCCACTGGGTGTTCTTGAGAACGGACACTCCAGGGCAGCGTGCAGGGTTGTCCTTGCCTGTTCCTGATGCTGGAAAGCTGGGTGCCCACAGGGAAGGTGTGGGAGGGAGGAGAGGTGGCTCCTGATGGTGTGTCTTGCAGTGCTGTTGCCAATAGTGGCAGAGAGCTTTCAGGAAGGGGCCGCTGTCTTCGAGCACGGGCTCTGGATCCACGTCCACGATGACTTTCTGTGAGTGCTTGGGACCTAATCCCTGGCACCGTCATCCCGTTTCTCCCATCACCAGCACCAACCAAGGTGGCTGGAAGATGTTCCGGATAGGCCTGGGGCTGGTTGGCGTTGATTCTCCAGGGTTGAAAGGCTGGTGCTCTCTCGTCCCCTCCTCCACCCAATATTGTGACCAGCAGGTTAGGGCGGATCTGACCTGCCCTGAGATAGATGACTGGGCGGGGAATCATCCTCCCCCTCCTTCCTCTTCCACTCGGAACCTGGATGCGCTGTAGTTGTCCCTGACGAATTCTGGGCCGGTCCCCTGGCGGAGGCTGCGGTTCAGGTCTGCCACCATGCCATCCTATAATATTGTCCCCAGGGGGTAGTTGAAAGGGCCTCAGCATAGCCGCTACATCCAAAGGAGCAGGGTCCTCCTCCTGCCGGTTCATTCCCTTTCGTGCCTGAGGGCTGACAGCAACAACTCAGAATCACCTGCCAGAAAGAATGGGTGATCTGATATAGGGTCCCTCTGTCATGGCAACCCCAGCACTCTCTAGGGTTATCCATTGTGACATGCCTAAAGGCCTAGCCCCCACCTGGTTCTGGGGCCTCAGTGCTGCCCCTCCCACCTCTGGGGCAGCACAGTGCCAGCTCCAGCTCCAGCTCCACAAAAGTACTTAAACAACTTCAGAAGGACGTCCCTGTTAAACACACACTTGTCTCTTCAGGTCTAACCCCTCCTCCACCACCCATTGTACTACTGCCCTCAGCTAGAGCAGTGCCCAGGACTGTGGGTCTCTCCTGTGGCCAGCAGGTGTACCCTCTGTCACCAAAACGAGGTCTCAGACAATTCCCTGGGCCTCTTCCATCATCAATCACACCTAGAATATACAGAAGTTTTAGGTGGAGACATGCTGAATGTACCTTCAGGCAAAAAGCCAGCCCTCACCTGGACAGGGAGAAAAGCTAGAAACCTGGAATGCTGTTTAGGGGCTTCCCTGGAGAAAATTTTCCCTCCCAGAAGGGCAAATTGTGGGAACGATTGGATCAGGGAACAGCTCAGTTCTTCCTTCCCCTGTTGGCAACAGTACCTCATAATACCTTTGAAAAGGTTATGAATGGTGCCCCAGGGGCTGCCTAAGAGCTTGGGGAAACTTTAGCCCTCAGCCAGGCAGCGCAAAAGGGGAGGGGGCATGTTGCAGGGGGAAGGGTGAGCAGGATCTGGTTCTGTTCTGTGACATGGGCCCCTCTGGCAGCCAGGCTGCTTCATGACACCCAGCCAACACCCCACCCACCCATCTTAGAATCCTCTGTCTAGTTGCCTCAATCTAAACTCAGAGGACTCCAAAGAAAACCAGTACTTTGAGAGAAATCCCCAGGTGATGGCACACACTGCCCAATTCCCAGGTCCCGGACACCCAGAAATCTCCCCAGCTGGCCCTGTGTTAAGAACCCTCCTGTACCTCAAGGAAAGCTCCTCTGCGCAAGGAAGGTATTAGCCTGGCCCAAGGACTTGCCAGCTTGGCCACTGGGTCTGCTGCCTGTCCTCACCCAGGGCAGGGCTCTGTAAGGGATTCAGGGACTCTGGGCTGAGCATTTGCCTCCTCTGCTTCAATGTCCCCAGAAGACCTCAATCTCAGCTGACTTGGTAGGCAGGTCACAATGTTGCCCTCATCCAATGACCTCCTCACCCCCATTAGTACCTTTAGCTCAGTCCCCAGAGAAGGCCCCCAAGTTAGTCCTTGGCAGGGGCCAGGAGCAAAGCCCTTTCAGGGCATGCCAATCATTCTGTTGGTAGGCACGCTGTGGGCCCACCTGACACCAAGCCGTACAGCCCCATGACCCTGTACTGACCACTCTTTGTGCTTTCTACAAAAGATTCTGGCATACATCTGTAGACTCTGTGAGCTCTGCTCCCATCTTGTGTGGACACCCCTTTCCTCCCTGTCTGTTTGCAGTGCCCTTCCACTCCAGCCCTAGGCCGCGGGTTTTATTCTGCCCCTTTCTACTCCTGAGTAGAACTGGGCATACTCACCTACCTTGGCTTAGGGGCTGTCCTTTTCTGCTATCTCTCCCTCTCCAGACTTCCTGACATTCTCCCCAGTTGTCCTCCACTGCCTCCTAAGACAGTGGTACCTGACATGTCCCAGTCAGGTCCTCACCTGCTGGAGGACTGGATTTGCAGTTTTCAGAGCCACAATCACTGCTAGTAAAAACCTCTGCACAGACAGGATTGCTTGTCCTTCGTTTCCAATAAAGTTGGAAAGAGATGTACATGCCAGTTCACTGAATTGCTAGGTCACGGGATGGCATCATTTAGGCAGTCTCCAGTAAAGTGCTCTGTTGTGCCAGATGTCAGATGTCAGTGCAGGGGGTGGCCCTGGGTTCCCCCAAAGATGCCCGGATGTGATGTAGGGCCCCTCTGTCATGGCAACCCCAGAACTCTCCTGGGATCTGTATTGTGACATCCTAAAAGTCCTAGCCTCCACTTTTTGCTGGAGCCTCAGTGTTGCCCTGCCAACGTATCAGGCAAGACACTGCCAACTCCATCTCCACAAAGGTACTTAGAAAACTTCAGAAAGACTTCCGTGTTAAACACACACTGCTCTCTCCATGTCTTCTAGCACCTCATGAGAAGCAGTTGATTTTTTTCTCCCCTGTACTTTGGCTTTTGGCAGGGCTGTGACTGACCCAGGGAAGGAGGGGGCAGAGCCTCTCTGGTCCCAGACTTCTCCGGGTTCATGCTCAGAGGCTACAAGTTATCCCTGTTGGGACGGGGGTTCAGGAAGCCTCCCAGCTTCACACTTCCTAGCTGTCCAAGTCACTTCCCTGCTGCCTGCCTCAGTTTGCCCATCTGTAAACATGTAAAAGAAACTGCACCTCTCTTCCAGGGTGGTTGTGACATGCAATGATATCCTGTTTGGGAAGGATTGGGGGTGGTGCCTGGCGCAAAGTAGGATTTATAAAAATGTAAGCTATCTCTGTCTGTCACAAAGTTTCCTTGACCCAGCACACCCTGTCCACCACACCTGACCCAGGATGGTACTTCCCGCTTTGCCCAAAGCCCCCACAGCCCATCCCCCGCTCCAAAGCACTGGTAGGAACTTTTCTGAGCCTGAAGTGCCCTTGGCTGTCCACCACATCCAGGGACTCTCCTCCCAAACAATGAAAGTCCTCCATCTTCTGAGGTTCAGGTTCAGTCTAAGCCTGCTTTCTCATTCAAGCCACTCCCAGAAATAAAAGAAGTGAGAGAGGACTTGCGTTAAGGCTTGGTGCTTCTTATGATAACTGAAGATGGCTGTACCAAAACACATGCAAGGAAAGGTGAAAGCTGCCCAATGGATGACGATCTGTTTCTTTATAAAATCTTCCAAGATGACCTCCAGGAGACTGAGAGGGAGTAGGAGCATTGGTCCGCTGTAGACATGGGCCCACAAGGTCATTTGTTCCAAGCCCCGCAGTGTCTGCTGAGGAACCTGAGGCCCCCTAGAGAGGGCAAGGCACTGGCCCAAGGTGACACGGCAGAGCACAGCTGAGCTTCCCAGTGCAGCAGTAGCCTTTTTTCTGCACTAGCTAGTCTGACTTCCCTGAGGAGGAGGAAAGGCCCAAGCAGGCTGGTTCCCTCTGGATGGCATCTTAACCATAGTCAGGGCCTTGTCATTACAACTTCTACACTGGCTGCACCTGCTTCCTCTGCCAGTCAGCCCTCCCTCCTCCCTGCCCTCCTCTAGTGGTCACCAGGGCCTTGCACGTTGCCAAGGCCAGTGAGTGACCTTTCAAGCCTGCTTCATCTGGAACTCCTCCTTTCCTTCAAATCCTCAATGACTCCCAGTTCCCTGTCCTGTGCTTCAGCCTCTTCTAGCCTCTGTCGGGGTCCCTGATCCCTTCTTGTCCTGTCTCCTACAAGGACGTTCCCAGGCTCCTAGGAGTCCAGATTAAGGCCCAGAAAGGACATTTGGGGTCAGTCTTGTCATCACACATCTCTGAAGTTGCCTCAGAGGATGAGGTCTGTGCACCCTGTCATTTTCCAGAAGAGGAAGCAGAGGCCAGAGGTGAAGGAGATATGCCCAAACAGCACTTTGAGCAGCAGAGCTGGACTCCAAGCAGGCTGCTATGCCCCAAAGTTAACAGGGCTTTCCCTGTGTCCCCCTTCAGGGGTTGGCCCCCACCCTGTGCCTACACTCTCCCTAGTGGTACTCCCGTACACCCCAGGAAGACTTACCCTCCAGTCTCTCCCCTCTGGCTCAGACCTCATGCTGCAGTCATCCCTCTGCAGAACCCAGCAAGAGCTGGTGTCCCTGCCCAGCTTCCTGACTTATTTCTATATGTCTACCCCAGACTGCGAAGTAGAACAGACCTGAGCTCACCAGCTGCCCCCTCCATGCCCCTACTCCTGGACTTCACTGGACAGAACAGGAATCTGAGGGCAAGAGAGCAGCAGTGGTTCGCTCAGTGAGGCAAGAGTCCTAGCTCCTAGGATGGTGAGTTGACTGGCAGCTCCAGAAATCTCAATCATTTCACCTCCTCCATGGAGGTCTCCCTGCGATAATTCCCCTGCATCTCTGAGCTCCTGGATTCCTTCTTTGCCCTAAACTGGGAGCACTACTTCAGCCTGGCTGTCCTGTGCCATCATTTGTTGCTATTTGGAAGACGGATGTGACAACATGGACCAGGTGTGGAAGAAGCGACCAGCACCCTCTTGACCTCCAGTGATCAACCCTGGCACCACCTCCCTGGAGAGCAAATGGTGCCCTAGAAGAAGCCATTCTCCTGGGCTGGAGTCTCCAAAGGCTCCCCATAGGCATTTCCTCCAAGGCTCCCTTTCTCAGGGTTGGATTGGTAGGCAGGGAGGAAGGGAGAGAGGTGGGTGCATGTCTGTCAGGGCATCCCAAGGAAGGGTTATGAGGGGGTCTAGGAACTCAGATCAGCCTTTTACTGCCTTCTGCATATCCACAGTTGACGATTCCCTTTACCCCAGTTCCCAGGCTGCTATTGGTGAGGTCTGGAGAGGTTCACTTACCAGAGTCCTTTTCACATACCATTTAGTCAGAATGAGAGAGGGGAACAGAGAGGACGAGGTTTCTGGGGAGGATGGAAGCTAGGTCCTTTTTCTTCCCTCCCTCCTCCTAGCCTGGACAGGCCTCAGCCTTGAGACCCAGGTAATGGATAGCACATGCCCTTGTGTCCAGAGGTTAGGTTGAATTTATCCATGGGGAGAGAGCCTCTTGAGCTTTCGCTTCCCGTTTGCATCACACCTGTGCTGAGGGATAGAGCATCAAAGGCAGGAGCATCTAGGCATTCTGAGTTCTTGCCTGCTCCAATCAAGTTGTATTCTTTCAACCAACCTGTGGAGCAGATCTGTGTTATCGCCCTCCTTCGACAAGACAAGGGAGGGCAGGTCAGGCCAGGAAAAAAGCAAGGAATCTCCCCTCCATGCCAAACGCCCTAAGACAGCACCTGAGGATTACAGAGCCCAGGACTGATTAGGGGAGGTTTCTGGGTGGGGAGAAGAGAGAATTGCCATGGAAGCCTCCCTTGGGGATAGAAGTAGAACCTGAAGGTCAGAGGATGGAAGCAGCTGGTGCCAGGTTCCACAGTCAGTTACTGGTAGAACCAGAATTCAAATTCTGGGCTTTGGATTCCCAGTGCAGCTGGGGCACTTTGCCCTACCGCAAAGCTCCAGGATTTTCTGCTCTGTTCCTTCTTAGTCCCCTGGTAACATTTCATACCCTTTTTTGACTTTAGCAATGGCCAGTACTTCAATCAGCAAAAGAGCCTGGACCTGACAGTCTCTGTTCTCTGAAGTAAACTCAGAGAAACCCTCCTCTAATGACCTCCAGGACAGATGGGTTTCACTTAGTATGCTTTAAAAGACCCTTAATCTGAGACACTACCTTTAATCCTGGGACTTTTTACATGTCTTCATATTTGCGGGATATATACTATGTCATGGAATGTTAATGGTTAAGAAAGCACAGATATCCTGGGTCATCATTTCAAGTGAAACTGTGAACTCTGTTATCTCATGGTATTTACAAACTATCCAATTCAGAAAATCCTTTCTCATGGAATAGTTAAACACATACGGAGTCCATCAAGCTGAGGGACACAGACATCCTTGGATTGTCCTCAAAGAGATTTCAGCCTGGTCCTTAGTGTAGCATCCAGCCAGAAGTTTTTCTGGCTCCATCATCATGGAACCACTAGCTTTATAAGAATCAACAGTATGCATTCAGCCCGTTTACCTCTTTGAACCAAACTTTCAGGTCAATGTCCCCAACCCACTACCCTTGGGCAGGATTTGGGAAGGAGTTGGATGCTGATGGGTGGATTTTCCCCTAGTGGGAGGACTTCTTTCTTCCCACACTCAGCAGAACCCGAGGGCCTGGGTCTCCAGCTAGCCCAAACCCTTCTTCCCCAAGGGGACCTGAGCATCCCAGTCCCCAGCGTATGGCCCCAGGAGGAGGTCAGGAGGCTGACCAGGTCTTTGGGTGGGCCAGAGAAGCTGGCCTGGTTAGTGAAAGGCTCCCGGCTGTGGAGGCTGGGGGAAGGACAACCTTGGGTAACCAATTTTGTTAGCTTCTGGCTCGGTTATTGGAAGAAAAGATGTATATGCATGGAGAAAGACCCTGTAGGGTGAGGAACAGAAAATGGCAGGGTCAACACCACACGTGTCCCCTCTCCCTGAAGCCGGTTTCCTAAGGCTTCCTGGGAGTGCTGACCTTCCGTGGCAGGCCTCATGCAGCCCTTTGGACCAACCTCCCTTTTGGATCCCCAGGAGAGCTCCTGGACCTCAGAATTCACCAGCTTCCCTTGGCAATCTGGGCAGTCCCTATGGATCCAATGACTATCTATACGCTGATAACTCTCCACTCATCCTGCCTGCGCCATCTTGCATCTGACCTTCACTCTCGCATCTCCAACTGCCAGGGACCCCTCTGAATGGTCCCTTTTCATCTTATGCTCACTGACTTACAAAATGCACCTCCTCACCTTACTCCACCCCCAACACTAGCCTTTTGGCATCTCTGCCTGCCTCCCACCTTTCTCCACTCCACTCCATCCTCCTTCCAGCTAATAAAGCACTTTTCTTAAAGCTCAGGTCCAACTTAGAGATAACCTCTTCCCTCCCCCTTCACCCTACTCCTATGACTTCCTATTTCCTCCTGCACCAAACGCCAAATCCCCCTTGGTATTTACACCCCCTAACCCACCTCCCCTTCCTGCCCTTTCCAGTCTTCCCCCTCGCCTGGCCCCAAGATCCTCACCTCCATCCAACAGTGCCTGCCTGGAAGGGGACAGGTCACCTCTCTGCTCCCCCTGTTCCCCGTTCCTCTCCATCTCTGCCTCCTGGCTTCCATGGCTCCCCTCAAGTCTCCGCCGAAATCTCACTTTCTTCTAGGAAACCTTTCCCATTCTCTCTTCATTCTGGTGCCTTCTCTCCATTCTCTGTCATTTCTGCTGCCTGCAGCTGGTTTGCATCCCATTGGACCAGATCCCATCGAAGGTAGGGACTGTCTTTGGTCTTTCTTTGTATTTCCCCACCACTTAGCACTTGCCTGGCATAAAGAAGGTACTTGCTTAATAATGACTTAGCGGTATACCTGTTCCCCAACCCAGCTCTTTTTGAGGTGAGGGATTTGGAAGGGATTTGTTCCAGGACCCCCGGGCAGTGGTGGGATTCAAGGCCAGGTTGCCATAAATCCCACGCACTGCATAACACGACCAGTTCTAGAGATCACCGCAGGCCCTCTCCTTCCCTGCCTAGATTTCTAGATCCACGAGCGCAGGGACAGAATACGGATTCAACCCGAGGGTTTGGCACGCAATCCACAGGTCATCTGTCAAGTCTGAAAGCATTAATGAGAATGCATGTTGAAATGGAAGGAATTCATCCTGCGCCCTGGAAAACTTCCGTCTTTAAAAGGGCGTGGAGTTGGAAGGGGGAGATGGAATAGAGGGTTTCTATATTGGGAGGATATTGGCGCCTTGGATTCCCATTCAGAAAACCTCCAATCCCTACTCCAGTAGGGTTAGTCCCGAGTGAAGGGGTGCGGAAGGGGTGCCGTCACACACAAATCTCCACCTGTAGGAGCCCAGGTTAGTTGGGGTATTCGTCCCCCAAGGCGGAAAAGTTCTGCCCTCCCAACAGGAGTCAGCCACAATTTTTCCCTGTCCCCCCTCTGCTTGCTCCTGTGTCTACATTGGGTGTGTCGTGCGGGGAGAAACTCCCCGAGAATATGACTCTAAATCCCAGCCCAAGGGAACTGGCTTGACTTGTAAACCTGTTTACATTCTCTGGACCTTGGCTGGCTGCTGCTGGTGCTGGTGGTGCTGGTGCTGGGGATGCTGCTGCTGCTGTTGCCAGCTTGGGTTTCCTGTCATTTCTTCCTGCTCCTGGTCTCGGCTTCCCCACATATGTCCACACTCAGGGAGTAAAGTGGTCAGAGCATAATGCAGTTTCATTCAACTGACATCTGTCAGGTGGTCATTCCTTAGACTTTTCTGAATCTCTTGTTGTGTGCGGGTCCCTGTTACATTTCTCACTGCTCCCCCTCCAGCGTTCGGCATCTGTAGTGCAGTCGCTGGCACCGCGAACGTGGACAGGCTCTTAGCAGGGAAGGGGAGGTCTCGGAGGAGAAGCGAAGGCGAGAGAATAGTGGTGGGGGAGCCGCCACCTCCCGATTGACCTGGATGGTGCATGTGTCCGTCGCATAGCTGGTCCCCTTGGGCATACATCAAGCATGGCACATGTGGTGGTCCGAACCTGCGGATGGTCAACGGGAGTTCCAGTGGGTGGCGGTATGTGTGCGTCTGTGGCGTGAGGGGTTCTTATATCAGACCGATGACAATGGAGTTGTGCAGAAGAAGGGGGATGGTACTTGATACTCCCTGATCACGGGAGGGATGTGTAGCTCAAGGTGTTTGAGGGAGCCCTGTCACTTTGGGGCCCTTAGACCTGGACGTCCCGGAGCCACCAAGATCTGATCGCCAAGTGGTAGCGAGTTATGAACGGAGAACTGAAGGGTCAGGGGACCTCATCCCTCCCCAGGCGGAGGGAGGAGCCAAGACGTTCCCCGAGGAGTCCCTGGTCCCGCCCACATAGAGAGGGATTCAAGGACGCTCGTCAAGGGCTCCTGCCAGCTCAGAAGTTGAGGGACCTCTTGCCCAGGAAGGCATTCCTCTCTAAACCCCAGACTCGCCGAACAGAAGCTGAGACCCCCGTCTGGCCGTGACGGGCCCTCCCTTGAGAGTGGCTGCGCCTTCTTGAACTTCTGCCCCTGAGAACTCCAGAGGGAGCCTGTGAAAGCCAAGGTCCAGGGTTGCGAAGATGCCTGCAGCCAGGCTGTCAGGACCCGCTGAAGATTGTGCAGCTCTTGGGGCTGTCCTGCGGCTGGCGCGGAGGGGAAGGGAGGCCCAAGACTGGACTCAGTCGTCGGACCCCTGCCTGCGTCTGCTCCTGTATACAATGATACTAGTCCTTCCTCGCTGCAACATCACCGGGAAGGTCCACCCACACTGGCCGCTTCCAAGGAGATCGGGCCAGGACCTGGTGCACACAGCAGGCACTCCATAAAGGCCAGTTTCCTTCCTTCCTCCATTTCAGCATTCCAGCGCAGCTTGCCTCTGGAAGACCCCGACAGGTCGAGGGGCCAGCTCTCCGGGGCCCTGGGTTTTCCCAGGTCCCGAGCTGTTGTTTTTTCCAAATTCACTACATCTCTTGAATCTTTTCCACGAGAAAGATCAGCACCTGAGCCTCCCCCTTGTCCTGGGGGTATTGATCGTTATACATGTCCCGGGTATACTTTGGGGGGTGGTCGAGGTGCCTCCCCTCTCCCTCCATCGCCCTTCCTAAGGGTAGATCACTTAACGTCTGCCTTGGGAGAAATAAATTAGGGAGGGGGGAGATGCACATTGAGTCATCATAAGTGAATCTGCTTGGTGTGAGCTCACCCATTTAAGTCATGCTCTTTGCAGAGTGTATTAAAAACCAGAATCCTACAGTGTGATTTGAGGTTTTTGGCATTTTCTCTATGAAAAAATCTCTTGAAGTAGAGAGACACACACTGGGTAAAGATAAGGGGCTGGAGCAGGAACGAGTATCTCAGACAATAGAAAAGACAAAAATGGGTGTCATTAAGAGAGATTTTCAAGGGAGCTATCTTTTTCTGAAAGGCAATGTAGAGCATCAAGTAAAATCAAGAATAAATATTTGCACACAGAACAGGATAGAATCTGAATTCGTCAATTAAAATTACTTCCCTTAAATGGACTACAAGAGCAATCCTACATTAAAACTACACCAGTTCTCAGAAGTAGATAGGTCCTACCATAATACAAATAAGAAAAGAAAATTAGAAAGAGAAAAAGAATTTTGAAAAAGTGAGGTACAATAGACTACTAGAGAATAGGGAATGGAAATAGGACAATGTGTTCCTTTTTCTCAATTCTATATGGCACCCTGACCCAAACTGACCATGCATTAGGGCATCAGTACTTCACAAACTAGGGCAGAAAAACAGCATAAATAGAAGGCAAAGCCAAGATGGCAGAATAAAGGCAAGGACTTTCCTGAGATCTCCCCCATAACCCTCCAAATAACTTTAATGACTCTAAAATCACTAGAGCAGCTGAACCCACAGAAAGAAGGAGGACATAACAATTTTAGAGCTGAAGAAAACGTAGATGGACCCCAAGAAAGGTCTTTGAGAGAAGGATGAGAGACAGTCAAGTGTAGTCTGCACCAGCACAACTTTGAGCCAAGAAAGCCAGGAACAGCCTTGGGAGCCACTGATTCAGCAGCAGCAGCAGCAGCTTCCAAAGCTGGCAGCCCACAGTTGGGATGGTGCTGGAAAGGACATTCCAGGGGTCCTTTTACTAGCTCTGATACAGGACTCTGTTGCTTTGTTTATGCTCAGAGCCACATTGCAGTCCTGGGTGGCGATCCCAGGGTGAGCAGGAACACTGTCCTAGCAGAGCTTGCAGAAGCAGTCAATGAAAGACACTCCTCACAATTCCTAATGAAGGAAAGAGTGCTTGTGGTCCCTTAGTGACCAGAGCACAGTTCATGAGAGCAGTAGACACTTCTCTTTACAATCACACCCCCTTGAAAGAACTGATAATTTCCAGATCCTTAGACTTTTCTCTGAAAAGCTTTTCTCAAAACCTCGGAAGCTTGCAACTGTGTGCCCTACACCCTGGCGTCAAAGCCCTACTTTAAGAAAGAGGTACAAGTGCAAGAGACTGGCAAAATGAGTAAACAGTGGAAAAAAAACTATGACACTTAGAAAGTGCTATGGTGACAAGGCAGATCAAAAGTATGTATCACTCAGAAAAAGACTACAGAGTCAAAGCTCCCCTATCCCAAGGCTCCAAGGAAAAGATGAATTGGTACCAGGCCATGAATTATCTTGGATCATTGTCGTGATCAGACTAACTAAGGCTTTCACAGCTGATCTTCCACAAGGTATTGCCATAACTGTGTGTATAGTTCTCCTGTTTCTACTCCCTTCACTCTACATTAGTGAATCAGAGACTTCCCAGATGTTTCTGGAAGCATCCTGGTGGTTATTTCTCTCAAGTATCAGTGAGTCTATCCAGTCTGAGAGTTGTATTCAGCTCTCTCTCTCTCTTTGCACGTACTGGCATTGATGCACACGTATAGAGACATACATGTATGTATGTGGACATCCATGTATAAAGGGCATGAAGATGTGCATGTGTATGTGAGAGATGGCACAGTGTCCAAACCTCGATGTCTGGAGATTGGAAGACCTGACTTACAATCTGGCTTCAGACACTTGCTAGCTGCGGGACGCCAGGCAAGACACTGAACCCCTCGGCTTGGCACAGCTGCTATGAGGAGTAGACCAGGGTTTTGATTATATAGGAACCTAATATTGGTGATGCTGCAGGGAAAGCTTTGTTGAGATTGTATCATGTACATTTATGGCAGACCCAGATCATTATGGTTTTGTAATTTTCCTCCACCTGCATTCAGTGGTGAATGGATAGGAGTGTAGGAGGTGGATGGTGGCCATAATTCAGTGCTGAAGTTTGGCAAGCCATGATCAATGATAGGACAAGGGGAAAAGAGCTGTTAGGCTGGAGATTAATATAGAGTTGTTTCACCAAGGGCTAGAGACAAAGAAGGGAGGAGAATATAACCGAGGCAGGAGGAGAACTGAAGGGGAAAGAGGCAGGTCATGGGGAGGATGAAGCTTAGGCTTGGGGCTATCCAAAGCTGGGAACTGTCCTATTGGCTCAGGTGGGGAAGGAATGAAAATGACAAGTGCTGGAGCAGCTGTGGGAAGACAGATACACTCATGCTCTGTTGGTGGAGTTGTGAAATGGCCTGATGATTGTGGCAAGAAAGCAGTCTGGATCTATGCCACAAGGAATCATTCAATTGTGCATCCCCTGGATCAACTACTAGGTCAATCCCACAAAGAGATAAAAGGAAAAGGATCACTATGTACAAAAAAAGTTAATACATTGGCTTTTAGTGATAGCAAAGAGTTGAAAAATGACAGAGTGCCCATCAATTGGGCAGTAGCTAAACAAGTTATGGTTTGTGAAGGGAGTGGACTCCCATTGGACTAGAAGCAATGATGAGGGGGAAAGGTTTCAGACACACTTGGAAAGACTTGAATCTCTTGATACAAAGTAAAATGAGCTGAATTGGAGAACAAGGTATGCAAGGACAACAGTATTTGAAAGGTTATCCTCTTTGAAAAACTTCAGTATCTGATCAATATTATAACCAGTGATGACATACACTCTCCATCTCAGCTGATTTGCTGCTCAGAAGGAGGAGTAAAGGATGTTTGCTTTCTTTTTTTTCACTTAGGCATGACTCCAAAGGAATTTGTTTTGCATAATTATTTGTCTTTGTAAAGGGCTTACACTTTCCTGTCTTCTCAATGGTCAGGGGGCAGGAAGGAGAGAATTTAGTACTGAAAGTAAAAAGAAATTTCATAAAAACTCGGGAGAAAGGAAAGGCAGAAAAGAAAGGGAGAAAGAAAGGAGAAGAAAGGCAAGATGGCAGAGGGGAAGGATGGACCTCCTCTACCTCTCCCCCCACAGCCCATAAAATACCTGTAAAAATGACACTAAACAAATTCTAGAGCAACAGAAGCTACAAAATGATGGGGTGGAAAAGATTTGCAGCCCAAGACCGCCTGGAAGGCCAACAGGAGAGGTATATTGCACCAGGCTCAGAGCAGAGAGGAAAGGAAGGAGAGAACAGGAGGAGAGAAAGAGAGAAAAGGAAAGGAAAAGAAAGAGGAGAGGGGAATGGGAAGTCTCCTAAGATGCTGAGTATGAATAGACAGGGAAAATCTTCTCAAGTCCAACTCTGAGCTCCTTATCTCTGTTGTCTACTTGTCCCAAGATCCAGGCCCAAATGTCCCAGGAAATGATTGGGAATTTCTCATGGTGCCATACTGTTAATCCAAAGCAGACATCCTTTAAGTCATCAGTTTGGAATCCTGTCCTAAATGATGGTGTGATTGAAAAGAGGATTTGAATCTCCTTTGACAATCCTCATCTCCTGACAGAACTTTTAGCTAGAATCTGGAAGCACCTAACTTCGAAAGAGCGAAGCATCATGGAGGCAGCTTCTGAGAGACTTTACCTTCAATGACTGTGAGTTTCTATCCTTGGGTGTGGGCAGTTTTTCACGAATCATGTACTTCTCTCAAATTCTACCCAATGGTAAAGAGCTTTGCCCCAGGAGGACCAAAGCCAAGGCCGGTGTTCCCTGAGAAATGTCAGTGAGTGGCAGAGCTTTGGGGCAACGTGCTCCTGGAATGATGTGCCCTGTCCATGCCACCTTGTTCAAGTGTGGGAGGAACATCTGGAGAGTGATGTCTACCTTTGTAGAGTCTACACTGCCTTCACTTTTAAGCAAGAGGAGAGGATTGGGGAGGAGGAAGGTTTTTAAATAACCTCATTGGGAGTGGGAGTGAAGGAAGCCTGAAAAGTCAGAGTTCCCATTTCAAAAAGGAGTTCACCCCAGAAGACAAACCTGGGGAAGATCCTGGGCAGGACCAAGTAATGAATGTAACCTGAACAAGGAGTCATTGGTCCAAGAGGAAGGATAAGCATAAGGTAGGTTCTCCTCTGTATCACTCGGTTTCCAGGGTTTCCATTCCCAGACCCAGGCCCCGGAATACTCTCCTTCCCTGACTGTGACTCTGGAATTCTCAGCCTCCCTCAAAGCGCAGACCTGCTAACTGCCTCCTTGGCTACGGGGTTCTTTATGCCAACCTGGAACTAAGGAGGAAAGCAGGATGTGCAGACTGCTGGGAGTGGAAAGAATGCTAAACATCAGGAAGGTAAGGGAAGGCCTGAGGGAGTACAGGGGCAACAGAAGATCCTATCTGTGGAATATGGGGCTGGGATAAGGGGGTAAATAGGGAGGAAAGATGGATGTCCCTTGGGCTAGTGGGTGCCATCATTTTGAGGGAGGCTGCCATTCCGCATCTGGGAATGTGAACTAAAAAGCATCAAGGCTGCTGAGCACGGTCCTGTCCACCCATACCTCACTAACAGAATCCTCGGAAGATAGGGACCTTGGAGAGGTCCTATTTTGAGCAGCAATTTTCCCATGGGTATAGGAGACTGGGCAAGCAACTTGTAGTTTTGGGGGCTTGACTGCCTCCGAAGTCAGCTCGGAGGTGCCTTGAGCTGCAGCTGGCCCTCCCTGGTTGGTAGAGGTGCTCAAATCTACTTTCCTGTATGTAGACCTCACCTGCTGGTGTTGGCCCTGCACCCTGGAGCTACACGGAACATGTGTTTTCTCAGACTCAGAGGACAGGCCTTCAGGTGTCATTAGGCAGCTCTCTTGAGCCCTCTCTCTTGCTCCACATCTCTCTTTCCTTCTATGGCGAATCACCCCCCATCCTTTCAACTGCTCCTCAGAGAGTACGCTTTCTTTCTCTCCCTATGAAATAGACCCAGAAGACCCTGCACCATGGAGCTACACAGAACATGTCTTTTCCCAGACTCCACTGAGGGGAAAAGATGTACCCCCATGCACCCATGTGCACTCTCCCAGAAAGCTAGCAAAGGTCACCAGAAAAAGGTGGGGGAGAAAGGGGGAGAATCAAGAGGAAGAGGTCAGCACTGGAGTGGTAATTCAGGGTGCACAGTGGAGGATGTGGCAGCAGCTAGTGACAATGGAGTGTGTGACAGGTGTGACTGCTGGGAAATTGGGAAGTTTTGGATGGATCGGGAAGGAATAGTTTAGATGGAGAGGAGAAGACATGTCCAGGTGCTCGTTTGGTCCAGCATGGCAGAGGGGGACTCCATAGTCAGCAGTTCACCAAGTGACTACATAAGGTGAGGGGCATCCCAAGAACGAACCAGATCAGGAAGTGATTAAAATGTCCAAGGAGGGGCCGAGGAGGAAAGAGCACATAAGAGTGCACCCAATATGCCGAGATGAGCAAATGCCACAAGAGATCAGGGGTGAAGGGAGAGCCAGGGTAGGGGCTCTGGAATGAAAACTAGGCATTCCCTTCACGCATGGTTTTGAGACTGTGCTTGGCGGAGAGATCAGACTGGGGAGAGGAGTGGTTCTGTGGGGGCAAGGAGGAGAAGGAGGGAGAGGCCTGAGGTCAGGGGCTCCTGGGAGGGCGCAACAAGGAGAGAAGAGGGAAACAGAGACAGAGAAGGACAGATATGAGAGATGTAGAGGGGAGACACAGACACATAAAGATAGACAGTGGGACAGAACCAGGGACAGAAAGGGGAAGGGAAGAGCAGGGGGAGGAGGAATCAGGGAGGGAGGCAACTGGGGGTAGGAGAGAGGAGGCCACAGGAAAGAGAGTGAGAGGGGTGGGAGAGAGACAGAGACTCAGCAGGAGACAAATATGAGAGACAGAGGGAAAGGAGAGAGTCATAGGTAGGAAGACTGGAAAACAGAGAAAAGGGGAAAGAGTAGGAGAGGAAAGGAGAGGAGAGGGAGGGCCCTGCAGGTGGGAGTGAGATGGAGAGTGAGAGGGGAAGGAGAGGGAATGGGTGGGGGAAGGAGAGCCTAGGGTTGGACCCAGAGGAGATGCTTCAATATTTATTGTCAGAGACACAAACAGAGGGCAGAGAATGAGGGTGGGGAAAGAGACAGCCAGACAACACAGACTTCTAGACAGAGATGGAGAGATGCCAGGAAGTGAGGAGGATCAGGGCCGACAGTGCATGAAAGAATCCCCATGCCCCCATGAACTCCATGAGCTGGAATGTCAGATGAACTCCTAGGGCCGCGGCCTCTCAGGGACAAGCTCAGAGCATTAGTGTTGGACAACAGTTCTTTTAAGATGAGGAGGCTGGGTATGGATCCTTGGGCTCCCTGGTCAGTCAGTCACCAGTGGGAAGTGACGCAGAACAGGCAATACCAAAGCCCCCTCCTCTGGGCCGTGTGAAGATTGAAGGAAACCCTCCAGCAGTGTCAAGGGGAGGGAGAGTCCTAACGTCTGCCCTTCTGTCCTGAGTAGATCCAATCCAGATCACTGGCCTCCATTGGGGGAGCTGTAACCCCAGAGGAACTGTGAATCTAAAATCCTGAGCTGCCCGTGAAGCCCAAGCCAGGTGCTGCCTCTTGTGCCAGGCCTTTTCTGTTGTGTTGAGGTGGACCTTTGAATATTCCTGGCTACAATGGGGTCTGGGTCCTCTGTGGGTTACATAGGAGAGCCTGGACCCCTGGACTGTGGGTGGGGGAGGAGCTTATGTCACTAGAGGGGAGAGATTGGACAAGTGTGGATATGACAGACCTGTTACTGGAGACCATAATGGCCTATGGGCTAGGCTGATTCACCTGAGGAAGCAAGGGGTGAGCCTGGAGACCTGAGAGAGCTGGCCCGGTATCTGTCAGGCTGGACTTGGAAGAAAACATTAGACTGATTTGGGCTGAAGACAGACAAGGGATAGAGCCAGTTCTGGGGATCGCAAGCTGCACTGGGATGAAGAGAGTCTAGTGGACCCACCTGGAGGCATTTGACAGGACACCTATTCGTCCAGAAGGCTGAAGGGATTCCCCCAAGCCCAGTCACTTAGCAAAGCCTTGACGCTGCGCACATTTGCCCAGCACTCAGAGCTGCCCCATAGCACCAGTGGTGGCCGTGGGGACCCAGTGGGGTTTCCAGTCAGACATCTGTCGTAAATGCAAGGCTGGATCCAGGTTACATCTTGAGTGTGTTGTAAATGCAGGGAGTGTGGGGAAGTGAGGGAAGAGGGGGGATAATGGGGAGATTACTCCAGGTGAAAGGAGTGGCTCTCAGAGACTCCTACCTGGACTCTCAGGTTCTGTGACACTCCTGGGATCAGAGGGAGTCAGTCACCAGAGAGGACTAGATGGCATCACGGGTAGAGCGTTGGGTCTGGCAGGCAGGAAACACTGAGTTCTGATACTGCCTTAGATGCTGACCAGCATCTGGCAAATGACTAGGAATGTCACCTGGACTGTTTAAGCCATAGTTTCCTCCTTTGCACAGTGGAGATGCTAACAGCAGCAGCCTCCAAGGGATTCTGGGAGGCTGAAATGTGATAACACCTGTACACAATTGCCATGGCCATCTTGAAATGTCACACAGAAAGGCTATCCAGGGGGCCCCTAGCAGGGGCTCCTGCTGCTTCTCATTATCGTTACTGTCATTGTGATTACAATTTGGGCCCAGGGTGGATCAAGCCGAAGAGAGGATACTGACTCCAACTGAGTCTGGGGATGAGGATGGGCAGCCCTTGCCATGGTCCAGAAATAACAAAAGGAACCCGACACAGTCTGCAGAGCTGTGGGCAGCTCTGCCCTGGGTGGGCATCTACTCCTGGGTATTCTTCCTGGGAGTCAGTGAGATGAGGGCACCATTCTTGTCACTCAGTGGACAGGGTGCAGTGGGGGCAAAGTGGTAGGGTCAGGAAGGGGACTGAGGGGCAGAGGATTCTGGGAGTTTAAGAGAGTTCCCCCAAGAGAGACATTGTCCTTCTCAGAATGAGTTTGGTCTTACAAAGTACACCTCGTCTAGCTCCAGACTGGGAAAAGGGTCATTTTTCCAATTGCTCTCAGTGAAATCCCTTAGAGACGGCCAGGGCCCTCATGCCCATTACCCTCAATGTGCACCGAGTGAAATATATAACGGAGAGGTTCGTCATTTCACAATGAGGCCCATCGATCAGCTGAGTCACAGAGAACCTGAAAGACAACAGCACAAATCATTTTCTGGGTGGCACAAGGACTGGTTGTGGGGTGATGTGGACGGAGAGCTCCTGGGTTCTGGAGCATGGACCATGTCAGTGACCAGGGATCCATATACATCATGGCATTGGAAGGTGCAGCAGCACCAGCAGCCAGGCACAGGGTGGAGGGGAGCATTTCTAACCCATTATGGTGGCTCCATCTTGGTTTTCTTGCCCTCTTCCATGCCTGAAGTTACATGGTCACATTTACCGAGGCCTCGGTGACTTCATCCTCCAGGTGTGGACTGCCATTTGCAATTCGCCAGCTCCAACCAGTCCTTGGCTTTTGCCAAGGGACCTCGGAGCCAAGAAGGGTTAAGGAGAGAGGAAAGGCAAATGGAGGGGTCCATCATCCACCTCCGATGTGTCCCGGGGGAGCATTCATTGTGGACAAGTAGCACAGTGCAGTGCATAAGGACTAGAGGTCAGGGGTCTTGGGTCATGTCTGACTCCAGGTAGTCAGTCACTTGGGTGACTTTACCAAGCCCGTACCCCCACTAGTCTTCTGCATTTGGATTCTCATCAGAAGATGACCTGCCTCCTTCCAGGGTTTTGGACAGAGAGCAAGGGGCTGAGCTGGGGTCCTGGCACACCTCCCACCAGCCCACTGCCCTGCCTCCAAAGTCGGAGAGCAGAGAAGGGGAAAGCAAAGTGAAGCTGGTAAGACCTTGGTCTGCATGCAGAGTGATCCTGAGCACAGGCTGCCACAGCAGGCAGGGGCTGGGTCCTCCTCGTGCCTGCTGCCCTGGGTGGGCAGCCTTTCTGGAATGCTGCACACGATTTTGGGACAGAAAAGAGGTGATGCAGTTGTCTATTGATGCCGGAGGAACAGAGGAGGCCACCCTACCCAGCCCTGCCCAGCCAGACCTGGCCCTTCCTTCCCAGACCTGTCTTGGTCAGGAACAGATGAGAGTGGTACTATTTTCCCTGCTGGACAAATGTTTCCTTCCCTGTCTCTCCCAGGAGGTCGTGGGACATGCAGAAAGGTTTTTCTTCTAGTCTAGCCAGGCCCCTTTCTTCACATTTTCCTGGAAAACACCCATGTACTCCCAGTGACCCATAAGGGCCAAGACACTGGCTGGCTTCTGGCTCTTTTCCCCGAGCACCCAAAACCATGTCTTCTCTCCCTGCTGGCCCTCTCCATGCCATTTTTGGGCAGCCTTAGGGAGTTCCTTTCCCTCCATGCCTTCAACATCAGGCGGGACTAAGGAAAGAGCCAAGGCAAGGGGAGGGAAGAAGCCAGGTGAGTGAAAAGACATAAGATTCCAAGCTGGAAGTGGAGGAAAAAATGGGATTGCCTGAGAGAGGGAGAGCTAGGCAGGACATGAAAGAAGGTGTCAGGTGCTTAGAGGGTACTGGAGCAGGGATAAGGGAGCAAACCTGTGCACCCTGAAGGGGAAGGAGAACCACTTGTGGGACTCCTGGGTCCAGGAGACAACAGAACTCCCATGGGCAGGGCTGTACAATCCTGGGAAGAGTCAGTGGGCTTTGCTGAACTCTCTCTTGCTCCCCTGTGTTCTCAGGGAAAGCTCCGTG
Organism: Bettongia penicillata ogilbyi; assembly: GCA_023548195.1. Lineage (NCBI taxonomy): Eukaryota > Metazoa > Chordata > Mammalia > Diprotodontia > Potoroidae > Bettongia > Bettongia penicillata. Next base: position 1,280,836 of record JAJHZJ010000319.1, read on the forward strand.
ACCAGGCTTCAGAGAGGGAAAGGCACTTGGCCATGTGGACACCAAGGTGCTGATACAAACTCTAGACCCATGTGCCAGGAGAGAAAGGATTCGGCTCCTGGCATGTAATAAGCAATGTCGGGCAGCCCTGGGAAATGAAGCTGTTGTTTGGGGCTCTCCCTCCTCTGAAGCCCTTTGGGGCAGGGAGAACAGGGGGTGCCCAAAAGTCTTCTCTCGGATGGATGACAAGAGTCCAGGGCAGCTGCCGAGAGGATAGTCAGCTCAGGCGTCTCAGCTCACTCCTGTCAGGGCAGGCCCACAGTGTGAATGGACCGACCTCTCCACAAGCCGGCCAGCCAGCCAGCCAGCACTCAGAGCAGGCAGCTCTCTCTGACAGCTGGTCCTTAGTATCTTTGAGAAACCACAGCCAACCTTGCCACACGGGGCTCCCCACCTTGAGCCTGTCCTTGTAAGCTAAATTCACAGTTATCCTCCTCAGCAGTGTCAGGCTTTGGCCACTGGGAGAGCTGTCAGGAAGCAGGTAGGTTTTCAGTTGCCTGAAAGGAAGAGGGAATGTAAGCACAGTGCCAGGCAGGGTCATGCCCCAGACTACTGTGCTACTGATGGGGCTTCAGGAATCAAGGAAAGAGGATACATGGAAAGGGTAAAGCAGGTCAGTTTGTGCATGCCTGGGTGTGTGTATCAGTGTGTGTGTGTGTGTGTGTGTGTGTATGTGTGTATCTTTTTCTGTATGTGCATTTTTTTGAGTGTGTGCCTGTGTGTGAATGTCTGCATATGTGTGTGTACTTGTGAATGTGTGTATGTGTGTGTTGACCTGTGTGTCTTGTGTGTCTGTGTGTCCTGTGTGTGTGCCGATTTGTACGTGTGTGTGTGAGTGTGTGTGTGTGTGTGTGTGTGCAATTGACAGGAATCCTAGGAAAACTTCCTTTCTATATTTCTTTTCACTCACTTTATTTTTATGATGCATTGATATCATTACGAACAATTGTGTATTCCTTATTGATTTTTCCTTTTTACAAGCACTAGAGTTTTTTCTGTAGCTGCCTTTGTCCTGTAACTACTTATGGCACAATTGTCTCTCCCAGAATTCAGTTGAGAGTTCACCAGGACCATAGTGGGTAAACTTTCAAAATCCAGCTCTATTTTTAAAAATGTACAAATTGCTTATTTTTAAGTTCTGAACACTCACTTCCCCAAGAACTTGAATTCAAAATTTGCTCCCCACCCTCTCCCACCCACACCCCAGGAGAGCAGGTACCCCAATCACCCTTCCTCCAGTCTGTGGTCCTTTGTATTCTGACCCCATCTCCCACCCCTCTCCCCTGTTTCCCTGGAGGGCAAAATAGATTTCTGTACCCCATTTCCTGTTCATCTTATTTCCCACTTACATGAAAAAAGGATTTTTAACGTTGATATTTAAAGTCATTTTAAAATCTATATTCATTTCCTCCCTCCCTTCACATCCACCCTCGTTGAAATAACAAGCAATTCAATGTAGGTCATGCATGTGTGGTTATACAAAACACTTCCATAATAGTTCTGTGGTAGAAGACTAATCACATTTCCCTCTGTCCGGTCCTGCCCTGCCCTCCATTTATTCCATCCTCTCCCTTGACTTGTCCTCCCACAATGTGAGGGGAGGGAACCTTTCTCACACACATATTTGTAAGTTCATACAAGAAAACCAACTGCATAACTGAATAACTCAGTTTCATGGCAGAACTGTTCCCAAGACACCTCCAGCCTCCACCACCACCAGCACCACCACCAAGTAGTCAGGCCCTTGTCTGAGGTGAAGGGCCTCTCAGTGAGGGGCAGGAGAGACAAATGTCAGCCCAAGTCAACAAGCACCAGGGGCACTCACGGATCATCTTCCTTTTCTCCATTCTCCACTGCCAGGCTTTTGCCCTGGGAGGCAGAAATCTTGACCCCTCTGAACCTCTCCTCATAGGCCAGGGCCACCAGAACTGCTCCCTGGGGAGTCAGGGGACCAAAGTTCCCCTTCTCGATGCTGGTCTGTGGCCCTTCACCTGGACAAAAACAGAGTGAGAGGTTCAGGGTCTCAGAATACCCATGGGCCCTAGCACAATGTCTCTGCTTTCCCCCATGCTCAGCACAGATAGACGGAGGCAGGTAGATGATGGTGGTGGAGGTGTAGGGAGGTGTCCCAGAGGGATTTGCCACTTATGGCTGACTATTGGGGCTCCTCTTCTTTCCTGGACATGTTCTCAGCTGGGTTCTTCCCTGGACTCTGGACCACTGCTGGGCACATGGCATCAGCACAGCAGCCACTCTGTTTTCCAGGCACATCCAAGGCCCCAGAGCCCTGGAAGAAGCTGAGGGCCCTCACCTGTACAAGGGGGCCTTGCCAGTCTGTGAAGCAACAGGGCTGTGGGGTATGTATGTCCCTGTGTGTAGGTATACCTAGAGATTGGGAAACAGCAATGGGAAACATAAGGCGGTTGGGCTGGTGTGGCTGTCATTCCCAACAGGCCTCAGTGATTTTCTCTCAAGCCATGCTTCTGGGGAGAGGGAGCCCCTGTTCAGTGGTGGTGGAGACCTACTCAGGAGGAGCAAGACACCTTCTCACACCCACTGTTTGTGCTAAATGTCTGCTGGAGTTGGCCAAGTTGGAAGCTGAAACAGAATCTACACTGGAGTCCACCTTTCAAAGAAACAGCAGGGAATACTCAACAGGGGCCCTGGAAGTCATGCCCAAACATGGTTTTCCCTGGTTTCTCAATGGTCCAATGTGGCTGTCCCTGAAGCATACCACTTGGGCACTGGGATGTAGGAGTGAGAAGGCCAAACTCCCTTGGGGGCTGAGATTGGAGAGGCGCCTCCTTCCTAGTGTCCCTAGTCTATCTTCCATACCATGCAGCCTCTTATCCTTGTCCTGTGATTTCACTTCCCCACCACTGAACTTTCTGGAAGGGACAAAGAGCCACATTGCTTCTTGTGGGACTCTCCACACAACTAACAGGTGGCACCTACTTCCCTGGCCTATCTCAGACTGTTTCTTCCTCTGTAAAACAAAGGTCTTGGACTCCAGAGGCTCTCTGTTCTTCCTCTGTGTTTTGTTGGCCCCCAATTGACAGAGAAGGAAACCCAGGTAGAGAGCAATGGAACCATGTTTGTGCCTTGTCCCACGGGCTTGTAATTGCAAAGAGGGCAGACTCCGCCTCTCGACTGTGCCCCGTCATTACAGCACTACCTCTCGTATATATTCTGTTCTGTTAGTTTTGTGGTGAGGATCTGGAGCCTGTTGGGGCTGACCAGTAGGATGCCTGCTTGAAGCCCTCAGAATGACAGAGAGACCTCCCCATGAAGCACCCTCCCCAGGAAGCTCCCTCCATGGTTAGATACCTCTCATTCTGCCTCCTGTTCCCTTCTCTAACCTCCACCCAAATGTCCTTGGCCTGTCTTGTGGAGTAGCCACCCACAAACAGGCTAATCCCTCCCCATAGGGCTACTGTAGAAGCATCAGCCTTGGTCTTTCTTCCCCACCCCTGAACTAACTCTCTCCCCAGGCTCCCTTGACCTTCATACTCTGGGTGATTGTTTCTGGAAGCGAATGTGTGGATAGACACAATCAGGCAGAAGTTCCTACTCCTTGGGACCCAAAGCAGGGCCAGGCCAATGTGCTTGATTGGTGGTTTATAGGGATGCCCTCCAGAGTCCCTGGTGAACCAACAGCAGCTGTGGGAGTCAGGGCAAAGGCACATCGCTATCCCTGCTACACAGGTGCGGAAACTGAGGTCCAGAGAGGGGAGAAAGTCTTGCTCAAGTGCCCTGGGGAAGTAGTCCTGAAACTGGGATTGGAAGTTCCTAGACTGCATGGCTAGAAAGGACTTTGAAGGGGCTGGGACTCCTGCTGCGAGGTGGGTGGGGTGTGTGAACAGGGTGGGTTGGCACGCCTGTAAGGAACCAGATCCACTGCTCCAAGTCTCATCACTTGATCCTGCCTGCCAAACCTAGAGATCCCTTGTTCAGCAGGCTCCAGATGGAAGGAGAGCCATGGTCATTCTCGGTCATCCTCCTCCCCCTTGCCTCCTGGGACAGAGCTCTCCCTGCCCTTACCACCACGCTCTCACAGTTCACACCCCCCCAGAACTGGGTCTCCCCTGTTGGATTCCAGGGCCTGGGGAAAGGCTCTTCACCAGGCTGACAGCCCAAGTTGAGGCAGTGGCCAAGGACCCTGGCAGCCGTCTGGTCCAAGGTCCTCTTCTTACAGAGGAGGGCCCTGCAGTCCACAGTGTGGAGCAGAGCAGGCTCTGAACCCAGGACCTCTGACTCCAGAGCCACAATCCTTTCTACTTCCTTATGCCCCTCCCCATCCTGCCCTGCTACTGGTCCCAGGCCTCCAACACTTAAGGGATGAGAAATACAGCCCTTCTTTCCTCCCAGCATCCCTGGCAAGCAAGCCAGCCAAGTTTCTTTTTTTATGAGGACACAGAGGCTCAGGGTCCTTGTTCACTGCTCCATGGTCATTCAGATACTGCAGCCTAAGTCCTCAGGGTCCCAAGGAAGGAAGGGCCTTGCATCCTCCTGGTGATCTGGCTTCAGGAATGGCTGCTCCACCAGTCAGGAAAGATGGGTCGTGAACCTGGTGAATTTGTCCTTGGTGCACAAAGTACCGCACCCGTTGACACAGCAACAGGGCTCATGTCACCTATAGGGCCCAGAAGCAAGGAAGCCTCTCCAAATGCTGACACATCGACAAGTCCGGAGATTCCCCAAGACCCACATATACAGTAGCAGTCATGGACTGGGTAAACTCAACCTGCCCACAGTGGCAGCAGCCCCCTACATCAGGCTCTCATGGAGATAGTAGTGGTTTCCGGTGCCAAGAGACCCCAAAATACACATCTTGGGACCACAGTGACAATCTCTGCATATGCCATCATCTTTACAATCCCAGAGACACAGTGAAAGGTAGTTACCCCAGAAGCACAGGGAAAGGCATGAAATATGGCTACATAATGCCACCCCACCCCTAGGGCCCCTGAGTAACATACAGAATTCAGTCATACATACTGTGTACTCTACACACACACACACACACACACACACACACACACACACACACACAGAATTGCCTTACCACGGCACTCCTTGGTTGTGTCTTAGGAAACACTCACTCAGTGCCCCCTCCCTAGGACCTACTCCCAGAAGATTGAAACCCAGGGTTTTTTATTCATTTTTGGTAGTTCAAATGAAAACCCACTTCGTCAAGACAGTGGCTTCTAGGAAAAGACCAAGCAGCATATCAGAAATTCATCAAGGGGATTGACAAGTTCCCCCCTCCCCAGAGAATCCCTTAGCATGCCCCCATGGCATTAAAGCAAGGAATTATGGTCTCCTGCAGCTAATCCTATTTCTGGGCAGGGAAGCTGCCCCCAACTGATTTCCTTGAAGGGAAGATGGAATAGGTCAGTGGAGAGAGCCCACTGAGGTCTGGCCCTGGCAGCCTGCTTCTGGGGAGGGTTGCTAGGCTCACAGACTGGTAGAAGTGTAGAGTAGCCCCTGCCAATCTGTCAGCAGAAACCTCCTTTTGCAAAGAAAGGAACCTGTTGCCCACAAGGGCAAAAAAGCCAACCTTTCCAGGAAGTGGCAGGCAGGGCTGCCAATGGACATGGCCTCCTGAGTCCTGCTTCCACTGCTTATCGAGGTCTGACACCCCAGCCCTCTGCTGGGATGAAGAGAGCTCACACAGACCTTCACCAGCTGATTCCTGCTCCTGGTAAGGGCTGTGTATAGAATAAAGCCTTAGACAATCCTGGGTGCCAGGAGACAGGGGAGGCAGATTCTTGGGCAGTTTCTCCTCAGAGGGAGCTTGGGGCTCATCTGCTCTGGCTGGGCCTCTTCACACTTCTTCCCCCTAGCCTCCAGTCCCCAGTGTCTGATGTGCAGTGGGCTATTTGCAGGCAGCTGATGGGATGGATCCTGGCTGAGGAGTTGGCTAGATCCTTTCAGATAGAGTCATGAAAGCTCTTGTTTTGCAGAGAATGGCTGTGAGAGGGGAAGGGACATGGTCGAGCCAGTAGCCAGGGACATGCCCAGGATGACCTTGCAGATTTGTTTGCATGAAGCAGCCCCTCCCTGGAGAACAAACAGGGTCCTGGAAGGAGCAAGGCTCCTGGGCTGGAGTCTGCTATAGCTCCCCAAGGGTGTTTCCCCCAAGGCTACCTTCGGCAGGGTTGGGTTGGTACCGAGGGAGGGAGGAAGGAAGGGACGTGGTTGCATCTCTGTCAGGGCATCCCAAGGCAGGGCTATGAGGGGACTTAGGCTCCCAGATCAGCCCTTTTGGGCCCCTTCCCCACAGCTGATGACTCCCTCTACCTCATTTCCCAGCTCCCTCTTGGTGAGGCCTGGAAGGGTCCATTTACCACAGTCCCTTTCACATAATATTTGGTCTGAATGAGAGAGGGGAAGAGAGAGGACCAGGTTGTTGGGGAGGATGGTGGCTAGATCCCTTTCCTTCCCTCCCTCCTCTTAATCTGGACAGACTTCATCCTTGAGACACTGGGGAAGGGTAGCCCATACCCTTGGTGACCAGAGGATGGGCTGAATTAATCCAGGGTGAGAGACCCTCCTGGACTTCCCCCTCCCCTTTGCCTCCCAGATGGCCCTGAGGGATGGCACAGCACAGGCAGGAGCATCTACACCCTCTGACTTCTTGGCTGCTCACACCAAGATGCTTTCCCCAACCAATGTGTGGAGTAGGGCTTGGTTATCCCCCTCGATTTATGGCACAAGGAAGGGTAGTTCAGGCCAGCAAGCTAGCAAGGAATCTCCCCTCCAAACAATAGCCCCTAAGGAAGCACCTGAGGTGTGCACAGTGCTGAAATGATTATGGCGGGACCCTGGGTTGGGGGAGAGGGAATTGCCATGGAAGCCTCCTTGGGAAAAGAAGTAGAACCTGAGTGTCAAAGGATAGAAGCAGCCGGTCCTGGGTCCCACAGTCACTTACTGGAGAGCTAGCATTCAGATTCTGGTCTTTGGACTCCCAGTGCAGCCGGGTCTCTTTGTCCTACCCCAAAGCTCCAGGACTTTCTGCTGTGCCCCTTCCTAATGCCATGATAATATTTCATATCCCCTTTGGACTTTAATAATGGCCAGAGCTTGAATCAATCGATCAGAAGGAGAGCCTGTACCTAACAGTCTCTTGGTTCTCTGAAATAAACTCAGAGAATCCCTCTTTTAATTGTCTCAAGGACAGATTGGGCTGGCTTAGCACGTTTTAGGAGACATTAAACCCTAGACGCTATCTTGAATCATGGGACTTTTTCCCTATCTTCATATTTTGTGGACCATTTTATGTCATGTTAATGGTCAAGCAAATAGAGATACCCTGGTCATCACTTCAATGGGAACTGTCAACTCTGTTATCTTATGGTACTGACAACATACTCATTTCTTAAATTCCATTCTCATGGAATAGTAAAACACATATGGACACCATCCAGCTGAGGAATACACACACTCTTGGATTGTCCTCAAACAGATTTCAGCCTGGTACTGCCATGAGGCCCTGTTCCTTTAAGTGGAAGTTTTTTCTGGCTCCCTTATGATGGAATCACTAGCTTCACAGGAATCAACAGTATGCATACAACATATTTCCCTATTTGAGCCAAACTTTCAGGTGGACACCCCCAAGACACGGACAGGGGCTGATGGGCTGATTTTCCCCTGGTGGGAAGACTTCCTTCTGCCCACACTCAGTAGAATCAGAGGGAGTCTGTCCTGGGCCTCCAGCTAGCCCAAATCCTTCTTTTCCTAGGGGACCAGAGCATTCCCAGTCCACAGTATATGGCCCCAGGAGGAGGTCAGGGGGCTGACCAGAGCTTTGGGTGGTCCAGAGAAGATGGCCTGGCTAGTGGGAGGCTCCTGGGTGTGGAGGCTGGGGTGAGGATGACTTTTGAAAACCAATTTTGGGAGCATCTCACTCTGTTCTTGGAAGATGAGATGCATATCCATGGAGAAGAACCCTGTGGGGTGAGGGACAGAAAATGGCAGGGTGAAAACCTCGTATGTCCCTTCTTCCTGGAGCCTGTTTCCTAAGGCTTCCTGGAGATTGCAATGTTCCCGGTCCAGCCTCATGCAGCCCTTTGGACCATCCTCTCTTTCGGATCTTCAGGAGAGCTCCTGGACCTCAGAAGTCACCAGCTTCACTTGGCAATCTTGATAGTCCCTATGGATCCAATGACTGTCTATATGTTGATGATTCTCCACTCATCCTTCCTGCCCTATCTCGAAGCGGACCTCCACTCTCGCATCTCTAACTGCCAGGGACACCACTGAATGGCCACTTTTAACATTAGCTCATTAACTTCCAGAATGGACCTGCTCACCTTACTCCACCCCCAAAAATAGCCTTTTGGCATCTCTGCCTGCCTCACATATCTCACCACTCCACTTCATCCTCCTTCTAGCTACTAAAGTATTATTCCAAAAGCTCAGGTCCAACTTAGAGATAACCTCATCCCTCCCTCCATCCCCAATCCAATGGCTTCGTATTTCCTCCAGCACCAAAGTCCAAATCCCCCTTGGTATTTACAGCGCTTCCCCACCTTCCCCTCCTGCCCTTTTCAGGCTTCCCCCAGGCCTCCCCCCACTGATACTCACCTCAAACCAACAGTGCCTGCCTGGAAGGAGGCAGCTCACCTCTCTGCTCCACCTGTCCCCCCTGCCTCTCCATCTCTGCCTCCTGACTTCCCTGACTCCCCTCAAGTCTCCGCTGAAATCTCACTTTCTTTCAGGAAACCTTTCCCATTCTCTCTTCATTCTGGTGCCTTCTCTCTCATCATTTGTCATTTCTGCTGCCTGCAGCTGGTTTGCCTCCCATTGGACCAGATCATCTCCAGGGTAGGGTCTGCCTTTGGTCTTTCTTTCTATTTCCCCACTACTTAGCACTTGCCTGGTAGAAAGGAGGTAGGTGCTTAATAAAGGCTTAGCGCCAGGCTTCTTCGCCTACCCGATTCGTTCTTTGGTGAGTGGACGGGAGTTTGAAGGGACGTGGTCAAGGATCCCCAGGCAGTGGTGGTATTCCAGGCCAGGTCGCCATAAATCCCACACACTGCATGACACGATCAGTTCTAGGGGTCACTGCAGGCCCTCTCCTTCCCTGCCTAGACTCCCAGATCCAGGCGAGCAGGGAGAGAGTATTGAATCAACCCGAGGGTTTGGCACGCAATCCGCATGTCAGCTGGCACGGTTGGTGGGAAAAGTCTGAAAGCATTAATGAGAATGCAGGTTGAAGTGGAAAGAATCCATCCTGCGCCCTGGAAACATTTCTTCTTTGAAAGGGCGTGGCGTTGGATGGGGGAGATGAGGAGAGGATTGCTATCTTGGGAGGTTGTTGGAGTCTTGGATTCCAATTCAGAAAACCTCTAATCCCTACTCCTGTAGGGCTAGTCTCGAGTGAAAAGTCTGCGCATGGGGGCCGTCAGTCACAAATCAGCAACTCTAAGAGCCCAGGCTAGTTGGGGAATTCGTTCCCCGATTCGGAAAGGTTCTGCCCTGCCAACAGGAATCAGTCACAATTTTTTCGTAGTCCACCCTCTGCTTGCTCCTTCCTCCACATCGGGTGTGTCCTACGGGGAGAAACTGCCGAGAATCTGACTGTAAAGGCCTGCCCACCAAGGGAACTGGCTTGATTTGTAAACCTCCCTCCTTTCTCTGGGCCTTGACTGGCTGCTGCAGCTGCTGCTGCTTCTGGTGCTGCTGCTGCTGCTGTCAGGTTGGGTTTCCTGGCATTTTTCCCTGCTCCTTGTCTCTGCTGCCATTCATGTATCCTCCTTCCAGGAGCACAGTGGTCAGAGAATAATGCAGTTTTATTCAACTGACATTTGTCAGGTGGTCATTCCTTAGGCATTTATGAAACACTTGCTGCGTGTGGGTCCCTGTTACAGTTCTCACCTCCATCACTCCCGCGCTCGGCATCTGTAGGTCAGTCGCTGGCACCAGGAACGTGGGCAGCCTCTTGGCAGGGAAGTGGAGGTCTCGGTGGAGATGGGAAGGCAAAAGAATAGTGGTGGGGGCACCGCCACCTCCCTTTTGACCTGGATGGTGCATGTGTCGCTGGCATAGCTGGTTCCCTTGGGCATACATCAAGCTTGGCACCTGTGTAGTTGGTCCAAACCTGCCAATGCTCAGCGGGAGTGCCAAGGGATGGCAGAGTGTGTGCGCCGGAGTAATGGCGGGGTGTATATGTCGGAGGGGTGGAAGTGGGTGTGCGCAGAGTAAGGGGGCTTTACTTGTTATTTCCTTGGCAGGGATGTGCAGCCCACGGGGTTTGAGTGTGCCCTGGGATCAAGGGACCCTAAGACTTGGACGTCCCCGAGCCACCAAGACCTAAACGTCAAATGCCGGCGCTTTATAAAAGGAGAACTCAGGGGAGAGGGGACATGGAACCCCATCCCTCCCCAGAAGGAGGGAGGAACGAAGACGTTCCCCGAGGAGTCCCTGGCCAGGCTGTGAAAGAGAGGGGACCAAGGACCCTCCCCAAGGGCTACTGCCAGCTCATGGGATAAGTGACGTTCTGCCCAGAAAGGGATCCCCCTCTAAATCACAGGCCCGCCCCGCAGAAGCTGAAACAACCCTGTGGGCATGACGGCCCCTCCCCCGAGAACTGCTCCTGCTCCTTGGGCATCTTCCCGTGACAGCTCCAGAGGGAGAGGAGAGGGGGACGGGGCCTCCGAGAGCCGGGGGCGGGGCTTGCACACATGCCTGCAACCAGGTTGTCAGCTGCCACTGAAGATGGTGAAGCTCTTGGGGCTCTCCTGCGGCTGGGCCCGTGGGGAAGGGTGGCTCAAGACTGGACTCAGTCCTCGGACCCCTGCCTGCGTCTGCTCCTCTGTACAATGAAGCTGATCCTTCCTGGCTGTAACATCACCGGGAAGGTCCAGCACATTGACCGCCACCAAAGGGACTGGTCCAGGATCTGGTGTGCACAGCAGGTGCTGAATAAAGGCCAGTTTCCTTCCTTCCTCCATTCCAGGGCAGTTAGCCTCTGGTAGACCCCGACAGGTCCAGGGGCCGGATCCCCAGGGCCCTGGGCTTTCCCGGGTCCCGAGCTGGTGTTTTTTCCAAGTTCACTCCATCTCTCGAATCTTTCCACGAGAAAGATCAGCACCTGAGGCTCCCCCTTGTCCTGGGGGTAACGTTCATTAAAGATGTCCGAGGTATACTTTGGGGGTGGTCGAACTGCCTCCCCTCCCCCTCCTTCGCCATTCCTAAGGGTAGATCACTTAATGCCTGCCTTGGGAGAAATAAATTACGGAGGAGGGAGACGCACATTGAGTCATCCTAAGTGAATCTGCTTGGTGTGAGCTCACCCATAAAAGCCATACTCTTTGTCGAGGGCATGATAAACCGGAATCCTACAATGTGGTTTGGAGTTTTTGGCATTTTCTCTACGAAAGAAACACTTGAAGTGTAGAGACTTAAAGGTAAGGGGATGGAATAAGAACAAGTGTCTCCGACAAAACAAAAGACAGAAATGGGTGTCATTAAAAGAGATGATCAAGGGAGCTACGTTTTACTGAAAGGCACCATAGAGTATTTAGAAAAATCAAGACTAAACATTTGTGCCCAAAACAAGATAGAATCTGAATTCTTCCGTTAAAATGACTTCCCTTAAGGAGCTACATGAGCAATCCTACAATACAATTATATCAGTTGTGAAAAGTATATGGATGCTACCACAATGTAAATACGAAAAAAAAATCAGGAAGATCAAAGGAATTTTGAAAAAGTCAGGTATAACAGACTTCTAGAGAATTGGGCATGGAAATAGGGCAGAGTGCACTTTTCTGTCAGCTCTACATGGCACCCTGACCAAAACTTACCATGCCTTAGGGCATCAGTGCCTCCCAGAATAAGGCAGAAAAAGAGAAATAGGAGGCAAAGTCAGGATGGCAGAATAAAGGCAGGGGCTTTCCTGAGCTCTGCCACATAAGCATCCAAATACCTGCTTGTGAAGCCCAGCCCAGTTCTTGCCTCCTGTTCCAGGCCTTTCCTGATGTCCTGAACTGGGGCTTTGGACATTCTTGTTTGTAAGAGGATCTGTGTCCTGTCTGGGTTACATAGCATAAATAGCCTGGACTCCTAGACTGTGCGTAGTCTAGGAGGTGATGTCACTAGCCGGGAAAGACTTGAAAAGTGTGTCCAGGACAGATCGGGAACTGAAGACCATAATGGTCTATGGGCTAGGCTGAGTCTCCTGAGGAAGCAAAGGTTGAGGCTGGAGACCTGAGAGGGGTGGCCCAGTACCTGCAAGGCTGGCCTGAGAAGGAGACATCAGACTGGTTTCAGCTGAAGACAGGCAGGGGAGAGAGCCAGGCCTGGAGATTAAATGCTGTAGGGGTCCCAGAGAGCCTACTGGACACCCCTGGAGGCATCTGATAGGGCACCTAGAAGTCCATCATGGTGAAGGAATTCATTCAAGGCCAGCCAGCTACCAAAGACTTGATGCTGGGCCCATTTGCCCAGCACTGAGAGCAGCCCCAAAGGTTCCAGGGCTCCCTTGGGGCCCCAGTGCGTTTTCTGGTCAGACTTCCAGCTTCAAACCAAAGCTGGATCCAGGTTACATCTTGAGTGTGTTGTTAAGGCAGGGTGTGTGTGGTGGGTGAAGGAAGAAGGGCGTGAATGGGAGATGATTCCAAGTGAAATAAGTGGCTCAGAAATTCCTGCCTGTATTTTCAGGTTCTGTGACTCTCCTGGGATCAGAGACAGTTCACGACCAGCGAGGACTAGATGTCATCATGAATAGAGCGTTGGGTCTGGCAGGCAGGAAACAGCAAGTTCTGACACTGCCTTAGATGCTGACCAGCATCTGGTAAATGACTGGGAAAGTCACTTGTATTGTCTAAGCCACAGTTTCTTCCTTTGCACAGTGCAGATTCTAACAGCACCAGCTTCCAAGGGATTCTGGGAGGCTCGAATGTGGTAACACCTCTACAAAATTGCCATGGCCATCTTGAAATGTCCGAGAGAGGCTATCAAGGAGGCCCCTATCAGGGACTGCTGAAGCTTCTGTTATTATTACTGTCCTCATTGTGATTACAATTTGGGGCCGGGTGGCTCTAGGCGTAGAGAGGATCCTGGCTTCCACTGGGTCTTGGGATGAGGATGGACAGCCCTTGTCATGGTCCAGAAAACACAGAAGGAACCCAAGACAGGTTGCAGAGCTGTGGATGGCTTTGTCCTGGGTGGGAAACTCCTCCTGGGGTTTCCTCCTGGGAGTCAATGAGATGACAGTGAAGGTACCAGTCTGGGCAGCAATTGAACAGGGGGCAGTGGGGGTAGTCTTCTGGGGTCAGGATAGCGACTGAGGGGCAGAGGATTCTGGGAGTTTAAGACAATTCCCCAAAGTGAGACATTGTCCTCAGATGTAGTAGGGTCTTGCAAAACACCTTGTCTAGCTCCAGCCTGTGAAAGGGGTCATTTTCCCAACTACTCTGAATGACTCAACCCCTAGAGAGGGCAAGGTCCCTTCTTCCCATCAGCCACAGTGTACACTGAATGATATATTTACTGGAGAGATTCATCATGTCACACTGAGGCCCACCCATCAGCTGAGGCACAGAGAACCTGAAAGACAACAGCACAAGTCAGTTGCTGGGTGGCACAAAGACTGGTTGTGGGGTGATGAGGACTAATAGCTCCCACGTTCTGGCACATGGAACTTGGCAGTGCCAAGGGTCACATCTGCACTATGCTCCCGGCCGCTGCAATAGCATTAGTCTGGCAAGGCAGGAGGGGACCATTTTTAACACTGGATTTCTAACCCAAGGAGAGGGAATCATAGGCAAGGGGAGAGGGCAAGGGGACAGGCCTTGTCTCTTGGAGCCCACCCAGTGAGGTGGCTCTCTTCTCCTGCTTTGTCTCTCTGTCACTGCTGCATCATTCAGCTGTCCCAACTCACTTTACAAGAGACCTCAAAGATCTAAACCTGAGGGCCCACCTTAGCCTGACTCAGTTGGAAGTTCTGTGGGTTGCAGTCTGTGTCATGCTGAGGTCCCAGGAAGCCCACAGACATTGGGAGGGGAGGGTCATGACTACAACAGTGCCAGGTCACTGTGAGAGACAGACAGAAAAAGGCCAAAGAAATCACCCATCCATTGACCCCAGCCCATGGCTTTGACTGACAGCCCCACTCTAGACTTGAGTGTCCAAAGACAGGGAAGCCACACCAAAGGAAGCCAGGCCCACCTCCACCCAGGAGGAGACAAAGGTCACTCACTTTGTGTTTGGGCACAGGCATGCACTCAAGTCTCCTCATGGTTCCCAGAAAATTGCCTGAGACGAAGTTGGTGTGGAAGGGAAGGGACCCTGGTCATTCCCTGACCGTCTGTGACCCCTGTCAGGCCTGTCCAGCAGAACCCTCCTCAGACAGAGATGTCTTCCCCTGAGGAGGGAGGAAACAGAATGTTGCTATGATGTAACCTGTTGTGACATGGATGGTGACAAGGTGGGGAGTGAAGCAGAGACCCTGAAGGTCCTTGGTCTTCCAAGGGAGAGGAGCAAGGAACGGTGGAAAAGGAGATCTGGCCCAGGTCTTAGAAACTTGGACCAAACCCCTCGTCCACCACCCACTGTACTACCGCCCCCAGCCAGAGCAGTGCCCAGGACTGTGGGTCTCTCCTGTGGCCAGCAGGTCTACCCTCTGTCACCCCAAACCAGGTCTCAGACAAGTCCCAGGGCCTCTTCCAGCATCAATGACACCCAGGATAGACACAAATTTTAGGTGGAGACACACCGAATGTACCTTCACGCAAAAGACTAACCCTGACCAGGGCAGGGAGGAAAACGAGAAAGGTGGAATGCCCTTTAGGAGCTTCAGTGAAGACAATTAGCCCTCCCAGAAAGGAGGGAGAGGGTGGCAAATAGTGGGGAAGGGTGGATCAGGGAACAGCTCAGTTCCTCCTTCCCCTGTTGGCAACAGTACCTCATAGTACCCTCGAAAAAGTCAAGAATTGTGCCCCAGGGGTTGCCTAAGACCTTGGGATAACCTTAGCCCTCAGCCAGGCAGCCCTAAAAGGCAGGGGGCATGTTGCAGGGGGAAGGGTGAGCAGGTTCTGGTTCTGTTCTGTGACATGGGCCCCTCTGGCAGCCAGGATGCTTCATGACACCCAGCCCAACCCCCACCCACCCATCTCAGAATCCTGTTTCTTTTTGACTCAAACCATACTCAGAGTACTGCAAAGAAAACCAGTACTGTGAGAGAAATCCCCAGGTCAAGGCACACACTGCCCACTTCCCAGGTCGAGACCTGCAGAAATCTCCCCAGCTGGCCCTGTGTTAAGAACCCTCCTGTACCTGAAGGCAAACTTCTCTGCCTAAGGAAGGTGTTAGCCTGTCCCAAGGACTTGCCAGCTTGGCAGCTGGGTCTGTTGCCTGTCCTTACCCAGGGCAGGGCTCTGGAAGGGATTCAGTGACCCTGGGCTGAGCATTTGCCTCCTCTGCCTCTATGTTCCCAGAGGACCTCAATCTCAGCTGACTTGGTAGGCAGGTCACAATACTGCCCTCATCCAATGACCTCCTCACCCCATTAATGCCTTCATCTCAGTCCCCAGACAAGGCCCCCCAGGCTGGTCCTTGGCAGGGGCCAGGAGCAAAGCCCTTTGAGAGCAGGCCAGTCAGTCTGTGGGTAAGCACACTGTGGGCCCACCTACCACCAAGCCACACAGTGCCATGGCCCTGTCCTCATCACACTTTGTGCTTTCTGCAGAAGATCCTGGCATAGCTGTCCAGAGTCCATGAACTGTGCCACCATCTTCGGTGGACACCCCCTTCCTATCTGTGTGTTTGCAGTGCCCATCCACTTCAGGCCCAGGCCCCAGATTTATTCTCCCCCTTCCTCCTCATGGGGACAACTGGGCATTCTCACCTGCCTTCACTTGGGGCCTGTCCTTTTCTGCCATCTCTGTCTCTCCAGACTTCCTGACATTCTCCCAGTTCTCCATCTCAGCTGCCTCCTAGGACCGTGGTACCTGACATGTCCCAGTCAGGTCCTTACCTGCTGGAGGACTGTATTTGCAGTTTTCGGAACCACAGTCACTGCTACTGAACCCCTCTGCGCAGACAGACTTGCTTGTCCTTTGTTTCCAATAAAGTTGGAATGAGACGTACATGCCAGGTCACTGAATTGCTAGGTCAAGGGATAGAATCATTTAGGCAGTCTCTCCTTAAATCCCCTGTGGTGCCCCATCTCAGTGCAGGGGGTGGTCCTTAGTCCCCCAAAACCATGCCACGTGCCCCCCAGAGCTGGCAGTTCCTTACACGCTGGGGAACTTTCGCATTCAGGCCTGGAGTCTGTGTGTATGTCTGTCTCTGTCTGAGGATGGGCTGAGCTCCATCCGGAGAGGCTCACAGACAGGTCCCTAGGGTCTATGGCATCTCCAACACACTTTTGTCACCTTGAGTCATCAGAGTGCTTTCTGCAGGTTGAAGTCTTGAAGGCAGCTCAAGCCAGAACATTTCTCCATCCTAGTCTTGAAGAGAAGGACTTTCCTGACCATGGGTGACCCTTGATTATCTGGAGTCATATTCACGAAAACAGGTGAGGTCAGTGGTTAGCTGACTGACCCCTTATCCCTTGGAGCAGCGGAACAAAATGTACAGCACTCTTCAGCACAGATGTCTAGCCATCCCCAGGGGATCTAATATGGCTTGTGATACAGATCCAAGGACACTTGCATGTAAAGGGTATTACCTTGAGGAGAGGTGCCCAACTCTGAGTCCCATGCCCAGCTCACGTCAGGTCATGGTAGGCTCCACAGAGGAGAAGGCAGTGGTTCCCCATTGCCATTTTCCACCACCATGCCTCCCTGCTCCCCTGGCAGGGATGGCTCATTCCCAGGGGTGAGACTGCTGATGGTTTATTCCAGAAAAGGTATGGGTAGGGAGACCTCAGGGCAGAGCCTCCTGGTTGCAGGGCTGTTTTGCAGACCTGCACCCTGCTGGCATGGTCTCCCCAGGTGTTTCCCACCCTCAGATCCAGACTCCTCTGCCTCTTCTCTCTGCCTAAGCACCCATCACCCTGTGGGGCTGTGGAGAGCACACTGGCCTGGCATTCAGAGGCTCTGCCTTCCAGTCAGCCTGGGCCTCTGACTCCCTGAGCAATTGTCCTTTGCTGCCTGGGGCCTTCTTTCCTCATATGAAACGTGAGGTTGTTGGAGTCTCTGGCCTGCAGGGACCATCCCAGCTCTCAGTCTCTGAGAGTCCCTTCTGAGGCTCTGGGCCAGACTGGAGGCAGGGAGGACAGTTACCTGCCCTGTCCTGAGAGGTTTCTGTAGGAAACCGGTCCCTTGCTGCTGGGCTACCCTGAGTTAAACTCATGGGAATCTCCCTCCCCAACACACTCAGCTAAGACAGACTCTGTGCCTGACTCTGGGTTTGCGCTAGAACCGGATGAGGTGGTGGCCACCTCAGAGACTGCCTGTGGCCCTGGGCAGGCAGGCGCTCTTCCTCCCCCCTCCCTGCCCCCTGCCCATCTGGGCTGTGGCGGGAGCCAGGAAGAAAGGAGTGCTCCGTGAAGGACGAATCTATAGGCAGGGAGTCTAGACCAAACCTTCACAGACACCCAGTTCCTTGTCCTGTCCTTCTGCCTCTCCTACCCTCTGTGGGGTTCCCTGATCCCTCCTTGTCCTGGCTTCTACAGAGACACCTCCAGGCTCCTAGCAGACCTGATTGAGGCCCAGAAATGACAGTAGGGGTCAGCCTTGCCATTATCCATCTCTGGAATTGCCTCAGATGATGAGGTCGCTGCTCCCTGCCATTTTCCAGAAGAGGAAGCAGGGGCCAGAGGTGAAGGAGATATGCCCAAATAGCACTTTGAATAGCAGATCTGGACTCCAAGCAGGCTGCTCTGCCCTACAGACAGCAGGGCTACCCTTGTCTCTCTCTGTAGAGACTGGCCCCCACCCTTTTCCTGCACTCTCACTCTGGGTGATCCCCCACTTCCCAAGAAGACCTGCCATCCAAACTCTCCCCTCTTGCTCATACCTCGTGCTGCCCTCGTCCCTCTTCAGAAGCCAGAGAGAGATGGGGTCCCTGCCCAGCTACCTGCCTTATTTCTGTGTAGCAACTGCAGACAGAGAAGCACAACAGGCTTCAGAGTCCACCAGCCTCCGGCTCCTTGCCCCTACCTCTGTCCTACTTTGGCCAGAAGGAATCTTAGGGCAACAGAGCAACAGAGGATTGCTCAGTGAGCCAAGAGTCCTGGCTCTCAAGCTGGTGATTTGACTGGCAGCTCTGGAAATCTCGTTCATTTCACCTCCTCCATGGAGGTCTCCCTGCATACCTCCCTTCCTGCTCTGACCTCCTGCCATCCTTCTTTGCTCCTGAATAGGGACATTCAATTAGCCCCACTGTCCTGTGGCATTGCATGGTACCATTGGGGACAGGGATTTGGCACCATAGACCAGGCATGTCAAGCATCAGCCAGCACCACCTTAACCACCATTGATCTCCCCTCGTGATCCAGTGGGGAAAGCTCAGGACCCTGACCGTAAGGAACAGCTGGGAGTCCATCCCTGTGATGGCTGCTGAACCATGGAAGGAAGGAGCCCATGGCTAGGACAGGCAGGGCCTCACCTGGAACAAATGCTTGAGCTCTCAGGGTTCGACTGAGGGAGAGCCAGAGTGAATGAAGCCAATCTAACGGAGTACGCCATGGAGAGAACGAATGGTCAGCAATCTCTGCCAATAAGGTTAATGTGACTGGAAACCTACCCTCATGCAACAGTGAGGGAAAATACCTGGCCCATTTCTGCATCGGGGGGAACGTCTAGAAACCTTTGGCCTGGTGCAGTTTCCTTGGCAATGAGGGGAGGATAGCCGCCCTACCCAAGGTGGGCAAGGGACAGTTTGAGGACCAGCCTCGTTGTCCATTCTGGGCCACAGAAGGGGTAGGATACATAACCCAATATGGAGCCCACCCAGCCCATCCTCCTCACTGGAATCCTATTTAGCTGGGGATGCAGGGAAGGTGAAGTCCTCCAGCTCTCTTAATCCCGTGCTCCCTGGCCTATGGGCCCGTCTGCCCACAAAGAAAGAGGAGTCCTCCTCTTGCAGATGCACTTATAAGATTTCATCTCTCCTGCTCAAATTTCTGTAAACCTGCCAGGTGTTTGGTCACAGTGAAACATGTAGTGACCCCAGACCCCAGTCTGCCCAGGCTAGGTCCCCACCTGCCACATCAGTGGGGGTGTGTGAACCAGGTGGGCTGGGACACACGCAAAGAACAAGGTCCTCTGCTTCTCAAGCCAGGGCACTTGATCCTGTCTGGCAAACCGTAAAGATCCCTTGTTCAGCAGGCCCCCGATGGAAGGAGATCCATGGTCATTCTCAGTCATCCCCCACCCCCTTGTCTCCTGGGACAGAGCTCTCCTTGCCCTTACCACTGTCCTCTCAGATTTCATACCCCGCTACATCTGGGTTTCCCTTTTTGGATGTCAGAGCCTGGGGAAAGGCTCTTAAGCAGGCTGGCAGCCCAGGTTCCGCACGGTGGCCAGGGACCCTGGCAGCTATCTGGTGCAATGTCCTCTTCTTACAGAGGAGGGGCCTGCAGTCCACAGTGACCAGCAGAGCAGGCTCTGAACCCAGCACCTCTGACTCCAGAGCCAGCAGCCTTTCTCCTCCCTTATGCCCCTCTCCACCCTTCCCTGCTAGTGGTCCCATGTCTCCAACACAAGGGATGAGAAAGACAGCCCTTCTTTCCTCCCAGCATCCCTGGAAAGCAGGCCAGCCAAGTCTTTCTTGCACATGAAGATACAGAGGGCAAGGGAACTTGCTGACCGCTCCATGGCCATGCAGGGACAGCAGCCCATGTATTCAGGGTCCCTAGGAAGGAAGGGCCTTTCACCTTCCTGGTGCCCTGGGTTCAGGGCTGACTGCTCCACCAGTCAGGAAGGATGCGCCATGTCCCTGATGAATTTCTTGCAGCGAAACCCATTGGCACTACAACAGGGCTCATGTCACCTATAGGACCCAGAAGCAAGGAGCCCCCTCCAATTCCTCACACCCTGAGAAGTACTGACATGTCTCCTGACCCATGTACACTATAGTGATATGGGCCGGGCAATATACACCTGCCCACAGGCGCGGCAGGCCTCTCCATCAGCCATTCAAGGAGATACTGGTGGTCTCTGGGGACCGGAGGCCCCCAAAATGCATATCTGAGGACCACAGTGACAATCTCTGCATATACCAGCATCCTCACAAACCCTGAGACACAGTGAAAGGTACTCACCCCAGAAGCACAGGGAAAGGCATGAAACATGGTTATATTACTCCCCCTTACCCCTCCAGGTCACTGAGCACCATAAAGAACACAGTCATACAGCCAGTACACACACGCACGCACACACACACACACACACACACACACACACACAAACACACATGCGCAGGTGTGCACACAGGCAGTATCACCTCACCAGGGCATTCCTTGGTTGTGTCTCAGGAAACACTCATTCAGTGCCCTCTCACCAGCACTTATTCATGCCAGGATATTGAAATGCAATGTTTTATATCCATTCTTGGCAAGTCAAAGGAAAATCCACATTCTCAGGACACTGGCTTCTAGAATAAGTCAAAGCAGCAACTCAGGAATTCATCAAGGGGCTTGACAAGTTCACCGCACCCCAGGGTAGCCCCAGCATACCCACATGGCATTAAAGTAAGGAATTATGGTCTCCTCCAGAGAAGCCTATCCCTGAGAAGGAAATCTGCCCCTCGCTGATTGCCTTGAAGTGAAGGTGGGGTAGCCCAGTGGACAGGGCCCACTGAGGACTGGCCCTGGCAGCCTGCTTCTCAGACGGGGTCCTAGGATCACAGATTGGCAGCGGTATAGAGCAACCCCTGCAAATCTGTCAGAAAAAACCTCCTTTTCCAATGAAAGGAACCTGATGCCCACAAGGGCAGAAAAGTCAATCTTTCCGGAAAATGCCAGGCATGGTTGCATATGGACATGGCCTCCTGAGTCCTGCCCCTACTGTTTATTGAGGCCTGAAAACCCGGTCCCTGTTGGGATGCAGAAAGACCACATAGGCCTTCACAAGCTGATGCCCCATCCTCAGAAGAACTGTCTGTTGAATAAAGCCTTAGACAGTCCAGGGTTCCAGGAGACAGGGGAGGCAGATGCTGGGGCATTCTCCTCAGACGTAGCTTTGGGCTCATCTGCTCTGGCTCGGTCTGATTCCCCACTCTTCTCTCCCCTGGGCCCCTCACCCCAGTGTCTGATGTGCAATGGGCTATGTGCAGGCAGGTGATGGGATGGACGCTGGCCGAGGGGTTGGCTGGGACCTTTCAAATCCAGCAGTGAAGGCACTTGTTTCCCAGAGAATAATTCCCCCAGAGTTGTTTACCCCAAGGCTCCAAGAGCCTGAACATAAGATTCTCTGTTCTCTGAAGTAAACCTGGAGAAACCCTCCCCTAATGGCCTCAAGGCCAGATGCCTCTGATGTAGCAACATGAGAAATTATCTTGAATCCTGGGACTTTTTCCATATCTTCATATTTCGTGAATATATACTGTGTTATATCATGTTAATGGTCAAGAAAACACAGATATCCTGGGTTATCACTTCAATGGAAACTGTCAACTGTGTTATCTTATGGTATTTACAACTTATTCAATTCAGAAATTCCTTTCTCATAGAATAGTTGAACACATATGGAGTCTATCAAGTTGAGGGACACGGACATCCTTGGATTGTCCTCAAACTGAATTCAGCCTGTTCCTTGGTGTAGCTTTCAGGCAGAAGTTTTTCTGGCTCCATTATCATGGAACCACTATCTTTATAAGAATCAACACTATGCATTCAGCCTGTTTACCTGTTTGAACCAAACTGTCAGATCAATGTCCCGAACCCACTACACTTGGGCTGGATGTGGGAAGGGGTTGAGTGCTGATGGGCTGATTTTCCCCTAGTGGGAGGATTTCTGCCCACACTCAGCAGAACCCCTGACCCTCCAGTCAGCCCCAACCCTTGTCCTCCAAGGGCACCAGAGCCCCAACATGTCCCTGGTCCCAGGAAGAGGTCAGAATGCCAAGCAGAGCTTTGGGTGAGCCAGGGAAGCTGGCCTGGCTAGTGGGAGGCTCCTGGGTGTGGGGGGCAGGGGGAGGGCCACCTTGCATAACCAATTTTGGGAGCATCTGTCTCTCTTCTTGGAAGATGAGATGCATATCCATGGGGATTAATCCTTTTGGGTGAGGGACAGAAAATGTCAGGGTCAACACCTCAGGGGTCACCTCTTCGTGGAGCCAGTTTCCTAAGGCTTCCTTTAAGTACTGACCTTCCCTGGCAGGCCTCATGCAGCCCTTTGGAGGACCCTCCCTTTTGGATCCTCAGGAGAGCTCCTGGACCTCAGAAGTCCCCAGCTTCACTTGGCAATCTGGGCAGTCCCCATGGATACAATGACTGTCTATATGCTGGTGACCCCCCGCTCACCCTGTCTGCCCCAACTCTCAGCTGTCCTCCACTCTCGCATCTCCAACTGCCAGGGACACCTCCGAATGACCCCTATTCATCTTATGCTCAGTGACTTCCATAATGGATATCATCACCTTGCCCCACCCCCAACACCAGCCTTTTGGCATCTCTGCCTGCCTCCCATCTCTCTCCACTCCACTCCATCCTCCTTCCAGCTACTAAAGCACCTTTCCTAAAGCTCAGGACCAACTTAGAGATAATCTCTTCCCTCTTCCAACCCCAGTCCAATGGCTTCCAATTTCCTCCTGCACCAAAGTCCAAATCCCCTTTGGTATTTACAGTCCTTCCCACCTCCCCATCCTGCCCTTGCCAGTCTTCCCCCTAGCCTCCCCCCAAGTACTCAAGCTCACCTCCATTCAACAATGCCTGAGTGGAAGGAGACAGGTCACCTCTCTGTTCCCCCTGTCCCCCCTGCCTCTCCATCTCTGCCTCTTGGCTTGCCTGGCTCCCGTCAAGTTTCTGTTGAAATATCACTTCCTTCCGGAAACGTTTCTCATTCTCTGTACATTCTGGTGCCTTTTCTCCATCATCTGTCATTTCTGCTGCCAGCAACTGGTTTGCCTCCCATTGGACCAGACCTCCTCCAGGGTAGGACCTGCCTTTGGTCTTTTTTTGTATTTCGCCACCA
This sequence comes from Bettongia penicillata ogilbyi, assembly GCA_023548195.1. Classification (NCBI taxonomy): domain Eukaryota; kingdom Metazoa; phylum Chordata; class Mammalia; order Diprotodontia; family Potoroidae; genus Bettongia; species Bettongia penicillata. The sequence goes on from JAJHZJ010000319.1 coordinate 1,303,968, forward strand.
CTTAACACTTGCCTGGCAGAAAGGAGGTACTTGCTTAATGAAGGCTTAGTGCCAATCCCAATTCTTTTTAAGGTGAAGGATTTGGAAAGGATTTGCTCCAGGACACTCAGGCAGTGGTGAGATTCAAGGCCAGGTCGCTATAATCCCCTCCCACTGAATCATGAGATAAGTTCCAGAGATCACCGCAGGCCCTCTCCTTCCCTGCCTAGACTTCCAGGCAGGGTGTGTGTGGGGGTGAGGGAAGAAGGATGCAGACGGGGAGATTATTCGAGGTAAAATGAGTGGCTTTCCGAGATTCCTACCTGTACTTTCAGTTTCTGTGACTCTCCTGGGATCAGAGGCAGTCAACGACCAGCGAGGACTAGATGGCATCATGGGTAGAACATTGGGTTTGGAACCACAGTGCCAATGACAGTGAGGGCACCAGTCTGGCCACCTAAGAAACAGAGAGCAGTGGGAGCAGCCTGGTGGTCTCAGCATGGAGACTGAGGGGCAGAAGGTTCTGGGGGTTTGAGAATTCCCCAAAGTGACACACTGTCCTCAGAATTTGTAGGGTCTTGAAAAGCATACTTGGTCTAGCTCCAGGTTGCGGAAGGGGTCATTTTCCCCACTACTCTGAGTGACTCAACACCTAGAGAGGGCAACGACCCTCCCTGCCGTCACCCCTAGTGTTCACTGATTGATATATTTCAAGGAGAGATTCATCATTTCACACTGAGGCCCATCGATCATCTGAGGCACAGAGTACCTGAAAGAGAACAGCACGAGTCAGTTGCTGGGTGGCAGAAGGACTGGTTGTGGGGTGATGAGGACGAATAGCTCCCACGTTCCGGCACATGGAACTTGGGAGTGCCCAGGGACACACTTGCATGATAGCACTGGCACTCTCTGACAACTTCCCAGGTCCCAGATCCCCAGAAATCTCTCCAGCTGGCCCTGTGTTATGAACCTTCCTGTACCTGAAGGCAAACTTCTCTGCCTAAGGAAGGTGTTAGCCTGGCCCAAGGACTTGCCAGCTTGGCAGCTGGTTCTGCTGCCTCTCCTCACCCAGGGAAGGGCTCTGTAAGGGATTAAGGGACTCTGGGCTGAGCCTTTGCCCCCTCTGCCTTTATGTCCTCAGAGGACCTGAATCTCAGCTGACTTGGTAGGCAGATCACAATGGTTCCCTGATCCAATGACCTCCCCACCCCAATTGGTACCTTTAGGTCAGTCCCCAGACAAGCACCCCCAGGCTGGCCCTTGGTAGGGGCCAGGAGTAAAGCCCTTTGTGGGCAGGCCACTCTGTCTGTGGGTAGGCACGCTGTGGTCCCACCTTCCACCAAGTCACACAGCCCCATGATCCTGTACTGACCACCCTTTGTGTTTTCTGCCAAAGATGCTGGCATATCCCCAAAGTCCATGAGCTCTGCCGCTATCTTCTGTGGACACCCCTATCTTCCCTGTCTTTTTGCAGTGCCTTTCCAGTCCAGTCCTAGGCCCCAGATTTTATTCTCCCCCTTTCTATTCATGGATACAACTGGGCATACTCACCTACCTTGGCTTCGGTTCTGTCCTGTTCTCTCTGCCTCTCCAGACTTCCTGACATTCTCCCCAGTTCTCCTTCTCCACTGCCTCCTAGGACTGTGGTACCTGACATGTCCCAGTCAGGTCCTCACCTGCTGGAGGACTGTATTTGCAGTTTTCAGAACCACAATCACTGCTACTAAAAACCTCTGCACAGACAGGCTTGCTTGTCGTTCGTTTCCAATAAAGTTGGAATGAGACGTACATGCCAGTTCACTGAATTGCTAGGTCAAGGGATGGCATCATTTAGGCCTTCTCCAGTAAAGTGCTCTGTTGTGCCAGATGTCAGCGCAGGGGGTGGCCCTGGGATCCCCCAAACGATGCCAGGTCCTCCCCAGAGCTGAGTGTTCTTTCCGTGCATGGAACCCTCTCCATCCAGGCCTAGAGACTGTTTGTCTGTCTGTCTCTCTGTCTAAGAATGGGCTGAGCTCCATCCAGAAGCGCTCACAGCCAGGTACCTTGGGTCTATTGCATCTCCAACACACTTTGGTCACCTTGGGTCATCAGAGTGCTTACTGGAGGTTGAAGGTCTTGAAGGCAGCTCAAGCCAGGATATTTCTCCATCCCAGTCCTGAAGAAAAGGACTTTCCTGACCTGGTATTACCCTTGGTTGTCTCAGGTTGACTTCCCGAAGCCTGGGGGGTTGGGGCGTCAGTGGTTAGATAAGAGGGCCTTTATCTCTTGGAGCACCTACAAGGCAGGGGAACAGAATGTTCAGCCTTCTTGAGCAGACATGGCTAGCTATGTCCAGGGGATCCAATATGGCGTGTGATGCAGATCCAAGGACATTTCCATGAAAAATGAAATGCTGAAGTCTGAGGAGCCTGCCTACCTCACCTCAAATCATGGTAGGTACCAGAGAGGAGAAGGCAATGGTACCCCATTTTCCCTAACCCAACCCTGATGCTTCCCTTCTCCCCTGGCCAGGGTGGCTCATGCACATGAGTGAGGCTGCTGCTAACTTATTCCAGAAAGCGTGTGGGGTGGGTGACTTCTGGGGCAGAGCCTTCTGCCTTCAGGAACTGCACCCTGCTGGCATGGGTGCCCCACTGTTCCCCTCCCTCAGATCCAGACTCCTTTAACTCCTCTCTCTACCTAAACACCCATCACCCTGTGGGGCTGTGGAGAGTACAGTAGCCTGACATTCAGAGGCTCTGCCTTCCAGTGGGCCTGGACCTCTGACTCCCTGGGCAATTGGAGTGAGGGAGGATAGTTACCTGCCCTGCCCTTAGAAGTTTCTTTAGGAAACCAGTTCTGTGCTACTCTGCTACCCTGATCTAAACTCATGGGAATCTCCCTCCCCACCACACTCAGCTAAGACAGACTCTGTTCCTGACTCTCGGTTTGCACTTGAGACCGGGTCAGCTGGTGGCCACCTCAGAGACTGCCTGTGGCACTAGGCAGGGAGGCACTCTCCCCCCTGCTCCCTGCCCCTGTGCATCTGGGCTGTGGTGGGAGGCAGAAAGAAAGGAGGGCTCCGTGAAGTAGGAATCTCCAGGCAGGGAATCTAGACCAGGGACCCAGACACTGTGAGTATGTGAAGGAAAAAGGGCGTGGGAGGGAGAGAAGGGGGGATGCAGACCATGTAGAAGACCGCAGTAGAAGACCAAAGCACTCACAAATTCATCATCAAAGTTCTTTATTTCTCTGTTTTTAATTTTTTAATTTTTATAGGAAACAATGGAAGGCAAGAACCCGATAAAATTTCAATTAGTATATCGTCAATGGGCAGTGTTTGGGGGAGAGGTTAGAGAGGGTTCCATGGAGCCCAAGGCTGTTGTGGCGTCTTTTGGGGTCTGCTGCGGTGGGTGATGGCCGAGGGGCCAAATATGGATCCAAGAGGAAGGCCAAGGGGGAGGAAGGCTAAGGATGCGAGATAGTGGAGGGGCACAGCAGCAGGAAGGGGGGCTCCAGGGCTTCCATGGCCGGGATTAAACGACCCCTTGTGGCATCTGAGACGAACCACCTTCCTCAGCTCCTTTTTGTTCTGTCCCCCGTCCACTGGCTCATCTTTAGAATGGAGGGGCAAGGGCAGTTTGCGAGGTCTTCCTCTTTTTCTCCTGGTGGTGGATCTCTGAGCGTCCCACGGGGAGATCTTTGGAGGGAGGATCGGTGGTTGTTGTTGGTGTGACCTGCACCCCTACTGCCAGATGTGCCAGCTTGCTTTCAGCATGGGAACCATGTCTACGAGTGCGGGTGCTGGATCCACGTCCCTGATGGCTGTCAGAGAGGTCCTGGTAGTGTCTCTCTTGCACACCCTGCCCACTTCTCCCTTCACCTGCATCATAAATGGTTGCTATAAGACATTCGAAGTATGCCAGGGGCTCATTGACATCGGGATCCACAGGTGGAAGGGCTCCTGCACTTTCTTCTCCTGTGAGACCTAATATTGAGACGAACAGGTTAGGGACAGACTGATCCTCCCCAGATATAGACGACTGGGGGCAGACTTCTTCTCCCCCTGCCTTGTCCATCACTTGGATTTGGGATGCCATATCGTTGACCGTGATGCATTCTGGTACGGTCCCTTGGTGGTGGCTGTGGACCAGGTCTACCATCATGCCTCCTCTACTATTGCCATCAGGGGGCAATTGAGAGCATCTCAGCATAGGCTTGGCATCCAAAGGAACAGTGTCCTCCTTCTGGAAGTTCATTCCCTCTGCTGCCCAAGGGCTGAGAGCATCAATTCAGATCAACATGCCAGGCAGAATGGGTGATCTGATGTAGGGCCCCTCTGTCATGCCAGCCTCAGAACTCTCCTGGGTTCTGCATTGTGACAGCCTTGATATCCGAGCCTCCACCAGTCTCTGGAACCTCAGTGTCGACCTGCCGACCTCTCAGGAAAGACTGCATCTCCATCTTGACAAAGGTACTTAGAAAACTTCATCTCCATCTTGACAAAGGTACTTAGAAAACTTCAGAAAGACGTCCCTGTCAAACACAAACTCCTCTCTTCAGGTCTTCTAGCACCTCATGAAAAGAGGTTGATTTTCCATCCCCTGAGTTGTGATTTCTGGCAGGCCTGTGGGTGGGCTAGAGAAGCTGACCTGGATAGTGGGAGGATCCTGGGTGTGGGAGGCGGGAGGAAGAACACCTTGGATAAACAATTTTGGGAGCATCTGTCTCTCTTCTTGAAAGATGAGATGTCTATTTGTAGAGAAGGTCTCTGTAGGGTGAGGTACCGAAAATGGCAGGGTCAACACCTTGGGTGTCCCCTCTTCCTGGAGCCTGATTCCTAGGGCTTCTTGAAAGGGCTGACTTTCCCTGGAAGACCTCATTCAGGCCTTTGGACCACACTCACTTTTGGATCCTCAGGAGAGCTCCAGGATCTCAGAAGTCATCAGCCTCACTTGGCAATCCTGGCAGTCCCTATGGATTCACTGATTGTCTATATGCTGGTGACTCTCCACTCATCCTGCCTGCCCGACATCGCAGCTGACCTCCACTCTCTCATCTCCAACTGCTAGGGAGACCTCTGAATGGCCCCTTTCCATCATAGGCTCAGTTACTTCCTAATGGACCTCATCACCTTACCCCACCCCAACACTAGTCTTTTAGCCTGCCTCCCATCTCTCTCCACTCCACTCCATCCTCCTTCCACCTACTAAAGCACTTTTCCTAAAGCTCAGGTCCAACTCTGAGATAACTTCTTCCCTCCTCTCCCCCAATCCCAAACCAATGGCTTCCTATTTCCTCCTGCACTAAAGGCCAAATTCCCTTTGGGATTTACAGCCCTTCCCTACCTCCCCCTCCTGCCCTTTCCAATCTTCCCCCTGGCCTCCCCCAAAGAACTAACGCTCACCTCCATCCAACAGTGCCTGCCTGGAAGGAGACAGGTCACCTCTCTGCTCCACCTGTCCCCCTGCCTCTCCATCTCTGCCTCCTGGCTTCCCCTTCTCCCCTCATATCTCCGCTGTAGTGTCACTTTCTTCAAGTAAACCTTTCCAATTCTCTTTTCATTCTGGTGCCTTCTCTTCATTCTCTGTCATTTTTGCTGCCTGCAGCTGGTTTGCCGCCCATTGGACCAGACCCCCTCCAAGGCACAGACTGCCTTTCGTCTTTGTATTTCCCCCCGTTTAGCACTTGTCTCGCAGAAATTAGGTAGGTGCTTAATAAAGCCTTAGGGCCACATCTGTTCAATAACCCCATTCGTTTCGAGGCATGTGGACCAGGGTTGGAAGGTCAAGGATCCTTAGACAGTGGTGGGATTCCAGGCCAGGTCTCCATAACCCCCACCCAGTGTATGACACGACTAGTTCTAGAGATCACCACAAGGCCTCTCCTTCCCTGTCTAGTCTTCCAGATCCACGCCTGTGGTGACCGAGTGTGGACTCAACCCGAGGGTTTGGCACGCAATCCGCAGGTCATCTGGCAAGACTGCGGAGAAAACTCTGAAAACATTAATAAGAATGCATGTTGAAATGGAAGGAATCCATCTTGCACCCTGGGAAACTTTCTGCCTTTAAAGGACGTGGAGTTAGATGGGGGAGATGGAGGAGAGAACTGCTATCTTGGGAAGTTATTGGTGCCTTGGATTCCCATTCCGAAAACCTCCAATCCCTACTTCGGCGGGGTTAGTCCCGAGTGAAAGTCTGCGCATATAGTGCTGTCAGCCACAAACACCCAGGGCTTGAAGGCATCTCAAGCCAGGATATTTCTTCATCCTAGTCCTGAAGTAAAGGCCTTTCCTGAGCCTGTCTCACCCTTGGTTATCTCGAGTGATCTTCTCGAAGCCTGGGGGGGTCAGTGGTTAGCAAACAGACCCGTTATCCCTAGGAGCAGCTACAAGGCAGGGGAACAGAATGTTCAGCCTTCTTGAGCAGACAGGGCTAGCTATCCCCAGGAGATCCAATATGGCTTGTGATACAGATCCAAGGACATTTCCATGAAAAATGAAATGCTCAAATCTGCGCAGCCTGCCGAGTTCACTTCAAGTCATGGTAGACAACAGAGAGGAGAAGGCAATGGTACCCCATTTTCCCTTCTGCAACCCCGATGTGTCACTGCTCCCTTGGCAGGGTTGACTCATGCCCATGAGTGAGGCTGCTGCTAACTTATTCCAGAAACAGTGAGGGGTGGGTGACTTATGGGGCAGAGACTTCTGGCTTCAGGGCTGTTTTCCAGACGTACACCCTTCTGGGTGCCACACTGTTCCTCTCCCTCAGATCCAGACTCCTCTGCCTCCTCTCTCTGCCTAAACACTCATCACGCTATGGGGCTGTGGAGAGTACACTAGCCTGACATTTAGAGGCTCTCCCTTCCACTCCGACAGGGTCTCTGAATCCATGGGCAAATGCCCTTTGCTTCCTGGGCCCTTGTTTCCTCATGTGGAAGCTTTGGTTGTTAGAGTCTCTGGCCTGCAGGGATCTTTCCAACTCTCAGTCTCTGAGAGTCCCTTCTGAGGCTCTCAGCCAGAATGTAGGCAGGGAGGATTGTTGCCTGCCTGGCCCTGAGAAGTTTCCCCAGGAAACCAGTCCCTTGCTGCTGGTCTACCCTGAAGAGAACTAATGGGAATCTCCCTCCCCAACACACTCAGCAAAGACAGATTCTCTGTGCCTGACTCTGGACCTACACCTGAATGTGGGCCAGGTGGTAGCCACCACAGAGACTGCCTGTGGTCCTGCCAGGGAGGCACTCTCCTCCTTGCCCCTGCCTTCTTCCTATATGGGTTGTGGTAGGTTCCAGAAAGAAAGGAGGGCTCAGAACGACACCAGGGTCTCAGAGCAGCCAAAGCCCAAGGTGTGTAGCCGAGGAGGGTTCTTTCCCTGCATCCTGGTGGGGGTGGCTCTCAGGCGCCCAGGGCCCTGAGACTGGGAGCATGTGGGAAGGAAAGAGGGGTTGGCAGTGGAAGAAGGGGGGTGCAGGCCATGGAGGAGACCCCAGTGGAAGGCTGATTGACTAAAAATTCACCCTCAAAGTTCCTTATTTCTCTGATTTTAATTTTTTAATTTTTTTTTATTTTTAGAGGAAAAAATGTAAGGCAACAACCCAATCGAATTTCAAGTAATATATCCTCAATGAGCAATGATTGAGGAATAAGCGAGAGAGGGTCCCATGGAGTCCAGGTTTTTTGTGGCATCTTATAGGGACCTGCTGGTGTGGGTGATGGCAGTACGGTCAGAGATGGGTCCAAAAGGAAGGCCAAGGGGAAGGGAGGGGAAGGATGTAGGCAAAGGGGAGGGGCAGAGAAGTAGGAAAGTGGGGGCCTCCAGGGCTTCCGTGGTCGGGATTAAACTACTCTTTGTGGCATCTGTGACGAACCACCTTCCTCAGCTCTTTTGTTCTGTCCCACGTCCACTGGGTGATCTTGAGATTGGAGGGGCAAGGGCAGTTTGCGAGGTCTGCCTTGCCTTCTCCTGGTGGTGGATGTCTGGGGATCCACAAGGAGATCTTTGGAGGGAGGATCGGTGGCTGTTGGTGGTGTGACCTCTACAGCTACTGCAGGATGTGCCAACCTGCTTTCAGGATGGGGACCATGTCTTCGAGTGTTCGTCCTGGATCCACCTCCCTGATAACTGTCAGGGGGGTCCTGGGAGCGTCCCTCTTGGACACCCTGCCCACTCTCCCTTTAGCAGCACCACAAATGGTTGTAGAAGATATGCAAAGTAAGCCAGGGTCTTATTGACATTGAGCTCCACAGGTGGAACGGCTCCTGCACCTTCTTCTGCTGCAAGTCTTAATACTGTGACAAACAGGTTATAGAGTCGGCCTGATCCCCCCTGATATAGATGACTGGGGGCCTTGTCCATCATTTGTATCCTGGATCCCATCTCGTTGACCCTGATGCATTCTGGAGTGGTCCCTTGTTGAGGACTTCTGCCATCATTCCTTCCTTTACTATTGTCATCAGGGGGCAATTGAGAGGGTCCCAGTATAGGCTTGGCATCCAAAGGAACAGGGTCCTCTTTCTGGGAATTCATTCCCTCTGCTACCCAAGGGCTGAGAGCAACAATTCAAATCAACATGCCAGGCATAATGGGGGATATGATGTAGGGCCCCTCTGTCATGGCAAGCCCAGAACTCTGCTGGGTTCTGCATTGTGACATCTCCAAAGTCCTAGCCTCCACTTTTCTCTGGAGCCTCAGTGTTGCCCTGCCAACGTGTCAGGCAGGACAATGCCAACTCCATCTCCACAAAGGTACTTAGAAAACTTCAGAAGGACTTCCCTATTAAACACACACTCCTCTCTCCATGTCTTCTAGAACCTCATGAAAAGCAGCTGCCTTTTTTTCTCCCCTGTACTGTGGCTTTTGGCAGGGTTGTGACTGACCCAGTGAAGGAGGGGGCAGAGCCTCTCTGGTCCCAGATTTCTCCGGGTTCATGCTGAGAGGCTACAAGTTATCCCTCTTGGGACGGGGGTTCAGGAAGGCTCCCAGCTTCACACTCCTTAGCTGGACCTTGGCTAGCTACTGCTGCTTGTGGTGGGGGTGCTGGTGGTGCTGGCGTTGCTGGAGCTGGGGATGGTGGTGTTGCTGCTGCTGCTCCTGCTGGTGTTGCTGATGATGGTGCTGCTGCTGCTACTGCTGCCAGGTTGGGTTTCCTGGCATTTCTCCCTGCTCTTAGTCTCTGCTTCGCTTCATGTGTCCTACCTCCAGTTAAACAGTGGTCAGGAAATAACGCAGTTTCTTTCAACTGACATCTGTCAGGTGGTCACTCCTTAGGCACTTATGAAGCCCCTGCTGCGTGCCGGTCCCTGTTACAGTTCTCCCCGCCACCCCTTTCGCTCTCGGCATCAGTAGGGCAGTCGCTGTCACTGAGAACGTGGACAGCCCCTTGACAGGGAAGGGGAGGTCTCGGTGGAGATTGGAAGGCGAGGGAATAGTGGTGGGGGCGCCGCCTCCTCCTTATTGACCTGGATGTTGCATGTGTCCCTCGAATAGATGTTACCCTTGGGCATACACCAAGCTTGGCACCTCTCGTAGGTGATCCGAACCTGCCGATGTGCAACGGGAGTGCTATGGCGTGGAGGTGTGTGTGCGCTAGTGGTAAGGGGGATTCATACATCGGAGGGGTAGGAGTAAGGGTGTGTAGAGAAGGGGGCAAGGTACTTGGCACTCCCTGATCACGGGAGGGATGTGTAGACCAGGTTGAGTGTGGCATGTGGCTAGGGGGCCCTTAGACGTGGACGTCTCCGAGCCAGCAAGACCTGCACGCCAAGTGTTAGCGCGTCATTAAAGGAGAGCTCAGGGGTCAGGGGACCTCATCCCTCCCCAGACGGAGGGAGGAGCCAAGACGTTCTCCGAGGAGACCCTGTTCGTGCCCAGAAAGAGAGGGGACCTAGGACGCTCCCCAAGGTCTCCTGCCAGGTCAGAGGTTGAGGGACCTCATGCCCACAAAGAGATTCCTCTCTAAACCCAATGCCCTCCCGGCAGAAGCTGAGACCACCCTCTAGGCATGACGGGCCCTCCCTTGAGAGTGGCTGCGCCTCCTTGGGCATCTGCCCCTGAGAACTCCAGAGCGAGAGGAGAAGGGGGCGGGGCCTCCGGAAGCCAAGGGCCAGGGCTGCAAAGATGCTTGCAGCCAGGCTGTCAGGACCCGCTGAAGATTGTGAAGCTCTTGGGGTTGTCTTGCGGCTGGGCCCGCGGGGAAGTGTGGCCCAACACTGGACTCCCTCCTCGGACACCGGCCTGCATCTGCTCCTCTATGCGGTGAAGCTGATCCTTCCTGGCTGCGACATCACCGGGAAAGTCCAGCCACATTGTTTACTTCCAAAGAGATCGGGCCAGGAACTGGTGCGCACAGAAGGCGCTCAATAAAGGCCACGTTTCTTTTCTTCCTCCATTCCAGGGCAGCTTGCCTCTGGAAGACCCCGACGGGTAGAGGGGCCAGACTCCTGGGGCCCTGGGTTTTCGCGGGTCCCGAGCTAGTGTTTTTTTCCAAGTTCACTCCACTTGTCGAAACTTCTCCACGAGAAACATCAGCACCTGAGCCTCCCCTTTGTCCCGGGGGTAACGTTCGTTAAAGGTGACCCGGGTATACTTTGGGAGTGCTCGAGCTGCCTCCCATCCCCCTCCATCTCCCTTCCTAAGGGGAGATCAGTTAACATCTGCGTTAGGAGAAATTAGGGAGTAGGGAGATGCACACTGAGTCACCCTAAGTGAATCTGCATGGCATGAACTCACCCATTAAAGCCATGCTCTTTGCAGAGTGTTTGAAAAACTGTAACCCAACAATGTGGTTTGGGGGTTTGGAATTTTTCACTTTCCCTGTGAAAGAAACACTTGAAGCAGAGAGACACACACTGAATAAAGGAAGGGACTGGAGCAGGAACCAGCATCTCAGACAAAAGAAAAGACAAAAATGGGTGTGATGAAAAGAGATGATCAAGGGAGCTACCTTGTACTGAAAGGCAATGTAGAGCATCCAGTAAAATCAGGACTAAACATTTTTGCACAAAACAGGATAAAATCAGGACTCGCCCCTTAAAATGACTTCTCTTAAATGCACTGCAAGAGCAATCCTACAATTAAACTATACCAGTTCTCAGAAGTTGATAGATCCCACCATAATATGAATAAGAAAAGAAAATTAGAAAGATCAAAAGAATTTTACAAAAGTTAGGTACAATAGTCTACTGGAGAACAGAATAGGGAATGGAAACAGGACAGAGTGTACCTTTTTCTCAGCTCTTTATGGCACCCTGACCAAAACTGACCATGCATTAGGGCATCAGGACCTCATAAACTAGAGGAGAAAAAACGTATAAATAGATGGCAAAGCCAAGATGGCAGGATAAAGGCATGGACTTTCCTGAGATCTCCCCCATAACCCTCCAAATACATTTAATGACTCTAAAGATTAAAAGAGCAGCGGAACCCACAGAAAAAGGAGCGTATAACACTTGTCCAGCCCCAGAAAATGTAGATGGTCCACAGAAAAGGTCTTTGAGAGAAAAATGAGAGAGGAGCACAGTCCAATACATCAGTACCAGCACAGCCTTGAGCCAAGAAAGCCATGAACAACCTTGGGAGCCACCGATTCAGCAGCAGCAGCTTCCAAAGCTGGCAGCCCACAGGTGGAAATGGCCAGAAAGGACATTCCAGAGGTCCCTTTACTAGCTCTGAGGCAGGACACTGTTGTGTTGTTCATGGCAGGACACTTGCTTTATTCATGCTCAGAGCCGTTTTGTGGTCCTGAGTGGCTATCCCAGGGTGAGTAGGAGCACTAGCATAGCAGAGCTTGCACCAACAGTCAAGGCAAGACACTCCTCAAAATTCCAGGGAAGAAAAGAGTGCTTGGGGTCCCTTACAGACCAGAGCACAGTCCATGTGAGCAGTACACTCTTCTCTTTACAATCACACCCCCTTGAAAGAACTGAAAATTTCCAGATCCCTAGACTTTTCTCTGAAAAGCGCTGCTCAACTCCTCAGAAGCCTGCAACAATGTGCCTTACACCCTAGCATCAAATTACAAAAGAGGAAAGCATCATGGATGCAGCTTCTGGGACACTTTACCTTCTACGACTAAGGTTCTATCCTTGGGTTCACACTGGAAAGCTGAGTAGGAGTGGTACAGGACAGGGGACAGGGCAGCTTTTCTTGAATCATGTACTTCTGTCAAATGTTACCGAGTGGTAAAGAGCTTGGTGCCCCAGGAGGACCCCAGCCAAGGTTGGTGTTCGCTGGGAAATGTTAGTGAGTGGCAGAGTTTTGGGGCAACCTGCTCCTGGAATGATGTGCCCTGTCCATGCCACCTTTTCCAAGTGTAGGAATGATATCTGGAGAGTGATGTCTACCTTTGTCGAGTCTACACTGTCTTCAATTTTAAGCAAGAGGAGAGCATTGGGGAGCGGGGGGAAAGTTTTTAAAGAACCTCATTGGGAGTGGGAGTGAAGGAAGCCTTAAAAGTTAGAGTTCCTATTTCAAAAAGGAGTTCACCCCAGAAGACAAACCTGAAGAAGATCTTGGGCAAGATCAATAATTAATGTAACCTGAACAAGAAATCATTGGCCCAAGAGGAAGAACAAGCATAAGGGAGGATCTCCTCTGTGTCTCTCAGTTTCCAGGGTTTCCATTCCCAGACCCAGGCCCCACAATGCTCTCCTTCCCTGACTCTGACTCTGGAATTCTCAGGCTGCCTCAAAGCACCGACCTGCTAACTTACTTCTTGGCCATGGGATACTTTATGCCAAGCTGGAATCAAGGAGGAAAGCAAGATGTGCAGATTGCTGTGAGTGGAAAGAGTGCTAATCCCCTGGAAGATAAGGGAAGGTCTCATGGAGCACAGGGGCACCAGAAGCAAAAGATCCAATCTATGGAAGATGGGACTGGGGTAAAGTGGTCAATAGGGAGGAAAGATTGATGCCCCTTGGCCAAGTGCGTGCCATCATTTTGAGGGATGTTGTCATTCTGCATCTGGGAATGTGAACTGCAAAGCATCAAGGCTGCTGGGGAAGGTCCTGCCCAGCCATACCTCATTAACAGTATCGGAAGAGAGGGACCTGGGAGAGCTCCTAGGCTGAGCAGCAACTCTGGAATACAGAGAAAAGGGGAAAGAGTAGGAGAAGAAGGGAGAGGAGAGAGAGGGTCCTGCAGGTGGTAGCAAGAGGGACAGTGAGAGGGGAAGGAGGAGACCCTGAGAGGAAATGGGTTGGGGAGAGAGAGCTTAGGGCTGGACCCAGAGTTGATGCTTCAACATTTATTGACAGAGACAGAAAAAAGAGGGCAGAGAAAGAGGGTAGGGGAAAGAGACATCCAGACAACACAGACTTCTAGACAGAGGTGGAGAGATGTCAGGAAGTGAGGAGGATCAGGGTCAAGAGTGGGTGAAAAATCCCTGTCTCCAAGACCTACATGGGCTGGAAAGTCAAATGAACTCCTAGGACCCCGGCCTTCAGGGACAAGCTCTGAGCAGCAGAGTTGAATAGCATTTCTTTTAAGATGAGGAGGCTTGGCAGGGCTCCTTGCGTTCCGTGGTAGTAAGTGACCAGTGGGAAGTGTGGCAGGACAAGGAGTGGAATGCCCCCTCCTCTGAGCTGTGTGACGATTGATGGAAACCCTCCAGAAGGGTCAGGGGAAGGAAGAGTCCTAATATCTGCTCTTCTGTCCTGAGCAGACCCAATCCAGACCACCGGCCTCCGTTCGGCGAGCTGCAACCACAGAGGAACTCTGAATCTAGAATCCTGAGATGTCTGTGAAGGCAGGCCAGGTGCTACCTTTTGTGCCAGGCCTTTTCTGATGTCCTGAGGTGGACCTTTGAACATTCCTGGCTATAACTGGGTTTGCGTCCTCTGTGGGTTACATAGGCCCTGAACTGTGGGTAGGCTAGGAGCTTATATCACTAGAGGGGAGGGACTTGACAAGTGTGGATATGACAGGCCTGAACTGGAGACCATAATGGCCTATGGACTGGGCAAAGTCACGTGAGGAAGCAAGGGCTGAGGCTGGAGACCTGAGAGGGGTGGCCCAGTATCTGTCAGGCTGGTCTGGAAAGGAGACGTTAGACTGATTTGGGCTGAAGACAGACCAGGGATAGAGCCAGTCCTGGGGATTGCAAGCTGCACAGGGGGCCAAGAGTACACATTGGGAGCAAGAGAGTCTACTGGACACACCTGGAGGCATTTGACAGGACACCTAGATGTCCAGAAGGCTGAAAGGATTGGCACATGGGCAGCCAATTAGAAAAGACTTCATGCTAGGCACATTTGCCCAGCACTGAGAGATGCCCCGTAGGGCCAATGGAGGCCTTGGGGAACCAGGGGAGTTTCCAGTCAGACATCTGTCTTCAATGCAATGCTGGATCCATGTTAAATCTTAAGTGTGCTGTAAACACAGGGTGTGTGGGGAAGTGACGGAAGAGGGGGGACGATGGGGAGATTATTCCAGGATAAAGGAGTGTCCCTCAGAGACTCCTGCCTGGACTCTCAGGTTCTGTGACGTTCCTGGGATCAGAGAGAGCCAATCACCAGAGAGGACTAGATGGCATCATGGGTAGAGCACTGGGTCTGGCAGGCAGGAAACACCAAGTTCTGACACTGCCTTAGATGCTCACCAGCATCTGGAAAATGACTGGGAAAGTCACCTGAACTGTCTAAGCCACAGTTTCCTCCTTTGCACAGTGCAGATGCTAACAGCACCAGCCTCCAAGGGATTCTGAGAGGCTCAAATGTGATAACACCTGTGCAGAATTGCCATGGCCATCTTGAAATGTGCGAGAAAGGCCATCAAGGAGGCCCCTAGCAGGGGCTGCTGCTGATTCTTGTGATGGTTACTGTCCTGATTGTGATTACATTTGGGGCCCAGGTGGCTCTAGAGCTAGAAGGATCCTGGCTCTCATTGGGTCTGGGAATGAGGTTGGACAGCCCTTGCCACGGTCCAGAAAACACAGAAGGAACCCGAGGCAGGTTGCAGAGCTGTGGGCAGCTCTGTCCTGAGTGGACGTCTTCACCTGGGCATTCTTCCTGGGAGTCAGTGAGACGAGGCCACCATTCTGATCACTCAGTGGACAGGATGCAGTGGGGGCAAACTGGTAGGGTCAAGAAGGGGACTGAGGGGCAGAGGATTCTGGGAGTTTAAGACAGTTTCCCCAAGTGAGACATTGTCCTTCTCAGAATGAGTAGGGTCTTGCAAAGCACACCTGGTCTAGCTTGAGACTGGGAAAGGGGTAATTTTCCGAAATTCTCGCAGTGACTCATCACCTAGAGAGGCTATGGACCTTCATGCCCATCACCCCAATGTTCACTGAGTGACACATATAATGGAGAGATTCATCATATCACAATGAGGTCCATCGATCACCTGAGGCACAGAAAACCTGAAAGACAACAGCACAAGTCGGTTACTGGGTGGCACAAGATCTGGTTGTGGGGTGATAGGAACTGAAAGTTCCTGGGTTCTGGAACATGGACCATTGCAGTGGCCAAGGATAGATCTACATCGTGGCATTGGAAGCTGCAGCAGCACCAGCAGCCAGGCACAGGGTGGAGGGGAGCATTTCTAACCCATGGTGGGGGCTCAATCTTGGTTCCCTTGCCCTCTCCCATGCCTGAAGTTACATGGTCACATTTACCAAGCCCTCAGTGATGTCACCCATCAGGTCGGGACTGCTATTGCCAAATCCCCAGCTCCAACCTGACCTTGACTTTTGCCAAGGGACCTCGGAGACCAGAAGGAGTAAGGAGAGGGGAGAGGCAAATATAGGGGGTCATCGCTAACCTCCCATGGGTCCCTGGGGTGCATTCATTGTGGAAAGGTAGCACGATGTAATGGAGAAGGACTAGAGGCCAGGGGTCTTGGGTCATGCCTGACTCCAGGTAGCCAGTCACCTGGGTGAGTTTACCAAGGCCGTACCCCGCTAATCTTCTGTGTTTTGGACTCTCATCAGAAGATGACCTGCCTCCTCCCCGGGTTCTGGACAGACAGCAAGGGGTAGAGCTGGGGCCTTGGCACACCTCCCATCAGCCCGCTCCTATACCTCCAAACTCAGAGAGCTGAGAAGAGGAAAACAATGTGAAGCTGGTGGGACCTTGGATTGCATGCAGAATGGCCCTGAGCTCAGGCTGCAACAGCAAGCAGGGACTGTGTCCTCCTCGTTCCTGCTGCCCTGGGTGGACAGCACTCCTGCAATGCTTCACATGATTGTGGGAAAGAAAAGAGATGGTGCAGCTGTCTGTGGATGCAGGGTGACCAGAGGAGGCCACCCTACCCAGCCCTGCCCAGCCAGACCTGGTCCCTCCTTCCCAGGGGTCTTGGTCAGGAACAGAGAAGAGTGGTACTGTTGTCCCTGCTGGGCACATCTTTCCCTCCCCACCTCTCCCAGGAAGTGGTTGACTCCCAGGAGGTTGTGGGCCACACAGAAAGGTTTTTCTTCTAGACTAGCCAGGTCATTACTTCACATCGTTCTGGAAAACATCCCATGTACCCCCAGTGCTCCATAAGAGCCCAGACAGTGGCTGGCTTCAGACTCTTTACCCCGACCCCCAATAACCACATCAGCTCTCTCTGCTACCCCGCTCCATGCCATGTTTGGGCAGCCTTAGGGTGCTCTCCTAGCCCCATTCCTTGACCATCAGGCGGGACTGAGGAAAGAGCCAAGGCAAGGGGAGGGACGAAGCCAGGTGGGTGAAAAGACACAAGATCCCAATCTGGAAGTGGAGGAGAAAGTAGGAGTGCCTGAGAGAGGGGGAGCTAGGCAGGACATGGAAGGTGTCAGGTGCTTAGGGGGTACTCGAGCAGGGATAAGGGAGCAAGCCTGTGCACCCTGAAGGGGAAAGAGGACGACTTCTGGGACTCCTGGTTCCAGGAGGCAGAGAACTCCCATGGGCAGGGCTGTGGAATCCTGGGAAGGGTCAGTTGGCTTTGCTGAACTCTCTCTTGCTTCCCTGTGTTCTAAGGGAAAGATCCGTGACCAGGCTTCAGATAGGGAAAGGCACCTGGCCATGTGGACACTAAAGTGCTGCTTCCAACTCTAGACCCCTGTGCCAGGAGAGAAAAGGTTCCGGCTCCTGGCATGTAATGGGCAAGGTCAGGCAGGCCTGGGAAATGCAGTTGTTGTTTGGGGCACTCCCTCCTCCAGAGCCCTTTGGGGCAGGGAGAACAGGGGTTGCCCAGAAGTCTTCTCTGGGCTGGATGCCAAGCATCCAGGGCAGCTGCTCAGAGGACAGTCAGCTCAGGGGTCTCAGCTCACTGCTGTCAGGGCAGGCCCACAGTGTGAATGGGCTGACCGTTCCACAAGCAAGTCCCCAGGCAGCCAGCCAACCAGCACTCAGCAGGTAGCTCGCTCTGACAGCTGGTCCTTAGTATCTTTGAGAAACCACAGCCAACCTTGCCACACGGGGCTCCCCACCTTGAGCTTGTCCTTGTAAGCTAAGTTCACAGTTCTCCTCCTCAGCAGTGTCAGGCTTTGGCCACTGGGAGAGCTGTCAGGAAGCAGGTAGGTTTTCAGTTGCCTGAAAAGAAGAGGGAATGTGGGCACAGTGCCAGGCAGAGTCATAGCCCAGACTACTGTGCTACTGATGGGGCTTCAGGAATCGGGGAAAGAGCATGCATGGAAAGGGGAAAGCAGGTCAGTTTGTACATGCCCAGTGTGTGTGTGTCAGTGTGTGCGTGTGTGTGTATATGTGTATCTTTTTGTGTATGTGCATCTTTTTGAGTGTATGCCTGTGTGTGTATGTATTTGTGTATGTGTGTATGTGTGAATGTGTGTATGTGTGTGTTGACCTGTGTGTCCTGTGTGTCTGTGTGTCCTGTGTGTGTGTGTGCCTGTGTTTGTGTGTATGTGTGTGTATGTGCAATTGACAGGAATCCTAGGAAAACTTCCTTTCTATATTTCTTTTCACTCACTTTATTTTTATGATGCATTGATATGATTAAGAATAATTGTAGATCCTTTATTGACTTTTGTTTTTTACAAGCACTAGAGTTTGTTCTGTAGCTGCCTTTGTCCTGTAACTAGTTATGACACAATTGTCTCTCCCAGAATTCAACTGAGAGTTCAGCAGGACCATAGTGGGTAAACTTTAAAAATCAAGCTCTATTTTTAAAAATATACAAATTGCTTCTTTTTAAGTTCTCAACACTCACTTCCCCAAGAACTTGAACTCAAAATTTGCTCTCCACCCTCTCCCACCCAGACCCCAGGATAGCAGGCACCCCAATCACCCCTTCCTCCAGTCTGTGGTCCCTTGTATCCTACCTCCATCTCCCACCCCTCTCCCCTCTGTTTCACTGGAGGGCAAAATAGATTTCTGTACCCCATTTCCTGTTCATCTTATTTCCCACTTACATGCAAAAAGGATTTTTAACATTGATATTTAAAGCCATTTTTAAACCTATATTCATTTCCTCCCTCCCTTCACATCCACCCTCATTGACATAACAAGCAATTCAATGTAGGTCATGCATGTGTAGTTATACAAAACACTTCCATAATAGTTCTGTGGTAGAAGACTAACCACATTTCCCTCTGTCCTGTCCTGCCCTGCCCTCCATTTATTCCATCCTCTCCCTTGACTTGTGCTCTCACAATGGGAAGGGAGGGAACCTTTCTCACACACATATTTGTAAGTTCATACAAGAAAACCAACTGCATAACTGAGTAACTCAGTTCCATTGCAGAACTGTTCCCAAGACACCTCCAGCCACCACCAGCACCGCCACCAAGTAGTCAGGCCCTGGTTTGAGGTGAAGGGCCTCTCAATGAGGGGCAGGAGAGACAAATGTCAGCCCAAGCCAACAAGCACTAGGGGCACAAACGGATCATCTTCTCCATCCTCCACTGCCAGGCTCTTGCCCTGAGAGGCCCCAATCCTGACCCCTCTGAACCTCTCCTCATAGGCCAGGGCCACCAGAACTGCTCCCTGGAGAGCCAGGGGAGCAAAGGTCCCCTTGTCCATACTGGTCTGCGGCCCTTCACCTGCACAAAAGCATAGTGAGAGGTTTAAGGCCTCAGAATACCCATGGGCCCTAGCACAGTATCTCTGCTTTCCCCCATGCTCAGCACAGACAGAAAGAGCCAGGCAGATGATGGTGGGGGAGGTGTAAGGGGGTGGCCCACAGGGCTTTGCCCCTCATGGCTGACTATTGCGGCTCTGCTTTTTTTCTGGACATGTCCTCAGCTGGGTTCTTCCCTGGACTCTGGACCACTGTTGGGCAGATGGCATCAGCACAGCAGCCACTCGGTTCCAAGCCACATCCAGGGCCCCAGAGCCCTGAAAGAGACTGAGGGCCAACACCTGCACAAGGGGGCCCTGCTACTCTCTGAAGCAACATGGGTGTGAGGTATGTATGTCCCTGTGTGTATTTAGACCTATATATGGGGAATAGCAATGGGAAACCTAAGGGGGTTGGGCAGGTGTGGCTGTCATTCCCAACAGGTCTCAGTGATTTTTTCTCAAGTCATGTTTCTGGGGAGAGGGAGTCCCTCTTCAGTGGTGGGAGGTACCTACTGAGGAGGAGCAGGAGACCTTCTCAGAATCACTGTTTGTGCTACATGTCTTCTGGAGTTGGCCAGTCTGGAAGCTGAAATAGAATCTACCATGGAGTCCACCTGTCAAGGAAACAGCAGGGAGCACTCAATAGGGGACTTGGAAGTCATGCCCAAACATTGCTTTCCCTGGTTCTCAATGGTCCCATGTGACTGTCCCTGAAACATACAGCCTGGTCATTGGCAGGTGGGAGTGAGAAGCCCAAGCTTCCCTGGGTCCTGAGATTGGGGAGGGGCCTCCTTTCTAGTGTCCCTAGTCTACCTTCCATTCCATGCAGCCTCCGAACCCTTTCCTGTGACAAAGGGCCACATTGCTTCGTGTGTGACTCACCACAAACCTGACGGGTGGAACCTACTTCCCTGGCCTATCTCAACCTCTCTCGTCCTTTGTAAAGCAAAGGGCTTACATTCCAGGGCTTCTGTGTTGTACCTCTGTGTTCTGTTGCTGTCCATTTGACAGAGAAGGAAGCTGGGGCAGAGAGCAGTGTAACCATTTTTCTACCTTCTCCCACAGGATTGTAATTGTAGGGAGGGCAGACTCTGTCCCCCTGACTGTGTCTTCCTCATTCCAGGAATATCTCCAGGGCACCACAGTATACTGTCTCTGTTCTGTGAGCTCTGTGGTGAGGATCTGGGCCCTGGTGGAGCTGACCAGGAGGATCCCTGCTTGAAGCCCTCAGGATGACAGAGAGATCTCCCCATGAAGTACCCTACCCAGGAATCTCCCTCCATGGTTACATAGCTCTCATTCTGCCTCCTGTTCCCATCACTAACCTCCACCCAAATGTTTTGGGTCTGCCCTCTGGGGTTGCCACACAAACAGGCTAATACCTCCCCATAGGGCAACTGTAGAAGCATCCATCTTTTTCTGTCTGCCCCACACCCCAACCAACCCTCTTACCAGGCCCCCCTGACGTTCTTACTCTGAGTGAGTGGCTCTAGATGCCAAGGCATGGACTTACAGAAACAGACAGAAGTGCCTGGTGAATTGTCTCTGTCCTGGGCAGAGTACAAAAAAGGCCAACGGTACAACTGGGGCTCTGCTCCATTCTTGGGGATGGGGAAAGGGAGTGGGAATCATGGAAAAAGGGAGAGGGCAAGGGGCTAGGTCTTGTCTCTTGGAGCCCACCTACTGCCCTGGCTCTCCTCTCCTGCCTTGTGTCTCTGTCACTGCCCCATCATTCAGCTGTCACAACCCACTTTAGAAGAGACCTCAAAGATCTAACCCTGGGAGTCCCCGTTACCCTGGCCCAGCTGAGGGGCCGGGTAGGCTACAGTCTGGATCAGGCTGAGGACTCAGGAAGCCCACAGAGTTTGGGAGGGGAGGGTCATGACTACAACAGTTCCAGGTCACTGAGAGAGGCAGACAGAGAAAACCCTAAGAAAGCACCCATAAATTGCCTTCAGTCTGTGGCTTTGCCTGAATCAGCCCCAGTGTCCAGAGACAGAGAAGCCAGACGTTGGGAAGCCAGGCCCATCCCCCAGCCAGGAGGAGCAAAAGTCACTCACATTGTCGCTGGGCACAGACATGCACCCGGGTCTCAACATGGTTCCTAGATGCTGGCTCGAGCTGAGGCTGGTGTGAAAGGGAAGGGACCCTGGTCATTCCCTGACCATCTATGACCATCTCCAGGCGTCTATAGCAATAACATCCTGAGACACAGATGCCTTCAAAAGAATGTTGCCATGACATAGTCCATTGTGACATAGATGGTCACAATGTGGGGGGGTGAAGCAGGGGCCCTGAAGGTCCTTGCTCTTCCAAGGGAGAGGAGCAAGGCAGGGCAGATAAGGAGGTCTGACACAGGTCTTAGAGACTTGGCCAAAACCCCTCCTCCACCACCCACTGTGCTACTGCCCCGAGCCAGAGGAGTACCCAGGTCTGTGGGTCTCTCCTCTGTGGCCAGCAGGTCTATACCTCTGTCACCCCAAACCAGGTCTCAGACAATTCCCTGGGCCTCTTCCAGCATCAATGGTACCTAGGATATGCACAAATTTTAGGTGGAGACACACAGAATGTACATTAAGGCCAAAAGCCAGCCCTAACCTGGGCAAGGAGGAAACCTAGAAACCTGGAATCACCTTTAGGGGCTTTCCTGAAGGCAATTAACCCTCCCAGAAAGGAGGTAGAGGGTGTCAAATGGTGGGAAAGATTGGCACAGGGAACATCGAAGGCCCTCCTTCCCCAGTTGGCAACACTACTCCACAGCACCCTGGAAAAAGTCAAGATCGGTGCTCCAGGGGATGCCCAAGAGCTTGGGAAAATTTTAGCCCTCAGCCAGGCAGACCTAAAGGGGAGGGAGCATGGGACAGGGAGAGTAGGGAGCCGGTTCTGGTTCTCTTGTATGACATGGACCCCTCTGACAGCCAGGCTGCTTCATGACACCCAGCAACCATCCCACCCACCCATCTCAGAATCTTCTTTCTTATTGCCTGAAACCAAACTCAGAGGAATCCAAAGAAAACCACCACTGTGAGAGAAATCCCCAGGTCATACCACACACTGCCCACCTGCCAGGTCCGAGACCCTTAGTAACCTCCCCTTCTGACCCTGGGTTAAGAACCTTCCTGTACCAGAAGGAAAACTCCTCTGCCTAAGGAGGGAGTTAGGCTGGCCCAAGGATGTACCAGGTTGGAGCTGGGTCTGCTAACTGTCCTGATCCTGGGCAGGGCTCTGGATATAACTCAGGAACACTGGGCCTAGCATTCCCCTGCTTTGCCTCTATGCCCCCAGAATATCTCAATTTCAGCCTGCTTGGCAGCCAGGTCACACCTCAGCCAATGAACTCCTCATCCCCATTAGCACATTGATGTAACTCCCCAGACAAGGCTCCCCAGGCTGGCCCTTGGCAGTGCCAGAAGCAAGGCCTTTGGGTCCAGGCCAATCAGTCTGTGGGAAGGCACACTGCGGGCCCCCCTGCCTCCAAGTCACATAGCCCCATGACTCTGTAGTGACCACCCTTTCTGCTTTCTGTGAATGACCCTGGCATATCCCTCCAGATTCCCTGGGCAATTGTCCTTTGCTACCTGGGCACATATTTCCTTACGTGGAACCTGAGTTTGTTGGAGTCTCTTCCCTGCAGGGACCATCCCAGCTCAGAGTAGGCAAAATCACAAGCTGTGTAGCCCAGGGGGTTCCTTTCCCTGCAGCCTGGTGGGGGTGGCTCTCAGGGGACAGAAACTAGAAGCATGTGGAAAGGAAAGAGGTGGCAGGGGGAGAACCTTGGCGCAGGTCATGGAGGACGCCCCAGAAGAAAACAAAAGGACTCAAAAATTCACCATGGAAGTTCTTTATTTTTCTATGTTTGATGTTTTTTTTTTGTTTGTTTTTTTTTACTTTTAGAAGAAATGATGTAAGGCAACAACCCAATGGAATTTCAAAGATACATCGTCAATGAGAAATGCTTGGGGGGAAGGTGAGAGAGGGTCCCATGGACCCCAAAGTTGAGGCAACTTAGGGGAGGCTGCTGGAGTGGGCCATGAGCAAGGGGCCTGAGATGGGTCCAAAAGGAAGGCCAAGGGGAAGGGAGGGTACGGATGAAGAGAAAGGGAAGGGGCAAGACATGAGGAATGGGGTGGGGGTGTTTCCAAGGCTTCCATGGCCGGGATTAAACAGTCTTCCGTAGTCTCATAAAATAACGACCGCATTTAAATCCTCCTTCGTTTGGTGCCTTTCCCACTGGGTAATCTAGAGAACGTAGGTTCCGGCAGTGCAGTTTGGAAGGTCTTCTTCGCCTTTTCTTCTTGGTGCATCGCTGGGCTCCTGCAGGGAGAGCCTGGGGAGAAGTTTCAATGTCTGCTGCTTGTGCGCCCTCTGCTGCTCTTACCAGATGTATTGGCTTGATTTCATGGGCGGGACTCAGCCTTAGATCATGGTCCACGTATCCATATCCCTGACTACTCTCAGGGACGTCCTCGGAGCGTTGCCCTTGAAGGCCTACTCCATTTCTCCCTTCACGCGAAGCAGCAAGTGATGCTAGAATGTATTCGAAGTAGGCCAGAGGCTGGCTGACATACAGCTCCACAGATGGAATAGCTCTCTCACGTTCTTCGGCTGAAAGGCCCATTACCGTGACCAACACGTTGGGGACGGCCTGATTCCGCCTGACGTAGATGACTGGGGGCGGACAGCTTCCCCCTGCTCCATCTCTCTGATCCTGGACGCCCTCTTGTTGACCCCGATTCACTCTGAGTTGGCCTTCTGGTGGGGGATGAGGTTCAAATACGATATCATCACTTCCATCACTACTGTCACCAAGGGACAGTTCTAGGGAACTCAGGATAGGCTCCAAATCCAAATGAAAAGGGTCCTCCTCCTGCCAATCCATTTCCATCCCTGTCTGAGAGCTGACCACAAGAACTCAGACCAGCCTGCCGGCCAGAATGAGTGATCTGATGTAGGGGCTCTCTGTCTTGGCAACCCCAGAACTCTCCAGTGTTCTGCACTGTGACGTCCTTAAAGGCATAGCTCCTACTTGTCTCTGGAGCCTCAGCGCTGCCCTGCCCACCTCTCAGGCAGGAGAGTGTCATATCCATCTCCACAAAGGTACTTAGAAAACTTCAGAAGGACATCCCTATTAAACACACCCTCCTCTATCCAGGTCTTCTAGCATCTCATGAAAAGAGGCTGATTTTCCATGCCCTGAACTTAAGAAGGGAGCAGGGTATCTCTGGTCCCAGTCTCCTGCTGGCTCAGGCTCAGAGGCCACAAGTTATCACTCTTGGGATGGGAATTCTGGAAGGCTCCCAGCCTCATGCACTCCCTTGCTGGTCATGTCACCTCCCTGTTGCCTACCTCAGTTTGCCCACCTGTAAATGTGTAAAAGAAACAGCACATTCCACCCAGGGTGCTTGAGATGTTCAGTGAGATTCTGTTTGTGAAGCATTGAGTACAGTGCCTGGTTCAGAGTTAGGCTTACAGAAATGCTAGCTATCACCATCTAGCACAAAGCCTCCCTGACCCAGCACACCCTCTCCACCAAATCTGACCCAGGATGGTCCTTCCAGCCTTGGCCCAAAGCACCCACAGCCCGACCCCCAATTCTAAGGACTTCTAGGAACTTCTCTGACCCTCAACTGCCTCTGGGTGACCACCACATCCAGGGGTCCTCCATCTTCTAGGGCTCAGGTTCAGCCTCAGCCTCTTTCTCATTCAAGCCACTCTAAAAAACAGAAGAAGTGAGAGGGGAAGGGGGTTCCTGCCTGGTGCCTTTCATGGTACACGAGGATGGCTGTGCCCAAGCACATGCAAGGCAGGGTAAAAGCTGCCTGATGGGGGATGATGTGCTTCTTTCCGGCATCTTCCAACATGCCTTCCCAGTAGGCTGAGAGCATTGGTCAGCTGAACAATGCTCTAGAGCTATCCCCTCGAGATCCTTTGTTCCAAGTCCCACAGAGTCTGCTGAGGAACCTGAGGCCACCTAGAGAGGGCAAGGCACTGGCTCAAGGTCTCATGGCGGAGCACAGCTGAGCTTTCCAGTGCAGCAGTAGCCTTTTCTCTGCACTAGCTAGTCTGACTTCCCTGAGGAGGAGAAAAGGCCCAAGCAGGCTGGTTCCCTCTGGATGGGATCTTAACCACAGCCAGGGCCTTGTCATTACATCTTCTACACTTGTTGCACCCTCTTCTTCTGCCAGTCAGCCCTCCCTCCTCCCTGCCCTCCTCCAGGGTTCACCAGGGCCTCGCACATTGTCAAGGCCAGTGAGTGGCCTTTCCATCCTGCCCCACCTGGACAGCTGGAGCATCCCCCACTGACTCTCCCTTTCCTTCAAAACCTCACAGACTCCCAGTTCACTGCCCTGTCCTTCTGCCTCTCCTGGCCTCTGTAGGGGTCACTGATCCCTTCTTGTCCTGGCTCCTGTAAAGACATCTCCAGGCTCCTAGGAGACCAGGTTAAGTTCCAGAAAGCACATTAGGGGTCAGTCTTGTCATCACGCATCTCTGAAGCTGCCACAGAGGATGAGGTCTCTGCTTCCTGGCATCTGCCAGAAGAGGAAGCAGAGGCCAGAAGTGAAGGAGATGTGCCCAAACAGCTCTTTGAGCAGAAAAGCAGGACTCAGAGCAGGCTGCTCTTCCCCAAAGCCAGCAGGGCTTCCCCTGTGTCAATCTGCAGGGGCTGGACCCCACCCTGTAACGACACTTCCCTACTCCCCAGGAAGATCTTCCCTCTAGTCTCTCCCCTCTGGCTCATACTTCGTGCTGCAGTCACCCCTCTGCAGAACCCAGTGAAGACTGTGGTCCCTGCCAAGCTTCCTGCCTTCTTTCTGTGTGCCAACCCCAGACTAAGAAGCAGAACAGGCCTCAGAGTCTACCAGCCACCCCCTTCATGGCCCCACTCCTGGCCTTCATTGGACAGAACAGAAACCTGAGGACAACAGAGCAGCAGTGGATTGCTCAGTCAGCCAAGACTCCTAGCTCCCAGGCTGGTGAGTTGACTGGAAGCTCCGGAAATTGCATTCATTTCACCTCCCGTATTGAGGTCTCCCTGAGGTACTTCCCCTTCCTCCCTGAGCTGCTGCATTCCTTCTTTGCCCTTGACTGGAATCACTCATTTAGCCCCACGGCCCTGTAGCATCTTTTGGCACCCTTTGGGAGACTGACATGGCAACAGGGACCATGTGTGTCAAGCAGCCACCAGTGCCCACTTGACCTCCAGTCATCCACACTTGCACCCCCTGTCTGCAAACAATGCGCTCGAAGGAGCAATACTCCTGGGGTGGAGTCTCCAAACACTCCCCATTGGTACTTCCTCCAAGACTCCCTTTCTCAGGGTTGAGTTTGTAGGCAGGAAGGAAGGGAGGGAGGTTGGTGAATGCCTGTCAGGGCATCCCAAGGCAGGGCTATGAGGGGGTCTAGGATGCCAAGTCAGTCTTCTGGTGCCTTTTCCATACCCACAGTTGACGACTCCATGCGCCTCACTTCCCAGGCTCCTATTGGTGAGGCCTGGAGAGGTCCACTTAGCACAGTCACTTTCACATACCATTTAGTCTGAATGAGAGAGGGGAAGAGAGAGGACCAGGTTGTTGGGGAGGGTGGTTGCTGGATCCTTTCTCTTCCCTCCCTGCTCCTGGCCTGGACACCCCTCAGCCTTGAGACCCAGATAATGGATAGCCCATGTCCTTGGTGATCAGAGACTGGGTTGAATTTATCCAAGGGGAAAGATCCTCTTGAGCTTCCCCCTCCTGTTTGCATCCCAGTAGGGAGGAGGGATGGAGTAGCAAAGGTAGGCGCATTTATACATTCTGAATTCTTGTCTGCTCCAACCAAGTTGTATTCTCCAACCAACCTGTGGAGCAGATCTGTGTTATCCCCCTCCTTTGACAAGAAAAGGAAGGGCAGGTCAGGCCAGGAAAAAAGCAAGGTATCTCCCCTCCATACAAAAGTCCCTAAGGCAGCACCTGAGGATTGCAGAGCCCAGGACTCATTGGGGCAGGCCTCTGGCTGGGGAAGAGAGAGAATTGCCATGGAAGCCTTCCTTGGGAATAGAAGTAGAACCTGAAGGTCAGAGGGTGGAAGCAGCTGGTCCCAGTTCCACAGTCAGTTACTGGTAGAACCAGAATTCAAATTCTGGGCTTTGGACTCCCAGTGCAGCTGGAGCACTTTGCCCTACCACAAATCTGCAGGACTGTCTGTTCTTCCTAATCCCCTGGTAATATTGCATACCCTATTTTGACTTTAGTAATAGCCAGTGCTTCAATCAGAAGAAGAGCCTGAACCTAACAGTCTCTGTTCTGTGAAGTCAACTCAGAGAATCCGTCCTCTAATGATCTCAAGTACAGATGGGGCTGACTTAGCATGCTTTAATCTGAGGCACTAGCTTCAATCCTGGGACTTTTTACATATCTTCATATTTTGAGGATATGTAGTATGTCATGGCATGTTAATGGTCAAGAAAACACAGATATCCTGGGTCATCATTTCAACTGAAGCTGTCCTCCTCTGTCCTGGGCAGACTCAATGCAGACAACTGGCCTGCATTTGGGGAGCTCTAACCACTGAGGAACCCTGAGTATAGAATCCTGAGCTACCTGTGAAGCCCAGCCCAAGTCCTGCCTCCTTTTCCAGGGCTTTTCTGATGTCCTGAACTTGGACTTTGTAGATCCTTGTTTGTAACAGGTCTTTGTC
Organism: Bettongia penicillata ogilbyi; assembly: GCA_023548195.1. NCBI lineage: Eukaryota > Metazoa > Chordata > Mammalia > Diprotodontia > Potoroidae > Bettongia > Bettongia penicillata. The sequence goes on from JAJHZJ010000319.1 coordinate 1,331,575, forward strand.
CTCTGTGGGTTACAAAGGGGAGCCTGAACCCCTGGACTGTGGGTCGTCTAGGAGGAGATGTCACTAGAGGGGAAGTACTTGACAAATGTGTCCAGGATAGACTGGGACCTGGAGACCATAATGGCCTATGGGCTGGGCTGAATCACCTGAGCAAGCAAGGGCTGAGGTTGGAGACCTGAGAGAGATGGCCCTGTATCTGCAAGGCTGACCTGGGAAGGAAACATGGCTGTCTTCAGCCTAAATAGCCCGGAGGAGTACTCCTCCTTGCCCTGCCCTTGCTGGAAGTTCTCCACCAATCTTCACACAGCCTAGAGCAGGGAGCTTTGGTTCTCCCTGTCCTACCCCACTTCCCAATGGCAACTCACTGCCAGGGAGCCCAAGGAGCCCTGCCCAGCCTCCTCACCTTAAGAGAGCTTGTGTCCAACAGCCAGGGGAGAGAGTCAGACCTGTTGACTGAATGCTGTAGGGGTCCCAGAGAACCTACAGGACATACCTGGAGGAATCTGACAGGGCACCCAGAAGTACAGAATGGTGAACGGATTCATTCAAGGCCAGCCTGCTAGCATTTGCCCAGCACTGAGAGCTGCCCCAAAGGTTCAAGGGCTATCTTGGGTACCCAGTGGGTGTTCTGGTCAGATCTCTGGCTTCAAACCAAGGCTGGATCCAAGTTACATCTTGAGTGTGTTTTTAAGGCAGGGTGTGTGGGGGGGTGAGGGAAGAAGAGAGAATTTTCCAGGTGAAATGCGTGGCTCTCAAGAGATTCTCGGCTGGACTCTCAGGTTCTGTGACTCTCCTGAGATGAGAGGGAGTCAACCACCAGAGAGGAGTAGATGGCATCATGGGTAGAGCAATGTGTCTGCCAGGCAGGAAACACCAAGTTGTGATCCTGCCTTAGATCTTGACCAGCATCTGGTAAATGACTGGGAAAATCACTTGGACTGTCTAAGCCACAGTTTCCTCCTCTGTACAGTGGAGGTTCTAAAGGGATTCTGGGAGGCTCAAATGTGGTAACATCTGTGCAAAATTGCCATGGCCATCTTGAAATGTCCGAGAGAGGCTATCAAGGAGGCCCCTAGCAGGGACTGCTGCAGCTCTGTTATCGTTACCGTCCTCATTGTGATTACAATTTGGGGCCCAGGTGGCTCTAGGCGTAGAGAGGATCCAGGCTTCCACTGAGTCTTGGGATGAGGATGGACAGCCCTTGTCATGGTCCAGAAAACACAGAAGGAATCCAAGACAGGTTGCAGAGCTGTGGGTGGCTTTGTCCTGGGTGGGCAACTCCTCCTGGGCTTTCTTCCTGGGAGTCAGTGAGATGACAGTGAAGGTACTAGTCTCGGCACCTAGTGAACAGGGGGCAGTGGGGGTAGCCTTCTGGGATCAGGATAGTGACTGAGGGGCAGAGCATTCTGGGAGATTAAGAGAATTCCCCAAAGTGGGGGTCCTATCTTGGTTCCTTGCCCTATTCCATGCCTGAAGTTACATCGTCATGTTTCTAAATCTCTCAGAGAGTTCACCCCCATGTAGGGGTTCTCAGTGCCAATTCTCCAACTCCAACCAGTCCTTGGCTATTACCAAATGACCTTCTTGCCAGGAAGGAGCAAGGAGAAGGGAAAGTCCAGTGCAGGGGGTCATCCCCTCATCCCATGGGTCCCTAGGGAGAATTCTTTGTGGAAAGGCTGGACAGTGCAGTGGAAAGCCAGCAGAGGCCAGGGGTCTTGGGCCAAATCTAGCACTATGTAGTCAGTCACCTGGGTGACTTTACCAAGCCCTTACCCCATCTGGGTGTGTTTAATCCCCTGTGTCTTGGCCTCTCAAGGGATGGAAATGACATCACAAGGCCATGATCTGCCTCCTCTCAGGGATGGGTTCTGGAAAGATAGCTAGTGACTGAGCTGGGGCCCTGGCACACCTCCCACCAGCTCATGCTCACACCTCCATACTGGGAGGCAGAATAAGTGAGAGGAAGGTGAAGCTGGTGGGACGTTGGGGTTGCATGCAGTGGGACCCAGAACTCAGACTGCCACAGCAGACAGAGGCTGGGTCCTCCTCCTGTCTGCTGCCCTGGGTGGGCAGTGCTCCTGGAATTCTGCACACGATTGTGTGACAGAAAAGAGGTGGTGCAGTTGCCTGTGGATGCCGGCTGAACAGAGGAGGCCACCCTACCCAGCCCTGCCCAGCCAGACCTGGTCCCTCCATCCCAGGGGTCTTGGTCAGGAACACATGAGATTGGTACTGTTGTCCCAGCTGGACAAATGGTTCCCTCTCCATCTCTCCCAGGAAGATGTTGACTCCCAGGAGACCGTGAGACACACAGAAAGGTTGTTTTTTTTTCTATTCTAGTCAGGCCCCTTTCTTCACATTGTCCTGGAAAACATCCCATGTACCCCCAGTGCCCCATAAGGGCCAAGACACTGGATGGCTTGTGGCTGTGTGCCCTGAGCTTCCAAAACCACGTCTGCTCTCTCTCCATGACACCTTTGGGGAGCTTTAGGGAGCTCTTCTCCCTCCATTCCTTCAACATAAGCCAGGATGGAGGAAAGAGCCACGAAAGGGGGAGGGAAGCAGCCAGGAGACAAAAGACTCCAACCTGGAAGTGGAGGAGGATCCGGTCATGCCTGAGAGAGCGGTACCCAGGCAGGACGTGAAAGAAGGTATCAGGTGCTTAGAGGGCAGCAGAGCAGGGAGATGGGAGCAAGCCTGTCCACCTTGAAGTGGTAGGAGAACCACCTGTGGGACTCCTGGGTCCAGGAGACACAGAACCCAAATGGGCATGGTTGTGGAATCCTGGGAAGAGTCAGTTGACTTTGCTGAACTCTCTCTTGCTTTCTTGTGTTGTAAGGGAAAACTCTGTGTCCAGCCTCCAGCTGAGGAAGGGTCCCTGTGCATCTGGATGGCAAAGGGACTGCCCTAACCTCTAGACCCATGTGCCAGGAGAGAAAAGGAGCTGACTCCTGCCCTGTAATGGGAAGCTCAGGCAGCCCCAGGAAATGAAGAGTTTGGTTGGGGCTCTCCCTCCTCTGGTGACCTTTGGGGAAGGTAGCACAGGGGGTGCCCAGAAGACTTCTCTGGGCTGGATGCCAAGCATCCAGAAGAGCTGTCCAGAGGACACCCAGCCCAGGAGGCATGCCTCTCTACTTTCAGAGAAGGCCCAGAGTGCTAATGGGCTGTCCTTTCCACAGGCCAGCCCCCAGCCAGCCAGCCAGTACTCAGAGCAGGCAGCTCCCACTGAGAGCTGATCCTTAGTATCTTTGGGAAACCATAGCCACCCTTGACCATTTGGAGCTCCCTACCTTGAGCCTATCTTTGTAAGCTGGGTTCACAGTTCTCCTCCTCAACGGTGTCAGCCTTTGGCCCCTCGTAGAGCTGTCAGGGAGCAGGTAGGTTTTCAGGTACCTGGAAAGAGAGGATATGTGTGAGCACAGTGCCAGACAGGGTCATGCCCCAGACTCCTGTGCTACTGCTGGGGCTTCAGGCATCAGGGAAAAAGCACGCATGGTAAGGGGAAACCAGTTCTGTTTGTGCGTGTGAGCATGTGTGTGTGTGTGTGTGTACCTGTACGTCTTGGTGTCAGTGTGTATATGTGGATATGTGTGTATATCTGTGTGTCTATGTGTTTGTATTTCTGTGTGTGTGCGTGTGGGTCATTGATAGGCATACTAGCAAATCTTTTTTTTTATATTTCTGTTTATCCACTTTATTTTTGTGATACATATCTATGATTAAGAAGAAATATGTATCCTTTATTTATTTCTTTTGTTTACACGTAATTGATGTTTTTTCTGTCACTGCCTTTGTCCTGTAACTACTTATGTCACAATTCTCTGTCTTGGAATTCATCTGAGAGTTGAGAGGGACCACGATGTGTAAACTTTAAAAATCCAGATCCAATTTAAAAAAAAAAATATATATATATATATGTATATACATATGTATGTATGTATATATATGTATGTATGTGTGTATATATATATGTATATATATACATATACATATATATATATATATATATATATATATGTAACTTACTTATTTTTCAGGTTTCAACATTCACTTCCACAAAAATTTGAATTCAAAATTTTCTCCCCTTCCCCACTCCGGCACAGTATTCACCCCATCCACCACTTGCTCCAGTCTGTCCTCTCTTCTGTTATCACCTCCTTCTTCCATCCCTCTCCCCTCTATTTTCAGGAAGTGCCAAATAGATATCCATACCCCATTGTCTGTCCTTCTTATTTCCTACTTACATGAAAAACAATATTTATTTTTAATGTGGCGGTGGGTGTTTTTGAACCTAGGCTCTTTTTTTTGCATTTAATGAAGGTTTAATGATTGATTTACATATTTATATACACAGATATATGTGCATGTTTTTATGCAAGCACAAACATATACAATAAAATTATAATAGGTGTATGAATATATTTGCATATATAAATATTGAGAGGATGGGTAGAAAAGAAATACGGGTCTAAACTCTGAAAACTGACCTATAAATAATCACATAATTTCTTTTTTTTGGTAGTTCTGTTGACCGTTTTGCCCTCCTATTTTATTCTTTAGTTTTCAGTGTTCTACAATCACTTCCATATATCTTATTTTCTTCCCCTCCCTCCCCACCTTACCTCTTTCCTCTCCACCTCCTCTCTTAGACGGCATACAGTTTTATATCAGTTCTACACATACATTGTTATTAAATACATTTTTCACCGCAGTCATTTTGCATAGGAGAATTAAAATGAATGGAAGAAATCATCAAACCAACCAAAACATAGTACAAAAAAAATGATCTGCTTCATTCTGGGATTGAATCTCTGGGATTCTCTAAGCATATCATCTGCCAAGAGTGATAACTTAGTTTATTCTTTGCCTATTCTAATTTCTTCAATTTCTTTTTCTTCTCTTATTACTACAGCTAACATTTCTACTACTATGTTGAATAATAATGATGATGATGGGCATCCTTGTTTCACCCACGATCTTATTGGAAATGCATCTAGCTTACCCCGAATTGCATACAATGCTTGATTAAGGTTTTAGGTAAATATTGCTTATTATTTTAGGGAAAGTTCCATTTATTCCTATGCTCTTCAGTGTTTTCAATAGGAAGGGTGTTGTATTTTGTCAAAAGCTTTTCTGCATCTATTGAGATAATTATACTGTTTCTGTGAGCTTTGTGGTTGATATCATCAATAATAACAATAGTTTTCCTAATATTGAACCAGCTCTGCATTCGTGGTATAAATCCTACCTGATCGTAATGGATTATTCTCATGATAAATTGCTGTATTCTTTTTGCTAAAACCTGATTTAAATTTTTTACACTAATATTCATTAGAGACCTTGGTCTATACTTTTCTTCCTCTGTTTTGGCTCTTCCTGGTTAGGTATCAAAAGCACATTTGTATCATAAAAAAGAATTTGGGAGAACTTCTCCAATTTTCCCAAATAGTCTATGTAATATTGAAATTAACTGTTCTTTAAATGTTGGGTAGAATTCACTTGTAAATCCATTCATCCCTGGAGATTTTTTCCGAGGGAGTTCATTGATGGCTTCTTCCATTTGTTTTTCTGAAATGGGGCTATTTAAGTATTCAACTTCCTCTTCTGGTAATCTTGGCAATTTGTATTTTTTAAAATAATCACCCATCTCATTTAGATTGTTGAATTTATGGGCATACAATCCAACAAAGTAATTTCTAGAAGACAATGTAAAATATCTAATTGGAAAATCAACTGACCTAGAAAATAGCTCCAAGAGAGAAAATCTGGGATTTATTGGCCTACCAGAAAGCCATAATAAAAAGAAAAAACAAAACAATTTTTAAGTTCTCATTTTTAAAGGTTGGAGTTCCACTTTCTATCCCTTCTTCCCTCCCTACACTCCTGCATTGAGAAACCAAACAATTCAATGTAGGTCATCCATGCGTAGTTACACAAAACACTGCTCTAACTGTTCTGTTGTAAAAGATTAACCACATTTACCTCTGTCCTGCCCTGACCTCTGTTTACTCCATTCTCTCCCTTGACTTGTCTTCCCAAAATAAGGGGGGGAGGGAACCTTTCTCACACACATATTTGTAAGTGCATTCAAGAAAACCAGTTGGATAACTGAGCACTCCAGTTCCATTCCAGTCTGTTCCCAAGCCACTTCCAGCCACCACCACCACCAATAAGCCCACCAAGTTGTGAGGCACTGTCCCTCTCAGTGAGACCAGACCAATGTCAGCCCAAGCCAACAAGCACCAGGGGCACTCACGGATCATCTTCTTTTTTCTCCATCCGCACTGCCAGGCTCTGGCCCTGAGAGGTAGAAATCTTGACCCCTCTAAACCTCTCCTCATAGGCCAGGGCTCCCAGAACTGCTCCCTGGGGATCCAGGGAAGCAAAGGACCCCTTCCCGATGCTGGTTTGTGGCCCTTCACCTGGACAAAAGCAGAGTGAGGGGGTCAGGACCTGAGTACACCCATGGAACTTTGCACAGAATGTCTGCTCTCCTCCATGCTCAGCACAGAAAGAAGGAGCCTGGCAGATGATGGTGGAGGGAGTGAAGGGGAGTGTCACAGAGGGTTTTGCCCCTAATGCCTACCTGTTAGGCCTCATCTTTTTTTCTGGCTAGGTGCTCAGCTGTGTTCTTCCCTGGCTTCTGGACTGCTACTGGGCAGATGGCATCAGCACAGCACCCATTGTGTTTCACAGTCACTTTCTTGGGGGTCACCCCAGAACCCTGGATGAGACTGAAGGCCAACACCTGGACCAGGGGTCCCTCTCTGACAGCAACAGGGGAGTAGGTGTGTATGTCCCTGTGTGTGTGCCTATGGATGGGGAAAGAGCAATGGGAAATAGGGGGTTGTGCTGGTGTGACTGTCTTTCCCCAAAGGCCTCAGTGACACTCTCTCAAGCCATGTTTCTGGGGAGAGGGATTCCCCAAGGCCTGTTCAGTGGTGGGGGTACCTGCTGAGGAGGAGGAAGAGGAAGAGACCTTCCCAGAGCCACTGTTTGTGCCAAAGGTCTTCTGCAGTTGGCCCATTTGGTAGTTGAAATAAAATCTACGCTGGAGTCCACCTGTCAACCAAACAGCAGGGAGCACTCAAGAGGGGACCTGCAAGTCATGTCCAATCGTTGCTTTCCCTGGGTTCTCAGGGGTCCTATGTGGTTGTCCCTGAAGCAGACAGCCTGGGCACTGGGATGTGGGTATGAGAAGCCCAAACTCCCCTGGGGGCTGAGATTGGAGAAGGGCCTCCCTCCTAGTGTCCCTAGTCTACCGTTCATCCCATGGAGCCTCCCATCCTTTCCTGTGACTTCACGTCCCCAGAAGTGAACTTTGTGGAGGGGACAAAGGGCCGCATTGCTTCTTGTGTGACTCACCACAAACCTGACAGGTGACACCTACTTCCCTGACCTATCTCAGCCTGTTTCCTCCTCTGTAAAACAAAGGCCTTGGACTCCAGAGTCTCTGCCTTCTACCTCTGTGTTTTGTTGGCCTCCAATAGCCAGAGCAGAAAGCTGAGACAGAAAGCAGTGGAACCATTTTTGTGCCTTGTTCCATAGGCTTGTGATTGTAAGGAGGGTAGACTCTGCCCTCTCGACTGTGTCCCCCTCATTCCAGGAATATCTCCAGGGGACCACAATGTATTGTCTCTGTTCTGTGAGTTTCGTGGTAAGGATCTGGGGCCTAGTGGGGGCTGACCAGGAGGATCCATGCTTGAATCCCTCAGGATGACAGAGAGATCTCCCCATGAAGCACCCTCTCCAGGAAGCTCCCTCCATGGTTACATAGCTCTCTTTCTGCCTCCTCCTCCCATCTCTAACCTCCACCCAAATGTCCTGGCCCTGGCCTCTGGAGTTGCCACACACAAGCAGGCTAATCCATCCCCATAGGGCAACTTTAGGAGAAACAGCATTTGTTTCCCTGCCCGACCCCAAGCCAACCCTCTCCACAGCACCCCCTGACCTGCCTACCCTGTGGGATTGGTTCTGAACGCCAAGGTATGCATGGACACAGACAGACAGAGGTGCTTGGAGGGTCTTCTCCGTCCTAGGCAGAATACAAGAAGGCTAAGAGCACAGCTGGGGCATTGCTCTGTTTTTAGGATGGGGAGAAGGAGTGGGAGTCATGAGCAACAGGAGAGGGCAAGGGGGTAGTCCTTATCTCTTGGAGCCTACCCACTCAGCTGGCTCTCCTCTCCTGCCTTGTTCCTCTGTCACTGCCCATGACAGCTGTCATAACCCACTTTACCAGAGACCTCAAAGATATAAACCTGAAAGCCCCCCCTTAGCCTGGCTCAGCTCGGGGCTGTGTGGTCTGTAGTCTGGACCAGGCTGAGACCACACGACGCCTGTGGAGCTTGGTGGGGCAGGTGATGACTAAAACAGTGCCAGATCTCGGAGAGAGGCAGACAGAAAAAGCCCAAAGAAACCACGTATCCATTTCCTCTAGACTGTGGCTTTGCCTGAGTCATCCCCACCCCTGTCTTGTGTGTTCAGAGACAGATAAGCGAGGCCATGGCAAGTCAGACAACCCCCCAGCTAGGAGCAGCCAACGCCACTCACTTTGTTGTCAGGTATAGGCATGAACCCATGTCTCAGCATGGTTCCAGGATGATGGTTTCAGCTGAGGCTGGCCTTTGTCATTCCCTGTCCATCTATGACCCCTTTCAGGGCTGTCCAGGAGTACCCTCCTCAGACAAAGATGCCTTCCTCTGAGGAGGGAGGAAACAGAATTGCCATGACATAGCCTATTGTGACATGGATATTGACAAAGTGGGGAGTGAAGGAGGGGCCCTGAAGGTCCTTGGTCCTCCAATGGAGGTGACCAGGGCAGGGAAGCCTGGCCCAGGGTCAACAGACTTGTACAAATTCACTTCCCCCACCATCCCCTGCGCCACTGCCCCCAGCCAGAGCAGTACCAAGGTCTGTGTGTGCTTCTTCTGTGCCCAGCAGGTATACACCTCTGTCACCCCAAACCAGGTCTCAAGACAATTCCCTGGACCTCCTCTAGCATCCATAACACCTAGAATGTGCACAAGTTTTAGGTGGAGACACAATGAATATACCTTAAGGCAGAAAATTGAACCAACTCTGACCTGGGCAGGAAGGAAACCTAGAAACCTGCAGTCCCCTATAGGGGCTTCCCTGCAGGCAATTAACCCTGCCAGAAAGGAGGGAGAGGGTGGCAAATGGTGCGGAAGATTGAGTCAGGGAACAACCAAGTGCCTCCTTCCCCAGTGGGCAACACTACTCTACAGCACCCTTGAAAAAGTCAAGAATAGTGCCCCAGGGGCTGCCTAACAGCTTGGGGAAACTAGCCTTCAGCCAGGCAGCTCTAAAGGGGAGGGGGCGTATTGCAGGGGGAGGGAAGAGCAGGTTCTGCTTCTCTTCTGTTACATGGACCCCTATGGCAGCCAAGCTGCTTTGTGACACCCAGCCACGACCCCACCTACCCATCTCAGAATCTTCTTTCTTGTTTCCTCAGACTAAACTCAGAGGTCTCCAAAGGAAACCAGTACCGTGAGAGAAATCCCCAGGTCATGGCACACACTGCCCACCTCCCAGTTCCCAGACCTGCAGAAATCTCCCCAGCTGGCCCTGGGTTAAGAACTCTCCCATACCTGAAGGAGAACTCTGCCTGAGGAGGGTGTTAGGCTGGCCCAAGACCTACCAGGCTCAGGGATGGGTCTGCTGCCTTTCCTCACCCTGGGCAGGGCTCTGGAAGTAACTCAGGGACCCTGGGCTGAGCATCTGCCCCCTCCGTTTCTATGACCCCAGAGGACTTCAATTTCAGCCTGCTTGGCATCTAGGTCACAGTGGTGCCCTCATCCAATGAACTTCTCATTCCCATTAACACCTTTAGCTCAGTCCCCAGACAAGGCCACCAAGCGTGATCTTGGCAGGGGTCAGCAGCAAAGCCCTTTGGCACCAAGCCAATCAGTATGGGAAGGCACACTGCGGACCCAACTGCCATCAAGCCACACAGCTCCATGACCTTGTACTCACCACCCTTTGTGCTTTCTGCAAAAGATCCCGGCATATCCCTCAAGAGTCCATCAGCTCTGCCCCCCATCTTCTGTGGACACCCCTATCCTCTTTGTGTGATGGCAATGACCTCCCACTCCAGCCCCAGGCCCCAGACTTATGCTCCCCCTTCCTCTCCGTGGGCACAACTGAGCACACTCACCTGCCTTCGCTTCGTGTCTGTCCTCTCCTGCATTTTCTGTCTCTCCAGACTTCCTGACAGAAATTCCTGTTCTCCTTCTCCACTGCCTCCTAGAACTGTGTTAGCCAACATGTCCCAGTCAGGTCCTCACCTCCTGGAGGACTGTATTTGCAGTTTTCAGAATCAAAATCCCTACTACTGAAAATCTCTGCACATGCAGACTTGCTTGTCCCTTGTTTCCAATAAAGTTCAAAGGAGATGTACATGCCAGGTCACTGAATTGCTAGGACAAGGGATGGCATCATTCAGGCAGTCTCTGCTAAAGTCCCCTGTGGTGCCACATCTCAGTTCAGGGGCTGGCCCTGGGTCCCCCAAGCGATGTCAGAGTCTTTCCAGAGCTAACAGTTCCTATCAAGCTGGGGAGTCTTCTGATCTAGGCCTCAAGTATATCTGTTAGTCTGTGTGTCCGTGTGAGGATGGGATGACCTGCATCTAGAGGGGCTCACAGCCAGGTCCCTTGGGTCTATGGCATCTCCAACACACTTTGAGCACTTTGTGTCAACAGAGTGCTTACTGGAGGTTGAAGTTCTTGAAGGCAGCTCAAGCCAGTACAGTTCTCCATTCCAATCCTGAAGAAAATGACTTTCCTGAACATGTACTACTCTTGGTTATCTCAGGCTACCTACCATAAGCCTGGGGAGGTGGTCAGTGTTTAACCAACAGAGCCTTTATCCCTTGGGTCAGCTACAAGGCAGGAGAACTGAACGTTCAGCATTCTTGAGCAGACATGGCTAGCTATCCCGCGGGGATGCAATATGGCATGAGATACAGATCCAAGGATACTTCCATGAAAATGGATTTACCCTGAGGAGAGTTCCTCAAGTCTGAGCAGCCTGCCCACCACAACTCCACATATGGTAGGTACCAGAGAGGAGAAGACAATGGCAAATCATTCCCCATTCCTAGGCCCAGTGCATCCCTGACACCCTGGCAGGGATGGCTCCTGCCCAGGATGAGGCTGCTCATGATTTATTCCAGAACAAGTGTGGGTTGGGATACTTTGGGCAGAGCCTCCTGGCTTAAGGACTGTTTTCCGGGCCTGTACTCTTCTGGCATGGGTGCCCTACTGTTTCCCACCCTCAGACCCAGATTCCTCTGCCTCCTCTTTCTGCCTAAACATCTGTCACCTTCTGGGAAGGGGAGAGCACACTGGCCTGACATACAGAGGCTCTACCTCCCAGTCCTGCCTAGGCCTCTGACTCCCTGGACCCTTGTTTCCTCATGTGGCCTGCAGGGGACCATCCCATCTCTCAGTCTCTGAGAGTCCCCTCTGAGGTTCTGGGCCAAACTGGAGGCAGGGAGGATAGTTGCCTACAATGCCCTGAGAAGTTTCTCCAGGAAACCAGTCCCTTGCTGCTGGGCTACCCAGATCTAGACCTCCACTCAGGGGAGTCTCCCTCCCCTTCACACTCAGCTAAGACAGACTTTGTGCCTCACTCTGGGCATGCACCTGAACCTGGGTCAGGTGGTGGCCACCCCAGGCTTCCCAGGGCACAACTTGCTGCCTCAATATTTCCTTTGCTCCTGGGAAGGCAGGCACTCTCCCCCACTGCTCCCTTCCCCCTGCCATCTGGGCCATGGTGGGACCTAGAAAGAAAGGAGGGCTCGGTCAAGGAGGAATCTGCAGGCAGGGAGTCTACACCAGGACCCCAGAGCAGCAAAAGCTCCAAGCTGTGTACCCATGGGGTTCCTTTCCCTGCAGCCTGGTGGGGGTGGCTCTCAGGGGCCCAGGGCCCAGAGACTGGGAGTATGTGGGAAGGAAGGAGGGAGTGTCAGGTGGAGAAGAGAGGGTACAGGCCATGGAGGAGACTGCAGAAGAAGACAAAAGGACTCAAAAATCATCAAAGAAGTTCTTTATTTTCCTGTTTTTGAGGTTTTTTTTACAGTTATAGGAAGCAATGTAGGCAACAGCACAATAACATTTCACATAATATATCCTAAATGAGCAGTGTTTGGGGGAGAGGTTAGAGAGGGTCCCATGGACCCCAGGGTTATTGTGGCATCTTATGGGAGCTGCTGGGGTGGGTGATGGCAGCAGGAAGTGGGGGAGCTCCAGGGCTTCCATGCCCAGATTAAAGGGCCCCTTGTGGCATCTGAGACGAACCACTTTTCTCAGGTCCTGCTTTGTTCTGTCCTATGCTCACTTGGTGGTTTTGAGAACAGAGTTGCAAGGGCAGTTTGCGAGGTCATCCTTGGCTGTTACTGGTGCTTGATCTCTGGGTGCCCACAGGGAGAACGTGGAATTGAGGATGGGTAACTGCTACCAGTGTGCCCTCCAGTGCTGCTGCCAACAGTACCAGAGTGCTTTCAGGGAGGGGCCGCTGTCTTCGCGCATGGGCCTTGGATCCATGTTCCTGATGACTGTTACGGAGTGCTTGGGACCTAATCCTTGGCACCACCATCCCATTTTTCCCATCACCAGCACCAACAATGCCTGCTGTAATATGTTTGGATAGTCCTGTGGCTGGTTGGCACTGATCCTAGAGGGTAGAAAGCCTAGTGCTCTCTCTTCCCCTAGTCCACCCACTACTGTGTCCAGCAGGTTAGAGCGCATCTGACCTGCCCTGACAAAGTTGACTGGGAGCAGATTCATCCTTCCCCTCCTTTGTCTTCCACTAGGAATCTGGATGCCCTCTAGCTGTCCCTGAAGCATTCTGGGATGGTCCTCTGATGGTGGCTGGCATCCAGGTCTGCCAGTGTACCATCTTATACTATTCTCCCCAGGGGTAGTTGAAAGGCTCTCTGTATAGTCACCACCTCCAAAGAAACAGGTTCCTCCTCCTGGGACTTCTTTCCCTCTCCTGCCCAAGGGCTGATAGCAGCAATTCAGACCAGACTGCCAGCCAGAAAGGGTGATCCGATGTAGGAGCCCTCTGTCATGGACACCCCAGAGCTCTCTAGGGTTCTACATTGTGATATGCTTAAAGGCCTAGCCCCCACCTCTCTCTGGGGCCTCAGTGTTGCCCCACCCACCTCTGCTGCAGGACAGTGCCATGTCCATCTCCACAAATGTACTTAAAATCTTCAGAAGGACGTCCCTGTTGAACACACACTCCTCTCTTCAGGTCTTCTATCTCCTCATGAGAAGAGACTGATTTTCCATCTCCTGAACTCTGGCTTTTGTGACACCCTCTGACCTCTTGGCTTCTCTCACCTAATGGTTTTCCACCAACCACCCTCTGGAGCAAATCTGTGTTATCCCCCTCTTTTGACAGGATGAGGATGGGTAGCTCAGAGCAGCAAGCCAGCAAGGAATCTCCCCTCCAGGCCAAAGGCCCTAAGGCAGCACCTGAGGATTACACAGCCCAGGACAGATTGGGGTAGGACTCCGGGTGGAGAGGAGAGAAAATTGCCAGGGAAGCCTCTCTTGGGAATAGAAGTAGACTCTGAAGGTCAGAGAGTGGAAGCAGCTGGTCCCAGGTTCCATAGTCAATTACTGGTAGAAACAGAATTCAAATTCTTACTTTGGACTCCCAGTGCAGCTTGGGCCATTTGCCCTAGCCCAAAGCTCCAGGACTGTCTACTCTGCTCCTTCCTAATCACCTGGTAACATTTCATACCCTTTTTTGACTTTAATAATGGCCAGTGCTTTAATCATTCAGGAGAGCCTGGACTTAACAAAAGTCTCTGTTCTCTGAAGGAAACTCAGATAATCCCTCCTCTAATGGCCCCAAGGCCAGATATCTCTGACTTAGCAACATGAGAAATTATCTTGAATTCTGGAACTTTTTCCATATGTTCATATTCTGTTTATATATACTGTGTTATGTGATGTTAATGGTCAAGAAAACACACATATCCTGGGTTATCATTTCAATCGAGACTGTCAACTCTGTTATCTTATGGCATTTACAACCTATCCAATTCAGAATTTCCTTTCCCATGGAATAGTTAAACACATATGGAGCCCATCAAGCTGAGGGACACAGACATCCTTGGATTGTCCTCAAACGGATTTCAACCTGGTACATCGTGTAGAATTCTGTCAGAAGTTTTTCTGGCTCCATTATGGTGGTACCATTAGCATTATAAGAATCAACAGCATGCATTCAGCCTGTTTACCTATTTGAACCAAATTATCAGGTCAAAATCCCCAACCCACTACCCTTAGACTGGACGTGGGAAGAGGTTGAGTGCTAATAGGCAGATTTTCCCCTAGTGAGAGGACTTCCTTCTGCCCACACTCAGCAGAACCCCTGGCCCTCCAGGAATCCCAAACCCTTTTCGTCCAAGGGTGCCAGAGAGCCAACAGTTCCCCGGCCCCAGAAAGAGGTCAGAAGGCCAAGCAGAGCTTTGGGTGGGCCAGATAAGCTGGCCCGGCTAGTGAGAGACTTCTGGGTGTGCGGGGCAAGGTTGGGACCACCTTAGATAACCAATTTTGCGATCATCTGGCTCTGTTCTTGGAACATGAGATGCCTATCCATGGAGAAGAATTCTTTTGGGTGAGGGACAGAAAATGGCAGGGTCAACACCTCAGGTGTCCCCTCTTCCTGTATCCTGTTTCCTAAGGCCTCCTGGAAGTGCTGACCTTCCCTGGCAGGCCTCATGCAGCCCTTTGGAGCACCCTCCCTTTTGGATTCTCAGGAGAGCTCCTGGAACTCAGAAGTCACCAACTTCACTTGGCAATCTGGGCAGTCCCTATGGATTCAATGACTGTGTATATTCTGATGACTCTCCACTCATTGTGCCTACCCCATCTCGCAGCTGTCCTCAACTCTCGCGTCTCCAACTGCCAGGGACACCTCTGAATGAACTCTTTTCATCTTAGGCTCAGTGACTTCCAAAATGGACCTCCTTACCTTACCCCTCCCCCAACACTAGCTTTTTGGCATTTCTGCCTGCCTCACATTGCTCTCCACTCCACTCCATCCTCCTTCCAGCTACTAAAGCACTTTTCCTAAAGATAAGGTCCAATTAGAAGATAACATCTTCCCTCCCCTAACCCCATTCCAATGGCTTCCTATTTCCTCCTGGACAAAACCCTTAATCCCCTTTGGTATTTACAGCCCTTCCCCACCTCCCTCTCCTAGTCTTCCCCTGGCCTAGCCCCAATTACTGATGCTCACGTCCATCGAGCAGTGCCTGCCTGGAAGGAGGCAGGTCACCTCTCTGCTACCCCTATTCCCCCCACCTCTCCATCTCTGCCTCTTGGCTTCCTTGGCTGCGCTCAAGTCTTCACTGAAATCTCACTCCCTTTTGGAAATGTTTCTCATTCTCTCTACATTCTGTTGCCTTCTCTCCATTCCCTGTCATGTCTGCTGACTCCAGCTGGTTTGCTTCCTATTGGACCAGACACCCTGCGGGGTAGGGCCTGCCTTTGGTCTTTCTTTGTATGTCCCCACCACTTAGTCCTTGCCTGGCAGAAAAGAGGTACTTGCTTTAAAAAGGCTTAGTGCCATATCTGTTCCCCAATCTAATTCTTTTTGACTTGAGGGATTTGGAAAGGATTTGGTCCAGGACACTTGGGCAGTGGCGGGATTCATGGCCAGGTCACCATAAACCTCACCCACTGAATTATGAGACCAGTTCTAGAGACCACCACAGACCCTCTCCTTCCCTACCTAGACTTCCGGATCCACAAGCACAGGGAGGGAGTATGGACTCAACCCGAAGGTTTGGCATACAATTCACATATTATCTGGTAAGTTTGGTGGAAAAAGTCTGAAAGCATTAATGAGAATGCATGTTGAAATGGAAGGAATCCATCCTGTGCTCTGGACAAGTTTCGCCTTTCCAAGGTCGTGGAGTTGGATGGGTGAGCTGGAGGAGAGGATTGGTATCTTGGGAGGTTACTGGGGCCTTGGATTCCCATTCAGAAAACCTCCAATCCCTACTCCAGTAGGGCTAGTCCCGAGTGAAAGTCTGTGCATGGAGTGCCGTCAGTCACAAATCCCCACCTCTAGGAGCCCAGGATAGTTGGGGTATTAGTGCCTAAGTCTGAAAGGTTCTGCCCTCCCAACAGAAGACAGTCACAATTTTTTCCGGGTACCCCCTTGAATAAAGAATTGAAATTCTTATATAAAATAAGTTCACTCTAATTGATATGAAGACTAGGAACTGAAATGCAGGCCCCTGAGAATTTAACCGCTCTGTGAACTTTATGACTTGACTCAAGCTAACAGACCTAGATAGTGATTCTAGGAACTAGCCCCTCCTGGAATTGTTTATGCAAGGGAATCTGGCTACTCCCCTCCTGCATAATCTTGTCATAACATCAAAGAGCAGTCTGTTTCTTGCACCTAGCCATAACACTCCACTCAAATAGTTGATTAATTGACTTATTTCCCATTTTAAGTCACGTATGCAGAATCCTATTGCTAAGACTAGTTGGCTGAGTGCCTTCTTTGTTTAAAGACCTATATTAGCTAGCAAGTCTCAGAGCCTCTTTGGAATCTCACCCATGGAGATGACGATCTGCCTGGGACCTTCCCGTTCGGGACTCAAAGGCTGTGAACCGGGATTCCCCAGCCGTGACTGTTAGAGTTGGTGCTCCCCCGAATCGGTGATGTTTTCTTTACCTATTTCTATTATTCTTCTTATATTGTGTATACTTCTTGTTATTTGTGGTATTTGGTGTTTTTGTAAGCAACCTATTCCTTGTATAAAAAATGTAACTCATACCTTAAATGATTGTATCGATACTGATAAAGGTGTAGTTGGTGGGATGACAACCTGGCAGTTGGATCCCTGCCTTCTCCCGCATTCTTCTAACCTTTGTATTTTCCTTTTTACTCTGGCAGGGTGATGATTTGTAATTTTTCCCCTGATACAGATGTTGTTGAGAATCCTTTTTCTGGTTGTCTAACTAATATTTCCTTTTTACTCTGGCAGGGTGATGATTTTTACTTTTTCCCCTGATACAGATGTTGTTCAGAATTTAGCATGGGTACCCAAAATGCTATCTCTCCCTCAGATTTCTCTATCTTTACAACCTTTAATCGATATTCTCAATCGATCTTATGTCCTGAAAAGAATGTTAGAGTCTAACACGCCTTAAACGAACATCGAATTCAGACTCACATAGTTGTAAATCAACTTTTCGAGGCCTCACATTTAGTTACTTCTGATAGTAATTATCATTGGTATGATTTTTTTGTTTAAATCTCAAAATGCTATTCGTTATTTTAATAGTTTAGCTATTGCCATATTATTATTATTATCCATTTTCTTAGTATTATATAATTGTACATAATTAAATTTTACTTTTATTTTTAACTGCTGTGTCCGAGTGTCATTTACAGGAGTGAATCTGAACCATAATAAATTCTCAAAACACCCCTCTGCTTGTTCCTCTGTCATCACTGGGGGTGTCGTGCAGGGAAAACTCCCACCAAATTTGAGTCTTAAGGCCTGCTCACCAAGGGAACTGGCTTGACCTGTAAACCTGCCTACATTCTGTGGACCTCGGCTGGCTGGTGTTGCTGGTGGTCGTGCAGGTGTTGCTGGTCCTGATGCAGGTGATGCTGGTGCTGATGGTGCTGGTGCTGGTGTTGGTGCTGGTGGTGCTAGTGGTATTGGTGCTGCTGCTGTCAGGTTGGGTTTCCTGGCATTTCTTCCTGCCTCTGCTCTCGGCTTCCCCACATTTGTCCACACTCCGGGTGCACAGTGGTCAGGAAATAATACAGTTTCATTCAACTGACATCTGTCAGGTGGTCATTCCTCATGTGTGCAGGTACCGGTTACAGTCTTCACCGCCCCCTATTCCGGGCCCTGCATCGTTAGGGCTATCGCTGGCACCACGAACATGTACAGACCCATGATAGGGACCGGGAGGTCTCGGTGGAGATGGGAAGGGGAGAGAATATTCGTGGGGGTGCCGCCTCCTTCCTATTAACTGGGATGGTGCATGTGTCCCTCGCTTAGCTGTTGTAGTTGGTCCGAACTTGCGGATGGGCAACGGGAGTGCCAGGGGTGGCAGAGGGTGTGTGCCATAGTTATGGAAGGGTGTACGCATTGGAGGGGTGGAAGTGGGCGTGCACAGAGAAGAGGGCTTGTATATTCTACTCCTTGATCAGGGAAGGGATGTGGAGCCCAAGTGGTTTGAGTGTGCCCTGGGGCCAGGGGACCCTAAGACCTGGAGGTCCTGGAGCCACCAAGACCTGAAAGCCAAATGGTGGAACTCTATAAAAGGAGAACTCAGGAAACAGGGGTCAGGGGTCAGGGGACCCCATCCCCCCCTAGATGGAGAGAGGAGCCAAGATGTTCCCTGAAGAGTCCCTGGCCATGCTGGGAAGGAGAGGGGACCAAAGACCCTCCCCAAGGGCTCCTGCCAGCTGAACTGATAAGTGACCTCCTTCCCAGAAAGTGATCCCCCTCTAAATCCCAGGTTCACCCCTCAGAAGCTGAAACCCCTCTGTTGGCATGACGGCCTCTCCCCCGAGAACTGCTCCTCCTCCTTGGGCATCTGCCCCTGACAGATCCAGAGGGAGAGGAGAAGGGGGCGGGTCCTCCGAGAGCTAGGGGAGGGGCTTGAACAGATGCCTGCAGCCAGGCTGTCAGCTGCCACTGAAGATGGTGAAACCCTTGGGGCTGTCCTGGGGCTGGGCACGAGGGGAAGGGAGGCCCAAGACTGGACTCAGTCCTTGGACCCCTCCCTGCGTCCACTCCTCTGTACAATGAAGCTGATCCTTCCTGGCTGCAACATCGCAGGGATGGTCCAGCACATTGTCCTCTTCCAAAGTGACAGGGCCAGGACCTGGTGCGCACAGCAGGTGCTGAATAAAGGCCAGTTTCCTTCCTTCCTCCATTCCAGGACAGCTTGCCTCTGCAAGACCGGGACAGGTCGATTGGCCAGATCCCCAGGGCCCTGGGCTTTCCCGGTCCCGTGCTGGAATTTTTTCCAAGTTTACTGCATCTCTCGAATCTTTTTCACGAGAAAGATCAGCACCTGAGCCTCCCCCTTGACCTGGGGGTAATGTTCGTTAAAGATGTCCCAGGTAGGGGGGCGGAGCCAAGATGGCGGAGTGGAAGGACGCACGTTTACGAGTTCCAAAACCAAAAGCCCATGGAATTGATGTAAAAGGAGTCCCCCATGGCTTCTGGGTCAAGACAAGGTGTGCAGAAGCAGAGTGGAAGAGATTTCCCTTCCGGGGAGCCCTGGAGACCCGTCCCCAGGGTCCGGCGCACCCCAGAGGGTGGACCCAACCCCCAGCGCTGCCCTGGCTGCGGCCCCAGAGAAGCTGATCTGAGCAGGCTTCAGAGATGGAAGCTCCGGCAGCCGGAAAAGTCCCTCCGCCCACAGAAGCTACAGGTCAGTGAGAAAGAAGGCCGGGCTGGAGGAGAGGGGAAGCAAGGCGTCTCCGTGACTCGGGACCCTCGGGAGGAAGCGGTGGCGGCAGAGACGGGGCAGGAAGTGGCGGAGGCAGAGGTGTGGGCCTCGGCTGAGGCGGCAGCGGCCCAGGACTCAGGAATCCCCCAACAGCAGGCAGGATCTTCATTACGGAAGATTCCCACATAAAACCTGATGGAGCTGAGCCTGGGCGATGGCCCTGCCCCCACCCCTCTCTATTGCTGAAGGCTTCTGCTCAAAGCCCCCAAGGGAACTGAGATTGGGAGGCAGGGCCCCCCACCCCGCCCCCACCCGCTCCATTCCTCAAAGTCTCTGCAGAAAGCCCCCGAGGGATCAGAGTCTGGGAGGTGGCCCTGCCCCCACCCCAGCACCTGAACTAAAGCTCACTGATTGACAGCCGGCAGGAGGAAAGCCCATTTAAATCTCAGAGGCCAAGCACTAGCTGGGCGGATCCAGGCGGGGGTGGAAAGGAATCTCAGAAGTCAAGTAACTGGCTGGGAAAATGCCTAGAAAAGGGAAGAAAAATAAGACTTTAGAGAGTTTTTTCCAACAAATGCAAATGATCCCGACCTTCGGATCTGATGACGAGGACGTATCCTTGCCATCAGGGAAAGACGTGGAGGATGGGGCCTCAGTACCCCAGACACCCCAGGGGGGTGGCGGGTGGGCTCAGGCCCTGGAACAGCTCAAAAAGGATTTTGAAAAGCAAGTTAGACAGGTGGAGGAAAAACTGGGAAGAGAAATGAGAGAGATACAAGAAAAGTATGAAAATCGGGTCAATACCTTGGTAAAGGAGACCCAAAAAAATGCTGAGGAAATTAACACCTTGAAAAATAGGCTCACTCAATTGGCAAAGGAGGTTCAAAAAGCCAATGAGGAGAAGAATGCTTTCAAAATCAGAATTAGCCAAATGGAAAAAGAGGCTCAAAAGCTCACTGAATTTAATAGTTCTCTCAAAATTAGAATGGAACAGATGGAGTCTAATGACTTTACGAGAAACCAAGAAATCACCAAACAAAACCAAAAGAACGAAAAAATGGAAGAGAATGTGAAATATCTCATGGGAAAAACAACTGACCTGGAAAATAGATCCAGGAGAGACAATTTAAAAATTATGGGACTACCTGAAACTCAAGATCAAAAAAAGAGCCTAGACATCATCTTCCATGAAATTATCAAGGAAAACTGCCCTGACATTCTAGAACCAGAGGGCAAAATAAGTATTGAAAGAATCCATCGATCACCACCTGAAAGAGATCCAAAAAGAGAAACTCCTAGGAACATTGTGGCCAAATTCCAGAACTCCCAGCTCAAGGAAAAAATCTTACAAGCAGCTAGAAAGAAACAATTCCAGTACTGTGGAAATACAATCAGGATAACCCAAGATCTAGCAGCTTCTACATTAAGGGATCGAAGGGCGTGGAATAGGATATTCCAGAAGGCAAAGGAACTAGGACTCAAACCAAGAATCACCTACCCAGCTAAACTGAGTATAATACTTCAAGGGAAAATATGGTCTTTCAATGAAACAGAGGACTTTCAATCATTCTTAATGAAAAAACCAGAACTGAAAAGAAAATTTGACTCTCAAACACAAGAATGAGAGGAAGCATGAAAAAGGAAACAGCAAAGAGAAGTCTTAAGGGACTTACCAGAAGTGAACTGTTTATATTCATACAGGGAAAGACAATATTTCTAACTCTTAAAACTTTTCAGTATCTGGGTAGTTGGTGGGACCACACATACACATGTACACGCATGCACACACATACACACATGCACACACATACAGAGATAGAGAGCACAGATTGAACTGAATAGGATGGGACCATACCTTAAAAGAAACTAAGGTAAATGGTGAGAGAGAAATGTAGGGGGAGGAAAGAGAGGGAAAGGGAAGGGGGTAACTATATGTCATTTAAGAGGCAGGTAGGAGTTTTTCTTAGTGGAGGAAAAAAGAGGAGAGCTGAGAAAAAAAAAAAAAGAAGTTTACCCTCATCACATTTGACTAAACGAAGGAGTGAAATGCACACTCATTTTGGTATGAAAACCTATCTTACAGTATAAGAAAGTGGGGGAGAAGGAGATATTGCAAGGGAGGGGATGATGGAGGGGAGGGCAAAGGGAGGAGGGAGCAATTTGAAGTCAACACTTGGGGAGGGACAGGATCAAGAGACAGAAGAGAAACAATGAGGGGCAGGTTAGGAGGGATGGTAATCCAATCAGTCTTACACAACACGACTATCAGGGAAGTCATTTGCAAAACTACACAGATAGGGCCTAAATTGAATTGCCTGCAGTCCCAAAGGGAATGGGTGGGGAGGGAGGGATGGGGAGAATTTGGAGCTCAAAGTTTTAGGAACAACTGTTTAGTATTGTTGTTACTACTAGGAAAGAAGACATACAGTTAATGAGGAATAGAAAGTCATCTGGCCCTACAGGAGAAAAGAGAAGATGGAGACAAGAGAAGGGAGGGATGATAAAAGAGAGGGCAGATTGGAGAAGGGAGGGATGACAGAAGAGAGGGCAGATTGGAGATAGGGAAAATTAGATTGCTTGGGGTATTGGGGTGGGGGGGAGGGGATAAAAGGGGAGAAAATTGGGAACCCAAAAAATTTGTGAAAATGAATGTTAAAAAATAAAATAAAATAAAATAAAATAAAATAAAATATCCCAGGTATACTTTGGGGGTGGTCGAGCTGCCTCCCCTCCCTCTCCACCGCCCTTCCTAAGGGTAGGTCAGTTATTCTCCGCTTTGGGAGAAATAAATTAGGGAGGAGAGAGATGCGCACTGAGTCATCCCAAGTGAATCTGCTTGGAGTGGGCTCACCCATGAAATCCATGCTCTTTGTGGAGTGGATGAAAATCCAGATTTCTACAATATGGTTTGGGGTTTTTTGCATTTTCTGTATGAAAGACATGCTTGTAGTAGAGACACCTACACTGAGCAAAGGTAAAGGGGCTGGAACAAGAATGAGTATCTCAGACAAAAGAAAAGACAAAAATGGGTGTCATTAAAAGAGATGGTCAAGAGTGCTATGTTTTACTAAAAGGCACCATAGAGTATCAAGTAAAATCAAGATTAAACACGTGTGCACATAACAGGATAGAATCTGAATTCTTCCATTAAAATGATTTCCCTTAAAAGAGCTATGGAACCTCAATAAGAGTGGGAGTGAGGGAAGCCTGAAGAGTCAGCGTTCCCATTTCACAAAACAATTCACCCAAGAAGGGCAAAGCTGGAGCAATTTCTGTTTGACCTTTACCCAGTTATGAGCCTAACCTGAGCAAGGAGTCATTGGCCCAAACGGAGGGCGAAGTGTAAGATACGATGTCCTCTGTGCCATTTAGATTCCATTCCCAGCCACAGGACCCAGAATTCTGTCCTTCCCTGACGGTGAATCTAGAATTCTCATCTGGCCTCAAAGCACAGGCCTGCTAGCTGCCTCCTTGTCCATGGGGTTCTTGATGCCAAGCTCGGCACAAGAATGAAAGGAAGATGTACAGATTGCTGGGGTACAAAGAGTACTAATCCCAGGGAAGATCAGGGAAAGCCTCGGGGAGAACAGGGGCACCATAAGCAAAAGATACAATCCATGCAAGGGGGGGATAGGAGGAGATGCTAAATAGGGAAGAAAGATGGAAGCCCCTAGAGTTGTGCATGCCATCAATTTGAAGGATGCTATCATTCTGAACCATGGGATGTAGACCAAAATGCATCAGGGCTGCTGAGTGAGGACATCTCAGTTTAGCTCCATTTTTCACTTGATAGTCTTGTGAAGGCCCAGGGCTCTCAACATGCCCAGAGCCCCGTGGGAGCCCTCATGTACATCCCAAAACCTTCCAATCCAGCATGCCTAATTGTCCAGCCACACCTAACTGACAGGCTCTTAGGGGGAGAGGGCCTTTGGAGAGCTCATAGGTTGAGCAGCAACCTTCCCATGGGTACAGGAGCCTGGAAAAGAAACTTGTAGTTGCAGGGGCCTGACTGCCTAAGAAGTCAGCTCAGGGGTGCCTGGAGCTGAAGCTGGATCTCCCTAGATTTTAGGGGTGCTGAAATCTACTTCCCTGTGTGTAGCCTGCCCCTGCTGATGTTGACCCTGCATCCTGGAGCTACACAGAACATGTCTTATCTTACCAGTTAGAGAGGACAGCTCTCCTGTGCCCCCTTTCCTGCTCCACAACTCTCTTCTGCTCTTGGGAGAAGAACCCACTCCTTTCAACTGCTCCTCAGAGGGTAAGCTTTATTTCTCCCCACATCATCAATCATCAAGTGTTTTTTTTTTTAACCAGATATGAACTCAGAATCCAATGGAATCCATTGGGAGTAAACTCTTCACTAAAGCCTACATAATGCATGAAGGTGAAACCTCCACATCTCCACATTCCATTGGCCAAGCAGGGGTTGGGACTGAAAGATTGAGCAGATGAGTTTTATCCAATGTGCCCAGATTGGCAAATATCACAAAAGACAGAGGCTGAGGCTAGAGCCAGGGGAGGTATTCCAGGGTGAATACTAGTCATACCCTTCAGACCTTGTTTTGTGACGATGCTGGGGAGAGAGATCAGAAGAGACAGAGAAGCAATTAAATGGGGGATGCAGGGAGAGGTTTGGAGAGGCCTGGAGTCAGGAGCTCCTGAAATGGAGCAAAAGGGGAGAAAGGGAAGAGACAGAGGACAGAGATATGAGAGATGGGGAGGGAAGAGAGACAAAGATAGACAGAGGTACAGAAACAAGGATGAAAAAAGCAAAGGAAGAGCAGGGGGAAGAGTGGCCCAAAGGCAGGATAAAAGAGAGTCAGAGAGATGGGAGACAGACAGAGACCAAGAAGGACATTGATATGAGAGACATAGGGAAAGGACACCATCATAGGCAGGAAGAGTGAAATAGAGGGGGGGGGAAACAGTGTGAAAAGAAGGTAGACGAGAGGGAAGGTTCTGTAGCTTGGAACAATATGGAGAGGGATTGGGAGGAGAAAAGGGAGACACTGAGAGGGAATTGGTAGGAGGAGGGAAAGCCTACAGCCTGACACAGAGTAGATGTTTCAATACTTATCGACAGAGACAGAAACAGGGGAGAGGATGGTGGTGAAAGGAGATAGACAGCCGGACGACACAGACTTCTAGACAGAGATGGACAGATGCCAGGAAGTGAGAAGCACCAGGACCCACAGTGGATGAATGAATCCCTGTCCCCTGAGACCTGCATGGCCTGGAATGGGAGAAAAAATCCTAGGGCCGCAACCTCAAAGGGACAAGCTCAGAGCAGCAGAGTTGAACACCAGTTCTTTTAAGGTGAGGAGGTGGACAAGGCTCTTTGGGCTCCCTGGCAGTGAGTTGCCAGGGGGAAGTTGGGCAGGACAGGCAGCCCCAAAGCCCCCTGATCTAGGCTGTTTGAAGATAGATGGAGACCTTCCAGCAAAGGCAGGGGAAGGAGGAGTCCTGATGTCTCCTCTTCTGTCCTGAGCATACCCAATCCAGACCACTGGCTTGCATTGGGGGAGTTGTAACCACTGAGGAACTCTGAATCTAGAATCCTGAGCAGCTTGTGAAGCCCAGCCCAGGTCATGCCTCCTGTTCCAGGCCTTTCCTGATATCCTGAACTGGGACTTTGGACATCCTTATTTATAGCAGGTCTGTGTCCTCTGTGGCATACATAGGAGATCCTGGACCCCTGGACTACGGGTAGTTTCGGAGGTGATGTCTCTAGAGGGGAAGGGCATGACAAGTGTGTCCAGGACACACCAAGAAGTGAAGACCATAATGGCCTATGGGAAAGGCAGAGTTTCCTGAGGAAGCAAGGGCTGAGGCTGGAGTCCTGAGAGAGATGACCTAGTATCTGCAAGGTTGGCTTGGGAAAGAAACATTATACTGGTTTTGTGTGAAGACAGCCAGTGGAGAGAGCCAGGCCTGGGGACTGAATGCTGTATGGGTCCCAGAGAGCCTACTGGACAGGCCTGCAGGCATCTGACAGGGCACCTAGAAATCCAGAATGATGAACGGATTCATTCAAGGCCAGGCAGCTAGCAAAGACTTATGCTGGGCCCATTTGCCCAGCGCTGAGAACTGCCACAAAAGTTCAAGTGCTACCTTGGGTACCCAGTGAGTTTTCTGGTCAGACCTCTGGCTTCAAACCAAGACTGGATCCAGGTTATATCTGGAGTGTGTTGTGAAGGCAAGGTGTGTGTGGGAGGTGAGGGAAGAATGGGGTAGATGGGGAGATTATTCCAGGTGAAAGGAGTGGCTCTCCGAGGTTTCTGCCTGGACTCCCAGATTCTGTGCTTCTCCTGGGACCAGAGGGAGCCAACCACCAGGCAGGACTAGATGGTGTTATGGGTAGAGCGTTGGGTCTGGCAGGCAGGAAACACCAAGTTCTAATACTGCCTTAGATGCTGACCAGCATCTGGAAAATAACTGGGAAAGTCACTTGAACTGTCAAAGCCACAGTTTCCTCCTTTGCAGAGTGCAGATTCTAACAGCACCTGACAAGCACCAAATGCGGAGGTTCAAATGTGATAACACCTGTACAAAATTGCCATGGCCATCTTGAAATGTCAGAGAAAGGCAATCAAGGAGGCTCCTAGCAGGGGCTGCTGCAGCTTCTCGTTATCGTTACTGTCCTCATTGTGATTACAATTTGGGGCCCAGGTGGCTCTAGGGCTAGAGAGGATCCTGGCTCCCACTTGGTCTTGGGATGAGGATGGACAGCTCTTGCCATGGTCCAGAAAAGACAGAAGGAACCCAAGACAAGCTGCACAGCTGTGAGCAGCTCTGTCCTGGGTGAGCAACTCCTCCTGGGCTTTCTTCCTGGGAATCAGTGAGATTAGAGTTAGGGCACCAGTCTGGACACCTAAGAAACAGAATGCAGGAGGGGCAGCCTGGTGGGCTCAGGTTGGGAAATGAGGGGCAGAGGATTCTGGGGGTTTGAGAATTCCCCAGAGTGACACATTGTCCTCAGAATTTGTAGGATCTTGTAAAACACACTTGGTCTAGCTCGAGGTTAGGGAAGGGGTCATTTTCCCAACTACTCTGAGTGACTCAACCCGTAGAAAGGGCAAGGACCATCCTTTCCATCACCCACAATGTTCAATGAGTGATGTATTTAATGGAGAGATTCATCATGTCACACTAAGGCCCATCGATCAGCTGAGGCACAGAGAACCTGAAAGACAACAGCACAAGTGTGATGTGGACTGAAAATTACCACATTCTGGCACGTGGAACTTGGGAGTGCCCAGGGACACATCTGCACCATGGCACTGGCAGCTGAAACAGCTGCAGCTTGGCAAGGCAGGAGGGGACCATTTCTAACCCCGGATTTCTGTCCCAGGGAGAGGGAGTCATGGGCAAGAGGAGAGGCAAGGGGACAGGCCTTGTCTCTTGGAGTCCACCCACTCACTTGCCTCTCTTCCTCTAATTTGACTCTCTATCACTCCTCCATCATTCAGCTGTCCCAAGTCTCCTTACAAGAGACCTCAAAGACCTAAACCTGAGGGCCCACCATAGGCTGACCCAGTTGCAGGGTTCTGTGGTCTGCAGTCTGTGTCACACTGAAGCCCCAGGAAGCCTGCAGACATTGGGAGGGGACGGTCATGACAACACCAGTGCCAGGTCACTGAGAGAGACAGACAGAAAAAGCCCAAAGAAATCACCCATACATTGACCCCAGGCTATTGACTACTGACTAAGTGAGCCCCACTCTAGACTTAAGTGTCCAAAGACAGGGAAGCCAGACCAAGGGAAGCCATGCCCACCTCCACCCAGGAGGAGACAAAGGTCACTCACTTCGTGTTTGGGCACAGACATGTGCCCAGGTCTCCTCATGGTTCCCAGATGATGGCCTGAGCTGAGGTTGGTGTGGAAGGGAAGGGACCCTGGTCATTCCCTGACCTTCTATCACCCCTGTCAGGCCTGTCCAGCAGAACTCTCCTCAGACAGAGATGCCTCCCCCTGAGGAGGGAAGAAACAGAATGTTGCCATGACATAACCAATTGTGACATGGATGTCGACAAGGTGGGGAGTGAAGCAGAGACCCTGAAGGTCCTTGGTCTTCCAAGGGAGAGGAGCAAGGAAGGGTGGGCAAGGAGGTCTGACCCAGGTATTAGAAACTTGGCCCAAAACCCTCCTCTATCACCCACTGTACTACTGCCTCCAGTCAGACCAGTGTCCAGGACAGTGGATCTCTCCTGCGGGCAGCAGGTGTACCTTCTGTCACCCCAAACGAGGTCTCAGACAATTCCCCGGGCATCTTCCATCATCAACCACACCTAGAATATACAGAAATTTTAGGTGGAGACATGCTGAATGTACCTTCAGGCAAAAAACCAGCACTGACCTGGGCAGGGAGGAAAGCTAGAAACCTGGAATGCCATTTAGGGGCTTCCCTGGAGAAAATTAGCCCTCCCAGAAAGGAGGGAGAGGGTGGCAAATTGTGGGGAAGATTCCATCAGGGAACAGCTTAGTTCTTCCTTCCCCTGTTGGCAGCAGTACCTCATAGTACCCTTGAAAAGGTCATGAATGGTGCCCCAGGGGCTGCCTAAGAGCTTCAGGAAACTTTAGCCCTCAGCCAGGCAGCACAAAAGGGGAGGGGTCATGTTGCAGGGGGAAGGTTGAGCAGGATCTGGTTCTGTTCTGTGACATGGGCCCCTCTGGCAGCCAGGCTGCTTCATGACACCCAGCCCACACCCCACCCACCCATCTCAGAATCCTCTTTCTTGTTGCCTCAATCCAAACTCAGAGGACTCCAAAGAAAACCAGTACTTTGAGAAAAATCCCCAGGTCATGGCACACACTGCCCAATTCCCAGGTCCCAGACACCCAGAAATCTCCCCAGATGGCCCTGTGTTAAGAAACCCTCCTGCACCTCAAGGAAAACTCCTCTGCCCAAGGAAGGTATTAGCCTGGCCCAAGGACGTGTCATCTTGGCCACTGGGTCTGCTGCCTGACCTCACCCAGGGCAGGGCTCTGTAAGGGATTCAGGGACCCTGGGCTGAGCATTTGTCTCCTCTACCTCTATGTCCCCAGAGGAACTCAATCTCAGCTGACTTGGTAGGCAGGTCACAAAGGTGACCTCATCCAAAGACCTCCTATCCCCCATTAGTACATTTAGCTCAGTGCCCAGAGAACGTCCCCATGCTAGCCCATGGCAGGGGCCAGGAGCAAAGTCTTTTGACGGCATGCCAATCATTCTGTGGGTAGTCACACTGTGGGGCCACCTGCCACCAAGCCATACAGCCCTATGACCCTGTACTGAGAACCCTTTGTGCTTTCTACAAAAGATTCTGGCATATACCTGTAGACTCCGTGAGCTCTGCCCCCATCTTCTGTGGACACCCCTTTCCTCCCTGTCTATTTGCAGTGCCCTTCCACTCCAGCCCTAGGCCGCGGGTTTTATTCCGCCCCTTTCTACTCATGGGTAGAACTGGGCATACTCACCTACCTTGGCTTAGGGGCTGTCCTTTTCTGCTATCTCTGCCTCTCCAGACTTCCTGACATTCTCCCCAGTTCTCCTTCTCCACTGCCTCCTAGGAATGTGGTACCTGACATGTCCCAGTCAGGTCCTCACCTGCTGGAGGACTGGATTTGCAGTTTTCAGAACCACAATCACTGCTAGTAAAAACCTCTGCACAGACAGGCTGGCTTGACCTTCGTTTCCAATAAAGTTGGAATGAGACGTACATGCCAGTTCACTGAATTGCTAGGTCAAGGGATGGCATCATTTAGGCAGTCTCCAGTAAAGTGCTCTGTTGTGCCAGATGTCAGATGTCAGTGCAGGGGTTGGCCCTGGGTTCCCCCAAACGATGCCAGGATGTGATGTAGGGCCCCTCTGACATGGCAACCCCAGAACTCTCCTGGGTTCTGTATTGTGACATCCTAAAAGTCCTAGCCTCCACTTTTCTCTGGAGCCTCAGTGTTGCCCCGCCAACGTGTCAGGCAAGACAGTGCCAACTCCATCTCCACAAAGGTACTTAGAAAACTTCAGAAAGACTTCCGTGTTGAACACACACTGCTCTCTCCATGTCTTCTAGCACCTCATGAGAAGCAGCTGATTTTATTCTCCCCTGTACTGTGGCTTTTGGCAGGGCTGTGACTGACCCAGGGAAGGAGGGGGCAGAGCCTCCCTGGCCCCAGACTTCTCTGAGTTGCTCCTCAGAGGCTACAAGTTATCCCTCTTGGGACGGGGGTTCAGGAAGGCTCCCAGCTTCACACTCCCTAGCTGTCCAAGTCACTTCCCTGCTGCCTGCCTCAGTTTGCCCATCTGTAAACATGTAAAAGAAACTGCACCTCGCTTCCAGGGTGGTTGTGACATGCAATGATATCCTGTTTGGGAAGCATTGGGGGTGGTGCCTAGCACACAGGAGGATTTATAAAAATGTCAGCTATCTCCATCTATCACAAAGTTTCCTTGACCCAGCACACCCTGTCCACCACACCTGACCCAGGATGGTACTTCCAGCTTTGGCCCAAAGCCCCCACAGCCAATCCCCCGCTCCAAAGCACTGGTAGGAACTTTTCTGAGCCTGAAGTGCCCTTGGCTGTCCACCACATCCAGGGACTCTCCTCCCAAATAATGAAAGTCCTCCATCTTCTGAGGTTCAGGTTCAATCTAAGCCTGCTTTCTCATTCAAGCCACTCCCAGAAATAAAAGAAGTGAGAGAGGACTTGCGTTAAGGCTTGGTGCTTCTTATGACAACTGAGGATGGCTGTACCAAGACACATGCAAGGAAAGGTGAAAGCTGCCCAATGGAGGATGATCCGTTTCTTTATAAAATCTTCCAGGATGACCCCCAGGAGACTGAGAGGGAGTAGTAGCATTGGTTCGCTGTAGACATGGGCCCACAAGGTCATTTGTTCCATGCCCCGCAGTGTCTGCTGAGGAGCCTGAGGCCCCCTAGAGAGGGCAAGGCACTGGCCCAAGGTGACATGGCAGAGCACAGCTGAGCTTCCCAGTGCAGCAGTAGCCTTTCCTCTGCACCAGCCAGGTTGACTTGCCTGAGGAGGAGAAAAGGCCCAAGCAGGCTGGTTCCCTCTGGATGGCATCTTAACCATAGTCAGGGCCTTGTCATTACAACTTCTACACTGGCTGCACCTGCTTCCTCTGCCAGTCAGCCCTCCCTCCTCCCTGCCCTCCTCCAGTGGTCACCAGGGCCTTGCACGTTGCCAAGGTCAGTGAGTGACCTTTCAAGCCTGCTTCACCTGGACATCCCCCTTTCCTTCGAATCCTCACTGACTCCCAGTTCCCTGTCCTGTGCTTCAGCCTCTCCTAGCCTCTGTCGGGGTCCCTGATCCCTTCTTGTCCTGTCTCCTACAAGGACGTTCCCAGGCTCCTAGGAGTCCAGATTAAGGCCCAGAAAGGATATTTGGGGTCAGTCTTGTCATCACACATCTCTGAAGTTACCTCAGAGGATGAGGTCTGTGCACCCTGTCGTTTTCCAGAAGAGGAAGCAGAGGCCAGAGGTGAAGGAGATATGCCCAAACAGCACTTTGAGCAGCAGAGCTGGACTCCAAGCAGGCTGCTATGCCCCAAAGTTAACAGGGCTTTCCCTGTGTCCCCCTTAAGGGGTTGGCCCCCACCCTGTGCCTACACTCTCCCTAGTGGTACTCCCGTACACCCCAGGAAGACTTACCCGCCAGTCTCTCCCCTCTGGCTCACACCTCATGCTGCAGTCATCCCTCTGCAGAACCCAGCAAGGGCTGGTGTCCCTGCCCAGCTTCCTGACTTATTTCTATATGTCTACCCCAGACTGTGAAGTAGAACAGACCTGAGCTCACCAGCTGCCCCCTCCATCTTACTCCTGGACTTCACTGGACAGAACAGGAATCTGAGGGCAAGAGAGCAGCAGTGGTTTACTCAGTGAGGCGAGAGTCCTAGCTCCTAGGATGGTGAGTTGACTGGCAGCTCCAGAAATCTCAATCATTTCACCTCCTCCATGGAGGTCTCCCTGCGATAATTCCCCTGCATCTCTGAGCTCCTGGACTCCTTCTTTGCCCTAAACTGGGAGCACTACTTCAGCCTGGCTGTCCTGCACCATCATTTGTTGCCATTTGGAAGATAGGTGTGACAACATGGACCAGGTTTGTGAAGAAGCGACCAGGACCCTCTTGACCTCCAATGATCAACCCTGGCACCACCTCCCTGGAGAGCAAATGGTGCCCTAGAAGAAGCCATTCTCCTGGGCTGGAGTCTCCAAAGGCTCCCCATAGGCATTTCCTCCATGGCTCCCTTTCTCACGGTTTGGTTGGTAGGCAGGGAGGAAGGGAGTGAGGTGGGTGCATGTCTGTCAGGGCATCCCAAGGAAGGGTTATGAGGGGGTCTAGGAACTCAGATCAGCCTTTTAGTGCCTTCTGCATATCCACAGTTGACAACTCCCTTTACCCCACTTCCCAGGCTGCTATTGGTGAGGTCTGGAGAGGTTCACTTACCAGAGTCCCTTTCACATACCATTTAGTCAGAATGAGAGAGGGGAACAGAGAGGACGAGGTTGCTGGGGAGGATGGAAGCTAGGTCCTTTTTCTTCCCTCCCTCCTCCTAGCCTGGACAGGCCTCAGCCTTGAGACCCAGGTAATGGATAGCACATGCCCTTGTGACCAGAGGTTAGGTTGAATTTATCCATGGGGAGAGAGCCTCTTGAGCTTTCGCTTCCCGTTTGCATCCCACCTGTGCTGAGGGATAGAGCATCAAAGGCAGGAGCATCTAGGCATTCTGAGTTCTTATCTACTCCAACCAAGTTGCATACTGCCAACCAACCTGTGGAGCAGATCTGTGTTATCCCCCTCCTTCGACAAGACAAGGGAGGGCACGTCAGGCCAGGAAAAAAGCAAGGAATCTCCCCTCCATGCCAAACGCCCTAAGACAGCACCTGAGGATTACAGAGCCCAGGACTGATTGGGGGAGGTTTCTGGGTGGGGAGAAGAGAGAATTGCCATGGAAGCCTCCCTTGGGAATAGAAGTAGAACCTGAAGGTCAGAGGATGGAAGCAGCTGGTGCCAGGTTCCACAGTCAGCATTCAATTCAAATTCTGGGCTTGGATTCCCAGTGCAGCTGGGGCTCTTTGCCCTACCGCAAAGCTCCAGGATTGTCTGTTCTGCCCCTTCTTATTCCCCTGGTAACAATTGATACCCTTTTTTGACTTTAGCAATAGCCAGTACTTCAATCAGCAGAAGAGCCTGGACCTAACAGTCTCTGTTCTCTGACGTAAACTCAGAGAAACCCTCCTCTAATGACCTCCAGGATAGATGAGTTTCACTTATCATGCTTTAGGAGACCCTTAATCTGAGACACTACCTTTAATCCTGGGACTTTTTACATATCTTCATATTTGCGGGATATATATTATGTCATGGAATGTTAATGATTAAGAAAGCACAGATATCCTGGCTCATCATTTCAAGTGAAACTGTGAACTCTGTTATCTCATGGTGTTTACAATCTATCCAATTCAGAAAATCCTTTCTCATGGAATAGTTAAACACATACGGAGTCCATCAAGCTGAGGGACACAGACATCCTTGGATTGTCTTCAAAGAGATTTCAGCCTGGTCCTTCGTGTAGCATCCAGCCAGAAGTTTTTCTTGCTCCATTATCATGGAACCA
Organism: Bettongia penicillata ogilbyi; assembly: GCA_023548195.1. Classification (NCBI taxonomy): domain Eukaryota; kingdom Metazoa; phylum Chordata; class Mammalia; order Diprotodontia; family Potoroidae; genus Bettongia; species Bettongia penicillata. Next base: position 1,364,671 of record JAJHZJ010000319.1, read on the forward strand.
CTATCTTTATAAGAATCAACAGTATGCATTCAGCCCGTTTACCTCTTTGAACCAAACTTTCAGGTCAATGTCCCCAACCCACTACCCTTGGGCAAGATTTGGGAAGGAGTTGGATGCTGATGGGAGGATTTTCCCCTAGTGGGAGGACTTTTTTCTTCCCACACTCAGCAGAACCCGAGGGCCTGGGTCTCCAGCTAGCCCACACCCTTCTTCTCCAAGGGTACCAGAGCATCCCCAGTCCCCAGCGTATGGCCCCAGGAGGAGGTCAGGAGGCTGACCAGGGCTTTGGGTGGGCCAGAGAAGCTGGCCTGGTTAGTGAAAGGCTCCTGGCTGTGGAGGCTGGGGGAAGGACAACCTTGGATAACCCATTTTGTTAGCTTCTGGCTCTGTTATTGGAAGAAGAAATGTATATGCATGGAGAAAGACCCTGTAGGGTGAGGAACAGAAAATGGCAGGGGCAACACTTCACCTGAAGTGTTCACCCCTCTACCTGAAGCCAGTTTCCTAAGGCTTCCTGGGAGTGCTGACCTTCCGTGGCAGGCCTCATGCAGCCCTTTGGACCACCCTCCCTTTTGGATCCCCAGGAGAGCTCCTGGACCTCAGAAGTCACCAGCTTCCCTTGGCAATCTGGGCAGTTCCTATGGATCCAGTGACTATCTATACGCTGATAACTCTCCACTCATCCTGCCTGTCCCATCTCGCATCTGACCTCCACTCTCGCATCTCCAACTGCCAGGGACCCCTCTGAATGGTCCCTTTTCATCTTATGCTCACTGACTTACAAAATGCACCTCCTCACCTTACCCCACCCCCAACACTAGCCTTTTGGCATCTCTGCCTGCCTCCCACCTTTCTCCACTCCACTCCATCCTCCTTCCAGCTACTAAAGCACTTTTCTTAAAGCTCCGGTCCAGCTTAGAGATAACCTCTTCCCTCCCCCTCCTCCCCACTCCTATGACTTCCTATTTCCTCCTGCACCAAAAGCCAAATCCCCCTTGGTATTTACACCCCTAACCCACCTCCCCTTCCTGTCCTTTCCTGCCTTCCCCCTCGCCTGGCCCCAAGATCCTCATCTCCATCCAACAGTGCCTGCCTGGAAGGGGACAGGTCACCTCTCTGCTTCCCCTGTTCCCCGTTCCTCTCCATCTCGGCCTCCTGGCTTCCATGGCTCCCCTCAAGTCTCCGCAGAAATCTCACTTTCTTCCAGGAAACCTTTCCCATTCTCTCTTCATTCTGGTGCTTTCTCTCCATTCTCTGTCATTTCTGCTGGCTGCAGCTGGTTTGCATCCCATTGGACCAGATCCCATCGAAGGTAGGGACTGTCTTTGGTCTTTCTTTGTATTTCCCCACCACTTAGCGCTTGCCTGGCATGAAGGACGTACTTGCTTAATAAAGACTTAGCGCTATACCTGTTCCCCAACCCAGCTCTTTTTGAGGTGAGGGATTTGGAAGGGATTTGTTCCAGGACCCCCGGGCAGTGGTGGGATTCAAGGCCAGGTTGCCATAAATCCCACGCACTGCATAACACGACCAGTTCCAGAGATCACCGCAGGCCCTCTCCTTCCCTGCCTAGATTTCAAGATCCACGAGCGCAGGGACAGAATACGGATTCAACCCGAGGGTTTGGCACGCAATCCACAGGTCATCTGTCAAGTCTGAAAGCATTAATGAGAATGCATGTTGAAATGGAAGGAATCCATCCTGCGCCCTGGAAAACTTCCGTTGTTAAAAGGGCGTGGAGTTGGAAGGGGGAGACGGAGTAGAGGGTTTCTATATTGGGAGGTTATTGGCGCCTTGGATTCCCATTCAGAAAACCTCCAATCCCTACTCCAGTAAGGCTAGTCCCGAGTTAAGGTCTGCGCAAGGGGTGCCGTCACACACAAATCTCCACCTGTAGGAGCCCAGGTTAGTTGGGGCATTCGTCCCGCAAGGCGGAAGGTTCTGACCTCCCAAGAGGAGTCAGCCACAATTTTTTCCCTGTTCCCCCTCTGCTTGCTCCTGTGTCTACATTGGGGGTGTCGTGCGGGGAGAAACTCCCCGAGAATTTGACTCTAAATCCCAGCCCAAGGGAACTGGCTTGACTTGTAAACCTGTTTACATTCTCTGGACCTTGGCTGGCTCCTGCTGGTGCTGGTGCTGGTGATGCTGCTGCTGCTGCTGTTGCCAACTTGGGTTTCCTGTCATTTCTTCCTGCTCCTGGTCTCGGCTTCCCCACATATGTCCACACTCCGGGAGTAAAGTGGTCAGAGAATAATGCAGTTTCATTCAACTGACATCTGTCAGGTGGTCATTCCTTAGGTTTTTCTGAAGCTCGTGTTGTGTGCGGGTCCCTGTTACAGTTCTCACCGCTCCCCATCCAGCGCTCGGCATCTGTAGGGCAGTCGCTGGCACCGCGAACGTGGACAGGCTCTTAGCAGGGAAGGGGAGGTCTCGGAGGAGATGCGAAGGCCAGAGAATAGTGGTGGGGGAGCCGCCACCTCCCGATTGACCTGGATGGTGCATGTGTCCGTCGCATAGCTGGTCCCCTTGGGCATACATCAAGCTTGGCACACGTTGTAGGTGGTCCGAACCTGCGGATGGTCAACGGGAGTTCCAGTGCGTGGCGGTATGTGCGCGTCTGTGGCGTGAGGGGTTCTTATATCAGACGGATGACAATGGAGTTGTGCAGAAGAAGGGGGATGGTACTTGATACTCCCTGATCACGGGAGGGATGTGTAATTCAAGGTGTTTGAGGGAGCCCTGTCACTTTGGGGCCCTTAGACCTGGACGTCCCGGAGCCACCAAGATCTGAACGCCAAGTGGTAGCGAGTTATGAACGGAGAACTGAGGGGTCAGGGGACCTCATCCCTCCCCAGGCGGAGGGAGGAGCCAAGACGTTCCCCGAGGAGTCCCTGGTCCCGCCCACATAGAGAGGGATTCAAGGACGCTCGTCAAGGGCTCCTGCCAGCTCAGAGGTTGAGGGACCTCTTGCCCAGGAAGGCATTCCTCTCTAAACCCCAGAATCGCCGAACAGAAGCTGAGACCCCCGTCTGGTGGTGACGGGCCCTCCCTTGAGAGTAGCTGCGCCTTCTTGGACTTCTGCCCCTGAGAACTTCAGAGGGAGCCTGTGAAAGCCAAGGTCCAGGGTTGCGAAGATGCCTGCAGCCAGGCTGTCAGGAACCGCTGAAGACTGTGCAGCTCTTGGGGCTATCCTGCGGCTGGGGCGGAGGGGAAGGGAGGCCCAAGACTGGACTCAGTCGTCCGACCCCTGCCTGCGTCTGCTCCTGTATACAATGATACTGGTCCTTCCTCGGTGCAACTTCTCCGGGAAGGTCCACCCACATTGTCCGCTTCCAAGGAGATCGGGCCAGGACCTGGTGCACACAGCAGGCACTCCATAAAGGACAGTTTCCTTCCTTCCTCCATTCCAGCATTCCAGCGCAGCTTGCCTCTGGAAGACCACGACAGGTCGAGGGGCCAGCTCTCCGGGGCCCTGGGTTTTCCCGGGTCCCGAGCTGGTGTTTTTTCCAAGTTCACTACATCTCTTGAATCTTTTCCACGAGAAAGATCAGCACCTGAGCCTCCCCCTTGTCCTGGGGGTATCGATCGTTATACATGTCCCGGGTATACTTTGGGGGGTGGTCGAGGTGCCTCCCCTCTCCCTCCATCGCCCTTCCTAAGGGTAGATCAATTAACGTCTGCCTTGGGAGAAATAAATTAGGGAGGGAGGAGATGCACATGGAGTCATCATAAGTGAATCTGCTTGGTGTGAGCTCACCCATTTAATCATGCTCTTTGCAGAGTGTATTAAAAACCAGAATCCTACAATGTGATTTGAGGTTTTTGGCATTTTCTCTATGAAAAAATCACTTGAAGTAGAGAGACACACACTGAGTAAAGATAAGGGGCTGGAGCAGGAACCAGTATCTCAGACAATAGAAAAGACAAAAATGGGTGTCATTAAAAGAGATTTTCAAGGGAGCTATCGTTTACTGAAAGGCGATGTAGAGAATCAAGTAAAATCCAGAATAAATATTTACGCACAGAACAGGATAGAATCTGAATTCGTCAATTAAAATTACTTCCCTTAAATGGACTACAAGAACAATCCTACATGAAAACTACACCAGTTCTCAGAATTAGATAGGTCCTACCATAATACAAATAAGAAAATAAAATTAGAAAGAGAAAAAGAATTTTGAAAAAGTGAGGTACAATAGACTACTAGAGTATAGGGAATGGAAATAGGACAGTGTGTACCTTTTTCTCCATTCTATATGGCACCCTGACCACAACTGACCATGCATGAAGGCATCCGTACTTCACAAACTAAGTACTTCACAAACAGCACAAATAGAAGGCAAAGCCAAGGTGGCAGAATAGAGGCATGGACTTTCCTGAGTTCTCCCCCAAAACCCTCCAAATAACTTTAATGACTCTAAAATCACTAGAGCTGCTGAACCCACAGAAAGAAGGAGCACATAACAATTTTAGAGCTGAAGAAAACGTAGATGGTCCCCAAGAAAGATCTTTGAGAGAATGATGAGAGACAGTCAAGCGTAGTCTGCACCAGCACAACTTTGAGCCAAGAAAGGCAGGAACAGCCTTGGGAGCCACTGATTCAGCAGCAGCAGCAGCACCAGCTTCCAAAGCTTGCAGCCCACAGTTGGGATGGTGCTGGAAAGGATATTCCAGGGGTCGTTTGACCAGCTCTGATACAGGACTCTGTTGCTTTGTTTATGCTCAGAGCCACATTGCAGTCCTGGGTGGCGATCCCAGGGTGAGCAGGAACACTGTCCTAGCAGAGCTTGCAGAAGCAGTCAATGCAAGACACTCCTCACAATTCCTAGGGAAGAAAAGAGTGCTTGTGGTCCCTTACTGACCAGAGCACAGTCCATGAGAGCAGTAGACACTTCTCTTTACAATCACACCCCCTTGAAAGAACTGAAAATTTCCAGATCCCTAGACTTTTCTCTGAAAAGCGCTTCTCAAAACCTCGGAAGCTTGCAACTGTGTGCCTTACACCCTGGCGTCAAAGCCCTACTTTAAGAAAGAGGTAGAAGTGCAAGAGACTGGCAAAATGAGTAAACAGTGGAAAAAAAACTGTGACTCTTAGAAAGTGCTATGCTGGCAAGGCAGATCAAAAGTATGTATCACTCAGAAAAAGACTACAGAGTCAAAGCTCCCCTATCCCAAGGCTCCAAGGAAAAGATGAATTGGTACCAGGCCATGAATTTATCTTGGATCATTGTCTTCATCAGACTAACTAAGGTTTCACAGCTGATCTTCCACAAGGTATTGCCATAACTGTGTGTATAGTTCTCCTGCTTCTACTCCCTTCACTCTACATTAGTGAATCAGACTTCCCAGATGTTTCTGGAAGCATCCTGGTGGTTATTTCTCTCAAGCATCAGTGAGTCTATCCAGTCTGAGAGTTGTATTCAGCTCTCTCTCTCTTTGCATGTACTGGCATTGATGCACACGTATAGAGACATACATGTATGTATGTGGACATCCATGTATAAAGGGCATGAAGATGTGCATGTGTATGTGAGAGATGGCACAGTGTCCAAACCTCTATGTCTGGAGATTGGAAGACCTGACTTATAATCTGGCTTCAGACACTTGCTAGCTGCGGGACGCCAGGCAAGACATTGAACCCCTCGGCTTGGCACAGCTGCTATGAGGAGTAGACTAGGGTATTGATTATATAGGAAGCTAATATTGGTGATGCTGCAGGGAAGGCTTGGTTGAGATTGCATCATGTACATTTATGGCAGACCCAGATCATTATGGTTTTGTAATTTTCCTCCACCGGCATTCAGTGGTGAATGGATAGGAGTGTAGGAGGTGGATGGTGGCCATAATTCAGTGCTGAAGTTTGGCAAGCCATGATCAATGATAGGACAAGGGGAAAAGAGCTGTTAGGCTGGAGATTAATATAGAGTTGTTTCACCAAGGGCTAGAGACAAAGAAGGGAGGAGAATATAACCGGGGAGGAGGAGAACTGAAGGGGAAAGAGGCAGGTCATGGGGAGGATGAAGCTTAGGCTTGGGGCTATCCAAAGCTGGGAACTGTCCTATTGGCTCAGCTGGGGAAGGAATGAAAATGACAAGTCCTGGAGCAGCTGTGAGAAGGCAGATACACTCATGCTCTGTTGGTGGAGTTGTGAAATGGCCTGATGATTGTGGCAAGAAAGCAGTCTGGATCTATGCCACAAGGAATCATTCAATTGTGCATCCCCTGGATCAACTACTAGGTCAATCCCACAAAGAGATCAAAGGAAAAGGATCACTATGTACAAAAAAAGTTAATACATTGGCTTTTAGTGATAGCAAAGAGTAGAAAAATGACATAGTGCCCATCAATTGGGCAGTAGCTAAACAAGTTATGGTTTGTGAAGGGAGTGGACTCCCATTGGACTAGAAGCAATGATGAGGGGGAAAGGTTTCAGACACACCTGGAAAGATTTGAATCTCTTGATACAAAGTAAAATGAGCTGAATTGGAGAACATGTTATGCAAGGGCAACAGTATTGGAAAGGTTATCCTCTTTGAAAAACTTCAGTATCTGATCAATATTATAACCAGTGATGACATACTCTCTCTATCTCAGCTGATTTGCTGTTCAGAGGGAGGAGTAAAGGATGTTTGCTTTCTTTTTCTTCACGTAGGCATGACTCCAAAGGAATTTGTTTTGCATAATTATTTGTCTTTGTAAAGGGCTTACACTTTCCTGTCGTCTCAATGGTCAGGGGGCAGGAAGGAGAGAATTTAGTACTGAAAGTAAAAAGAAATTTCATAAAAACTCAGGAGAAAGGAAAGGCAGAAAAGAAAGGGAGAAAGAAAGGAGAAGAAAGGCAATATGGCAGAGGGGAAGAATGGACCTCCTCTACCTCTCCCCCCACAGCCCATAAAATACCTGTAAAAATGACTCTAAACAAATTCTAGAGCAACAGAAGCTACAAAATGATGGGGTGGAAAAGATTTGCAGCCCAAGACAGCCTGGAAGGCCAACAGGAGAGGTATATTGCACCAGGCTCAGAGCAGAGAGGAAAGGAAGGATAGAACAGGAGGAGAGAAAGAGAGAAATCGAAAGTAAAAGAAAGACGAGAGGGGAATGGGAAGTCTCCTAGGATGTTGAGTATGAATAGACAGGGAAAATCTTCTCAAGTCCAACTCTGAGCTCCTTATCTCTGTTGTCTACTTGTCCCAAGATCCAGGCCCAAATGTCCCAGGAAATGATTGGGAATTTCTCATGGTGCCATACTGTTAATCCAAAGGAGACATCCTTTAAATCATCAGTTTGGAATCCTGTCCTAATGATGTGTGATTGAAAAGAGGATTTGAATCTCCTTTGATAATCCTCATCTCCTGACAGAACTTTTAGCTAGAATCTGGAAGCACCTAACTTCCAAAGAGGGAAGCCTCATGGAGGCAGCTTCTGAGAGACTTTACCTTCAATGGCTGTGAGTTTCTATCCTTGGGTGTGGGTAGTTTTTCACGAATCATGTACTTCTCTCAAATTCTACTCAATGGTAAAGAGCTTGGTGCCCCAGGAGGACCAAAGCCAAGGCCGGTGTTCCCTGAGAAATGTTAGTGAGTGGCAGAGCTTTGGGGCAACGTGCTCCTGGAATGATGTGCTCTGTCCATGCCACCTTGTTCAAGTGTGGGAGGAACATCTGGAGAGTGATGTCTACCTTTGTAGAGTCTACACTGCCTTCACTTTTAAGCAAGAGGAGAGGATTGGGGAGGAGGAAGGTTTTTAAATAACCTCATTGGGAGTGGGAGTGAAGGAAGCCTGAAAAGTCAGAGTTCCCATTTCAAAAAGGAGTTCACCACAGAAGACAAACCTGGGGAAGATCCTGGGCAGGACCAAGTAATGAATGTAACCTGAACAAGGAGTCATTGGCCCAAGAGGAAGGATAAGCATAAGGTAGGTTCTCCTCTGTGTCACTCGGTTTCCAGGGTTTCCATTCCCAGACCCAGGCCCCAGAATTCTCTCCTTCCCTGGCTCTGACTGTGACTCTGGAATTCTCAGCCTCCCTCAAAGTGCAGACCTGCTAACTGCCTCCTTGGCTATGGGGTTCTTTATGCCAACCTGAAACCAAGGAGTAAAGCAGGATGTGCAGATTGCTGGGAGTGGAAAGAATGCTAAACATCAGGAAGATAAGGGAAAGCCTGAGGGAGTACAGGGGCAACAGAAGATCCAATCTGTGGAATATGGGGCTGGGATAAGGGGGTAAATAGGGAGGAAAGATGGATGTCCCTTGGGCTAGTGGGTGCCATCGTTTTGAGGGAGGCTGTCATTCTGCATCTGGGCATGTGAACCAAAAAGCATCAAGGCTGCTGAGCAAGGTCCTGTCCACCCGTACCTCACTAACAGAATCCTCGGAAGATAGGGACCTTGGAGAGGTCCTAGGCTGAGCAGCAATCTTCCCATGGGCACAGGAGACTGGGCAAGCAACTTGCAGTGTTGGGGGCCTGACTGCCTCAGAAGTCAGCTCAGAGGTGCCTTGAGCTGCAGCTGGCCCTCCCTGGTTGGTAGAGGTGCTGAAATCTACTTTCCTGTATGTAGCCCTCACCTGCTCGTGTTGGCCCTGCACCCTGGAGCTACACGGAACATGTGTTTTCCCACACTCAGGGGACAGACCTTCAGGTGTCATTAGACAGCTCTCTTGAGCCCTCTCTCTTGCTCCACACCTCTCTTTCCTTCTAGAGCGAATCACACCCCATCCTTTCAACTGCTCCTCAAAGGGTACGCTTTCTTTCTCTCCCTACGAAATAGACCCAGAGGACCGTGCACCATGGAGCTACACAGAACATGTCTTTTCCCAGACTCCACTGAGGGGAGAACATGTACCCCCATGCACCCATGTGCACACTCCCAGACATCTAGGGAGAGGTCACCAGAAAAAGGTGGGGGAGTAAGGGGGAGAATCAAGAGGAAGAGGTCAGCACTGCAGTGGTAATTCAGGGTGCACAGTGGGGGATGTGGCAGCAGCTAGTGACAATGGAGTGTGTGACAGGTGTGACTGCTGGGAAATTGGGAAGTTGTGGATGGATCAGGAAGGAATAGTTTAGATGGAGAGGGGAAGACATGTCCAGGTGCTCGTTTTGTTCAGCATGGTAGAGGGGGACTCCATAGTCAGCAGTTCACCAAGTGACTGCATAAGGTGAGGGGCATCCCAAGAACGAACCAGACCAGGAAGTGATTCAAGTGTCCAAGGAGGGGTCGAGAAGGAAAGAGCAGATAAGTGTGCACCCAATATGCCCAGATGAGCAAATGCCAGAAGAGATCAGGGGTGAAGGGAGAGCCAGGGTAGGGGCTCTGGAATGAAAACTAGGCATTCCCTTCACGCATGGTTTTGAGACTATGCTTGGCGGAGAGATCAGACTGGGGAGAGGAGTGATTCTGCGGGGGAAACGGGGAGAAGGTGGTATAGGCCTGGGGTCAAGGGCTCCTGGGAGGGCGCAACAAGGAGAGAAGAGGGAAAGAGAGACAGAGAAGGACAGATATGAGAGATGTAGAGCGGAGACACAGACACATAAAGGTAGACAGTGGGACAGAACCAGGGACAGAAAGGGGAAGGGGAGAGCAGGGGGAGGAGGAATCAGGGAGGGAGGCAACTGGGGGTAGTAGAGAGGAGGCCACAGGAAAGAGAGTGAGAGGCGTGGGAGAGAGACAGAGAAACAGAAGGAGAGAGATATGAGAGACAGAGGGAAAGGAGAGAGTCATAGGTAGGAAGACTGGAATACAGAGAAAAGGGGAAAGAGTAGGAGAGGAAAGGAGAGCAGAGGGAGGGTCCTGCAGGTGGGAGTGAGATGGAGAGTGAGAGGGGATGGAGAGGGAATGGGTGGGGGAGGGAGAGCCTAGAGTTGGACCCAGAGGACATGCTTCAATATTTATTGTCAGAGACACAAACAGAGGGCAGAGAATGAGGGTGGGGAAAGAGACAGCCAGACAACACAGACTTCTAGACAGAGATGGAGAGATGCCAGGAAGTGAGGAGGATCAGGGCCCACAGTGGGTGAAAGAATCCCCGCCCCCCCCATGAACTCCATGAGCTGGAATGTCAGATGAACTCCTAGGGCCGCGGCCTCTCAGGGACAAGCTCAGAGCATTAGTGTTGGACAACAGTTCTTTTAAGATGAGGAGGCTGGGTATGGATCCTTGGGCTCCCTGGTCAGTCACCAGTGGGAAGTGACGCAGGACAGGAAATACCAAAGCCCCCTCCTCTGGGCCGTGTGAAGATTGAAGGAAACCCTCCAGCAGTGTCAAGGGGAGGGAGAGTCCTAACGTCTGACCTTCTGTCCTGAGTAGATCCAATCCAGATCACTGGCCTCCATTGGGGGAGCTGTAACCCCAGAGGAACTCTGAATCTAAAATCCTGAGGTGCCTGTGAAGCCCAAGCCAGGTGCTGCCTCCTGTGCCAGGCCTTTTCTGTTGTCCTGAGGTGGATCTTTGAATATTCCTGGCTACAATGGGGTCTGGGTCCTCTGTGGGTTACATAGGATAGCCTGGACCCCTGGACTGTGGGTAGGGTAGGAGCTTATGTCACTAGAGGGGAGAGATTGGACAAGTGTGGATATGACAGGCCTGTAACTGGAGACCATAATGGCCTATGGGCTAGACTGATTCACCTGAGGAAGCAAGGGGTGAGCCTGGAGACCTGAGAGAGCTGGCCCGGTGTCTGTCAGGCTGGTCTTGGAAGGAAACATCAGACTGATTTGGGCTGAAGACAGACAAGGGATAGAGCCAGTTCTGGGGATCGCAAGCTGCACAGGGGACCCAGGGTACACATTGGGATGAAGAGAGTCTAGTGGACACACCTGGAGGCATTTGACAGGACACCTATTCGTCCAGAAGGCTGAAGGGATTCGCCCAAGGCCAGTCACTTAGCAAAGCCTTGATGCTGCGCACATTTGCCCAGCACTCAGAGTTGCCCCATAGCGCCAGTGGTGGCCATGGGGACCCAGTGGGGTTTCCAGTCAGACATCCGTCGTCAATGCAAAGCTGGATCCAGGTTACATCTTGAGTGTGTTGTAAATGCAGGGAGTGTGGGGAAGTGAGGGAAGAGGGGGGATAATGGGCAGATTATTCCAGGTGAAAGGCGTGGCTCTCAGAGACTCCTACCTGGACTCTCAGGTTCTGTGACACTCCTGGGATCAGAGGGAGTCAGTCACCAGAGAGGACTAGATGGCATCACGGGTAGAGCGTTGGGTCTGGCAGGCAGGAAACACTGAATTCTGATACTCCTTAGATGCTGTCCAGCATCTGGCAAATGACTAGGAATGTCACCTGGACTGTTTAAGCCATAGTTTCCTCCCTTGCACAGTGGAGATTCTAACAGCAGCAGCCTCCAAGGGATTCTGGGAGGCTGAAATGTGATAACGTCTGTGCACTATTGCCATGGCCATCTGGAAATGTCACAGAAAGGCTATCAAGGAGGTCCCTAGCAGGGGATGCTGCTGCTTCTCGTTATTGTTACTGTCATTGTGATTACAATTTGGGCCCAGGGTGGATCAAGCCGTAGAGAGGATACTGACTCCAACTGAGTCTGGGGATGAGGATGGACAGCCCTTGTCATGGTCCAGAAATAACAAAAGGAACCCAGCACAGTCTGCAGAGCTGTGGGCAGCTCTGCCCTGGGTGGGCATCTACTCCTGGGTATTCTTCCTGGGAGTCAGTGAGATGAGGGCACCATTCTTGTCACTCAGTGGACAGGGTTCAGTGGGGGCAAAGTGGTAGGGTCAGGAAGAGGACTGAGGGGCAGAGGATTCTGGGAGTTTAAGAGAGTTCCCCCAAGTGAGACATTGTCCTTCTCAGAATGAGTTGGGTCTTACAAAGTACACCTGGTCTAGCTCCAGACTGGGAAAGGGGTCATTTTTCCAACTGCTCTGAGTGAAATCCCTTAGAGACGGCAAGGACCCTCATGCCCATTACCCTCAATGTGCACCGAGTGAAATATATAACGGAGAGGTTCGTCATTTTACAATGAGGCCCATCGATCAGCTGAGTCACAGAGAACCTGAAAGACAACAGCACAAATCATTTTCTGGGTGGCACAAGGACTGGTTGTGGGGTGATGTGGATGAGAGCTCCTGGGTTCTGGAGCATGGACCATGACAGTGACCAGGGATCCATATACATCATGGCATTGGAAGGTGCAGCAGCACCAGCAGCCAGGCACAGGGTGGAGGGGAGCATTTCTAACCCATTATGGTGGCTCAATCTTGGTTTCCTTGCCCTCTCCCATGCCTGAAGTTACATGGTCACATTTACCGAGGCCTCGGTCACTTCATTCACCAGGTGTGAACTGCCATTTGCAATTCGCCAGCTCCAACCAGTCCTTGGCTTTTGCCAAGGGACCTCGGAGCCAAGAAGGGTTAAGGAGAGAGGAAAGGCAAATGGAGGGGTCCATCATCCACCTCCGATGTGTCCCGGGGGAGCATTCATTGTGGACAAGTAGCACAGTGCAGTGCATAAGGACTAGAGGTCAGGGGTCTTGGGTCATGTCTCACTCCAGGTAGTCAGTCACTTGGGTGACTTTACCAAGCCCGTACCCCCACTAGTCTTCTGCATTTGGCTTCTCATCAAAAGATGACCTGCCTCCTTCCAGGGTTCTGGACAGAGAGCAAGGGGCTGAGCTGGGGTCCTGGCACACCTCCCACCAGCCCACTGCCCTGCCTCCAAAGTCGGAGAGCAGAGAAGGGGAAAGCAAAGTGAAGCTGGTAAGACCTTGGGCTGCATGCAGAGTGATCCTGAGCACAGGCTGCCACAGCAGGCAGGGGATGGGTCCTCCTCGTGCCTGCTGCCCTGGGTGGGCAGCATTTTTGGAATGCTGCACACGATTTTGGGACAGAAAAGAGGTGATGCAGTTGTCTATTGATGCCGGAGGAACAGAGGAGGCCACCCTACCCAGCCCTGCCCAGCCAGACCTGGCCCCTCCTTCAAGACCTGTCTTGGTCAGGAACAGATGAGAATGGTACTATTTTCCCTGCTGGGCAAATGTTTCCTTCCCTGTCTCTCCCAGGAGGTCATGGGACACGCAGAAAGGTTTTTCTTCTAGTCTAGCCAGTCCCCTTTCTTCACATTTTCCTGGAAAACACCCATGTACTCCCAGGGACCCATAAGGGCCAAGACACTGGCTGGCTTCTGGCTCTTTTCCCCGAGCACCCAAAACCATGTCTTCTCTCTCTGCTGGCCATCTCCACTCCATTTTTGAGCAGCCTTAGGGAGTTCATCTCCCTCCATGCCTTCAACATCAGACAGGACTAAGGAAAGATCCAAGGCAAGGGGAGGGAAGAAGCCAGGTGAGTGAAAAGACACAAGATCCCAAGCTGGAAGTGCAGGAAAAAATGGGAGTGCCTGAGAGAGGGGGAGCTAGGCAGGACATGAAAGAAGGTGTCAGGTGCTTAGACGGTACCGGAACAGGGATAAGGGAGCAAACCTGTGCACCGTGAAGGGGAAGGAGAACGACTTCTGGGACTCCTGGGTCCAGGAGACACAGAACTCCCATGGGCAGGGCTGTGGAATCCTGGGAAGAGTCAGTGGGCTTTGCTGAACTCTCTCTTGCTTCCCTGTTTTCTAAGGGAAAGCTCCGTGACCAGGCTTCAGAGAGGAAAAGGCACTTGGCCATGTGGACACCAAGGTGCTGATACAAACTCTAGACCCATGTGCCAGGAGAGAAAAGGATCCGGCTCCTGGCATGTAATAGGCAAGGTCGGGCAGCCCTGGGAAATCAAGCTGTTGTTTGGGGCTCTCCCTCCTCTGAAGCCCTTTGGGACAGGGAGAACAGGGGGTGCCCAAAAGTCTTCTCTGGGCTGGATGACAAGCATCCAGGGCAGCTGCCGAGAAGACAGCCAGCTCAGGCGTCTCAGCTCACTCCTGTCAGGGCAGGCCCACAGTGTGAATGGACCGACCTCTCCACAAGCCGGCCAGCCAGCCAGCCAGCACTCAGAGCAGGCAGCTCTCTCTGACAGCTGGTCCTTAGTATCTTTGAGAAACCACAGCCAACCTTGCCACACGGTGCTCTCCACCTTGAGCCTGTCCTTGTAAGCTAAGTTCACAGTTCTCCTCAGCAGTGTCAGGCTTTGGCCACTGGGAGAGCTGTCAGGAAGCAGGTATGTTTTCGGTTGTCTGAAAAGAAGAGGGAATGTGGGCACAGTGCCAGGCAGGGTCATGCCCCAGACTACTGTGCTACTGATGGGGCTTCAGGAATCAAGGAAAGAGCATGCACGGAAAGGGAAAAGCAGGTCAGTTTGTGCATGTCCAGGTGTGTGTATCAGTGTGTGTGTGTGTGTATGTGTGTATCTTTTTGTGTAGGTTCATTTTTTTGAGTGTGTGCCTGTGTGTGAATGTCTACATGTATGTGTGTACTTGTGAATGTGTGTATGTGTGTGTTGACCTGTGTGTCTTGTGTGTCTGTGTGTCCTGTGTGTGTGTTCCAATTTGTACGTGTGTTTGTGTGTGTGTGTGTGTGCGTGCAATTGACAGGAATCCTAGGAAAACTTCCTTTCTATATTTCTTTTCACTCACTTTATTTTTATGATGCATTGTTATGATTACGAATAATTGTGTATTCTTTATTGATTTTTCCTTTTTAGAAGCACTAGAGTTTTTTCTGTAGCTGCCTTTGTCCTGTAACTACTTATGGCACAATTGTCTCTCCCAGAATTCAGTTGAGAGTTCAGCAGAACCATAGTGGGTAAACTTTAAAAATCCAGCTCTATTTTTGAAAATGTACAAATTGCTTATTTTTAAGTTCTGAACACTCACTTCCCCAAGAACTTGAATTCAAAATTTGCTCCCCACCCTCTCCCACCCACACCCCAGGAGAGCAGGTACCCCAATCACCCTTCCTCCAGCCTGTGGTCCTTTGTATTCTAACCCCATCTCCCACCCCTCTCCCCCAGGTTTCCCTGGGGGGAAAATTGATTTCTGTACCTCATTTCCTGTTCATCTTATTTCCCACTTACATGAAAAAACGATTTTTAACATTGATATTTAAAGCCATTTTTAAACCTATATTCATTTCCTCCCTCCCTTCACATCCACCCTCATTGACATAACAAGCAATTCAATGTAGGTCATGCATGTGTGGTTATACAAAACACTTCCATAATAGTTCCGTGGTAGAAGACTAACCACATTTCCCTCTGTCCTGTCCTGCCCTGCCCTGCCCTCCATTTTTTCCATTCTCTCCCTTGACTCGTCCTCCCACAATGTGAGGGGAGGGAACCTTTCTCACACACATATTTGTAAGTTCATACAAGAAAACCAACTGCATCGCCAAGTAACTCAGTTCCATGGCAGAACTGTTCCCAAGACACCTCCAGCCTCCACCACCACCACCACCACCACCACCAAGTAGTCAGGCCCTTGTCCGAGGTGAAGGGCCTCTCAATGAGGGGCAGGAGAGACAAATGTCAGCCCAAGTCAACAAGCACCAGGGGCACTCACGGATCATCTTCCTTTTCTCCATTCTCCACTGCCAGGCTTTTGCCCTGGGAGGCAGAAATCTTGACCCCTCTGAACCTCTCCTCATAGGCCAGGGCCACCAGAATTGCTCCCTGGGGAGCCAGGGGAGCAAAGGTCCCCTTCTCGATGCTGGTCTGTGGCCCTTCACGTGAACAAAAACAGAGTGAGAGGTTCAGGGTCTCAGAGTACCCATGGGTCCTACCACAGTGTCTATGCTTTCCCCCATGCTCAGCACAGATAGACGGAGGCAGGTAGATGATGGTGGTGGAGGTGTAGGGGGTTGTCCCAGAGGGATTTGGCACTCATGTCTGACTATTGGGGCTCCTCTTTTTTTCTGGGCATTTTCTCAGCTGTGTTCTTCCCTGGACTCTGGACCACTGCTGGGCAGATGGCATCAGCACAGTAGCCACTCTTCTTCCCAGCCACATCCAAGGCCCCAGAGCCCTGGAAGAGGCTGAGGGCCAACATCTGCACAAGGGGTCCCTGCCAGTCTCTGAATCAACAGTGGTGTTGGGTATGTATGTCCCTGTGCGTATGTACACCTAGAGATTGGGAAACAGCAATGGGAAACATAAGGGGGTTGGGCAGGTGTGGCTGTCCTTCCCAACAGGCCTCAGTGATTTTCTCTCAAGCCATGCTTCTGGGGAGAGGGAGCCCCTGTTCAGTGGTGGTGGGGACCTACTCAGGAGGAGCAAGATACCTTCTCATACCCACTGTTTGTGCTAAATGTCTGCTCGAGTTGGCCAAGTTAGAAGCTGAAACAGAATCTACACTGGAGTCCACCTTTCAAAGAAACAGCAGGGAACACTCAACAGGGGCCCTGGAAGTCATGCCCAAACATGGTTTTCCCTGGGTTCTCAATGGTCCAATGTGGCTGTCCCTGAAGCATACCACTTGGGCACTGGGATGTAGGAGTGAGAAGGCCAAACTCCCTTGGGGGCTGAGATCGGAGAGGCGCCTCCTTCCTAGTGTCCCTAGTCTATCTTCCATCCCATGCAGCCTCCTATCCTTGTCCTGTGATTTCACTTCCCCACCACTGAACTTTCTGGAAGGGAAAAGAGCCACATTGCTTCTTGTGGGACTCTCCAAACAGCTAACAGGTGGCACCTACTTCCCTGGCCTATCTCAGCCTGTTTCTTCCTCTGTAAAACAAAGGGCTTGGACTCCAGAGGCTCCCTGTTCTTCCTTTGTGTTTTATTGGCCCCCAATTGACAGAGAAGGAAACCCAGGTAGAGAGCAATGGAACCATGTTTGTGCCTTGTCCCACGGGCTTGTAATTGCAAAGAGGGCAGACTCTGCCTCTCGACTGTGCCCCGTCATTACAGGACTACCTCCCGTATATATTCTGTTCTGTTAGTTTTGTGGTGAGGATCTGGAGCCTGTTGGGGCTGACCAGTAGGATGCCTGCTTGAAGCCCTCAGAATGACAGAGAGACCTCCCCATGAAGCACCCTCCCCAGGAAGCTCCCTCCATGGTTAGATACCTCTCATTCTGCCTCCTGTTCCCTTCTCTAACCTCCACCCAAATGTCCTTGGCCTGTCTTGTGGAGTAGCCACGCATAAACAGGCTAATCCCTCCCCATAGGGCTACTGTAGAAGCATCAGCCTTGGTCTCTCTTCCCCACCCCCGAACTAATTCTCTCCCCAGGCTCCCCTGACCTTCGTACTTTGGGTGATTGTTTCTGGAAGGGAAAGTGTGGACAGACACAATCAGGCAGAAGTTCCTACTCCTTGGGACCCAAAGAAGGGCCAGGCCAATGTGCTTGATTAGTGGTTTATAGGGATGCCCTCGAGTCCCTGGTGAACCAACAGCAGCTGTGGGAGTCAGGGCAAAGGCACATCGCTATCCCTGCTACACAGGCGAGGAAACTGAGGTCCAGAGAGGGGAGAACGTCTTGCTCAAGTGCCCTGGGGAAGTAGTCCTGAAACTGGGATTGGAAGTTCCTAGACTGCATGGCTAGAAAGGACTTTGAAGGGGCTGGGACTCCTGCTGCGAGGTGGGTGGGGGTGTGTGAACAGGGTGGGTTGGCACACCTGTAAGGAACCAGATCCACTGCTCCAAGTCTCATCACTTGATCCTGCCTGCCAAACCTAGAAATCCCTTGTTCAGCAGGTCTCCAGAAGGAGAGCCATGGTCATTCTCGGTCATCCTCCTCCCCATTGCCTCCTGGGACAGAGCTCTCCCTGCCCTTACCACCACGCTCTCACAGTTCACACCCCCCCAGAACTGGGTCTCCCCTGTTGGATGCCAGGGCCTGGGGAAAGGCTCTTCACCAGGCTGACAGCCCAAGTTGAGCCAGTGGCCAAGGACCCTGGCAGCCATCTGGTCCAAAGTCCTCTTCTTACAGAGGAGGGCCCTGCAGTCCACAGTGTGGAGCAGAGCAGGCTCTGAACACAGGACCTCTGACTCCAGAGCCACAATCCTTTCTACTTCCTTATGCCCCTCCCCACCCTGCCCTGCTAGTGGTCCCAGGCCTCTAACACTTAAGGGATGAGAAATATAGCCCTTTTTCCTCACAGCATCCCTGGCAAGCAAGCCAGCCAAATTTGTTTTGATAGGAGGACACAGAGGCTCAGGGTCCTTGTTCACTGCTCCATGGCCATTCAGGTGCTGCAGCCTAAGTCCTCAGGGTCCCAAGGAATGAAGGGCCTTGCATCCTCCTGGTGATCTGGCTTCAGGAATGGCTGCTCCACCAGTCAGGAAAGATGGGTCGTGAACCTGGTGAATTTGTCCTTGGTGCACAAAGTACCGCACCCGTTGACACAGCAACAGGGCTCATGTCACCTATAGGGCCCAGAAGCAAGGAAGCCTCTCCAAATGCTGACACATCGACAAGTCCGGAGATTCCCCAAGACCCACATATACAGTAGCAGTCATGGACTGGGTAAAATAAACCTGCCCACAGTGGCAGCAGCCCCCTACATCAGGCACTCATGGAGATAGTAGTGGTTTCCGGTGCCAAGAGACCCCAAAATACACATCTTGGGACCACAGTGACAATCTCTGCATATGCCATCATCTTTACAATCCCAGAGACACAGTGAAAGGTAGTTACCCCAGAAGCACAGGGAAAGGCATGAAATATGGCTACATAATGCCACCCCACCCCTGGGGCCCCTGAGTAACATACAGAACTCAGTCATACATCCTGTATACCCTACACACACACACACACACACACACACACACACACACACACACACACACACACAGAATTGCCTTACCACGGCACTCCTTGGTTGTGTCTTAGGAAACACTCACTCAGTGCCCCCTCCCTAGGACCTACTCCCAGAAGATTGAAACCCAGGGTTTTTTATTCATTTTTGGTAGTTCAAATGAAAACCCACTTCGTCAAGACAGTGGCTTCTAGGAAAAGACAAAGCAGCATATCAGAAATTCATCAAGGGGATTGACAAGTTCCCCCCACCCCAGAGAATCCCTTAGCATGCCCCCATGGCATTAAAGCAAGGAATTATGGTCTCCTGCAGCTAATCCTATTTCTGGGCAGGGGAGCTGCCCCCAACTGATTTCCTTGAAGGGAAGATGGAATAGGTCAGTGGAGAGAGCCCACTGAGGTCTGGCCCTGGCAGCCTGCTTCTGGGGAGGGTTGCTAGGCTCACAGACTGGTAGAAGTGTAGAGTAGCCCCTGCCAATCTGTCAGCAGAAACCTCCTTTTGCAAAGAAAGGAACCTGTTGCCCACAAGGACAGAAAAGCCAACCTTTCCAGGAAGTGGCAGGCAGTGCTGCCAATGGACATGGCCTCCTGAGTCCTGCCTCCACTGCTTATCGAGGTCTGATACCCCAGCCCTCTGCTGGGATGAAGAGAGCTCACACAGACCTTCACCAGCTGATTCCTGCTCCTGGTAAGGGCTGTGTATAGAATAAAGCCTTAGACAATCCTGGGTGCCAGGAGACAGGGGAGGCAGATTCTTGGGCAGTTTCTCCTCAGAGGGAGCTTGGGGCTCATCTGCTCTGGCTGGGCCTCTTCACACTTCTTGCCCCTAGTCTCCAGTCCCCAGTGTCTGATGTGCAGTGGGCTATTTGCAGGCAGCTGATGGGATGGATCCTGGCTGAGGAGTTGGCTAGATCCTTTCAGATATAGCAGTGAAGGCTCTTGTTTTGCAGAGAATGGCTGTGAGAGGGGAAGGGACATGGTCGAGCCAGTAGCCAGGGACATGCCCAGGATGACCTTGCAGATTTGTTTGCATGAAGCAGCCCCTCCCTGGAGAACAAACAGGGACCTGGAAGGAGCCAGGCTCCTGGGCTGGAGTCTGCTATAGCTCCCCAAGGGTGTTTCCCCCAAGTCTACCTTCGGCAGGGTTGGGTTGGTACCGAGGGAGGGAGGAAGGAAGGGACGTGGTTGCATCTCTGTCAGGGCATCCCAAGGCAGGGCTATGAGGGGACTTATGCTCCCAGATCAGTCCTTTCGTGCGCCCTCCCCACAGCTGATGACTCCCTCTACCTCATTTCCCAGCTCCCTCTTGGTGAGGCCGGGAAGGGTCCATTTACCACAATCCCTTTCACATAATATTTGGTCTGAATGAGAGAGGGGAAGAGAGAGGACCAGGTTGTTGGGGAGGTGGCTAGATCCCTTTCCTTCCCTCCCTCCTCTTAATCTGGACAGACTTCAGCCTTGAGACACTGGGGAAGGATAGCCCATACCCTTGGTGACCAGAGGATGGGCTGAATTAATCCAGGGTGAGAGACCCTCCTGGACTTCCCCCTCCCCTTTGCCTCCCAGATGGCCCTGAGGGATGGCACAGCACAGGCAGGAGCATCTACACCCTCTGACTTCTTGGCTGCTCCCACCAAGCTGTTTTCCCAACCAACCTGTGGAGTAGGGCTTGGTTATCCCCCTCGATTTATGGCACAAGGAAGGGTAGTTCAGGCCAACAAGCTAGCAAGGAATGTCCCCTCCAGGCAATAGCCCCTAAGGAAGCACCTGAGGTTTGCACAGTGCTGAAATGATTATGGTGGGACCCTGGGTTGGAGGAGAGGGAATTGCCATGGAAGCCTCCCTTGGGAAAAGAAGTAGAACCTGAGTGTCAAAGGATAGAAGCAGCCGGTCCTGGGTCCCACAGACACTTACTGGGAGAGCTAGTATTCAGATTCCGGGCTTTGGACTCCCAGTGCAGCTGGGTCTCTTTGTCCTACCCCAAAGCTCCAGGACTTTCTTCTGTGCCCCTTCCTGATGCCATGATAATATTTCATATCCCCTTTGGACTTTAATAATGGCCAGAGCTTGAATCAATCAATCAGAAGGAGAGCCTGTACCTATCAGTCTCTTGGTTCTCTGAAATAAACTCAGAGAATCCCTCTTTTAATAGTCTCAAGGACAGATTGGGCTGGCTTAGCATGTTTTAGGAGACACTTAACCCTAGACGCTATCTTGAATCATGGGACTTTTTCCCTATATTCATATTTTGTGGACCATGTTATGTCATGTTAATGGTCAAGCAAACAGAGATACCCTGGTCATCACTTCAATAGAAACTGTCATCTCTGTTATCTTATGGTATTGACAACCTATTCATTTCTTAAATTCCGTTCTCATGGAATAGTAAAACATATATGAACACGATCTAGCTGAGGAATACACACACTCTTGGATTGTCCTCAAACAGATTTCAGCCTGGTACTGCCATGAGGCCCTGTTCCTTTAATTAGAAGTTTTTTCTGGCTCCCTTATGATGGAACCACCAGCTTCATAGGAATCAACAATATGCATACAACATGTTTTCTTATTTGAACCAAACTTTCAGGTGGACACCCACAAGTCACTACTTTTGGGCTGGATGTGAGAAAGGGACAGGGGCTGATGGGCTGATTTTCCCCTAGTGGGAAGACTTCCTTCTGCCCACACTCAGTAGAATCAGAGGGAGTCTGTCCTGGGCCTCCAGCTAGCCCAAATCATTCTTCTCCAAGGGGACCAGAGCATTCCCAGACCGCAGCATATGGCCCGAGGAGGAGGTCAGGAGGCTGACCAGAGCTTTGGGTGGGCCACAGAATCTGGCCTGGCTAGTGGGAGGCTCCTGGGTGTGGAGGCTGGGGTGAGGATGACTTTTGGAAACCAATTTTGGGAGCATCTCACTCTATTCTTGGAAGATGAGATGCATATCCATGGAGAAGAACCCTGTGGGTGAGGGACAGAAAATGGCAGGGTGAAAACCTCGTATTTCTCCTCTTCCTGGAGCCTGATTCCTAAGGCTTCCTGGAGGTGGCAACATTCTCAGTCCGGCCTCATGCAGCCCTTTGGACCATCCTCTCTTTCGGATCTTCAGGAGAGCTCCTGGACCTCAGAAGTCACCAGCTTCACTTAGCATTCTTGGTAGTCCCTATGGATCCAATGACTGTCTATATGCTGATGACTCTCCACTCATCCTGCCTACCCTATCTCGAAGCAGAACTCCACGCTCGCATCTCCAACTGCCAGGGACACCACTGAATGGACACTTTTAATATTAGCTCTTTGACTTCCAGAATGGACCTGCTCACCTCACCCCACCCCCAACAATAGCCTTTTGGCATCTCTGCCTGCCTCATATATCTCGCCACTCCACTCCATCCTCCTTCTAGCTACTAAAGTATTTTTCCAAAAGCTGAGGACAAACTTAGAGATAACCTCTTCCCTCCCTCCATCCCCAATCCAATGGCTTCCTATTTCCTCCTGCACCAAAGGCCAAATCCCCCTTGGTATTTACAGCGCTTCCCCACCTCCCCCTCCTGCCCTTTCCAGGCTTCCCCCTGGCCTCCCTCCACTGCCACTCACCTCAAACCTACAATGCCTGCCTGGAAGGAGGCAGCTCATCTCTCTGCTCCACCTGTCTCCCCTGCCTCTCCATCTCTGCCTCCTGACTTCCCTGACTCCCCTCAAGTCTCCGCTGAAATCTCACTTTCTTTCAGGAAACCTTTCCCATTCTCTCTTCATTCTGGTGCCTTCTCTCTCATCATCTGTCATTTCTGCTGCCTGAAGCTGGTTTGCCTCCCATTGGACCAGATCATCTCCAGGGTAGGGTCTGCCTTTGGTCTTTCTTTCTATTTCCCCACTACTTAGCACTTGCCTGGTAGAAAGGAGGTAGATCCTTAATAAAGGCTTAGAGCCACACTTCTTCGCCTACCCGATTCGTTCTTAGGTGAGGGGACGAGAGTTTGAAGGGATGTGGTCAAGCACCCCCGGGCAGTGGTGGTATTCCAGGCCAGGTCGCCATAAACCCCACACACTACATGACACTATCAGTTCTAGGGATCACCGCAGGCCCTCTCCTTCCCTGCCTAGACTTCCAGATCCAGGCGAGCAGGGAGAGAGTATGGAATTAACCCGAGGGTTTGGCACACCATCCACATGTCAGCTGGCAAGGTTGGTGGGAAAAGTCTGAAAGCATTAATGAGAATGCAGGTTGAAGTGGAAAGAATCCATCCTGCGCCCTGGAAACATTTCCTCTTTGAAAGGGCGTGGAGTTGGATGGGGGAGATGGAGGAGAGGATTGCTATCTTGGGAGGTTCTTGGAGCCTTGGATTCCAATTCAGAAAATCTCTAATCCCTACTCCTGTAGGGCTAGTCTCGAGTGAAAAGTCTTCGCATGGGGTGCCGTCAGTCACAAATCAGCAACTCTAAGAGCCCAGGCTAGCTGGGGATTTCGTTCCCCGAGTCGGAAAGGTTCTGCCCTGCCAACAGGAATCAGTCACAATTTTTTCGTAGTCCACCCTCTGCTTGCTCCTTCCTCCACATCGGGTGTGTCCTACGGGGAGAAACTGCCGAGAATCTGACTGTAAAGGCCTGCCCACCAAGGGAACTGGCTTGATTTGTAAACCTCCCTCCTTTCTCTGGGCCTTGACTGACTGCTGCAGCTGCTGCTGCTTCTGGTGCTGCTGCTGCTGCTGTCAGGTTGGGTTTCCTGGCATTTTTCCCTGCTCCTTGTGTCTGCTGCCATTCATGTATCCTCCTTCCAGGAGCACAGTGGTCAGAGAATAATGCAGTTTTATTCAACTGACATTTGTCAGGTGGTCATTCCTTAGGCATTTATGAAACACTTGCTGCGTGTGGGTCCCTGTTACAGTTCTCACCTCCATCACTCCCGCGCTCGGCATCTGTAGGTCAGTCGCTGGCACCAGGAACGTGGGCAGCCTCTTGGCAGGGAAGTGGAGGTCTCGGTGGAGATGGGAAGGCAAAAGAATAGTGGTGGGGGCACCGCTACCTCCCTTTTGACCTGGATGGTGCATGTGTCGCTGGCATAGCTAGTTCCCTTGGGCATACATCAAGCTTGGCACCTGTGTAGTTGGTCCAAACCTGCCAATGCTCAGCGGGAGTGCCAAGGGGTGACAGAGTGTGTGCGCCGGAGTAATGGCGGGGTGTATACGTCCGAGGGGTGGAAGTGGGTGTGCGCAGAGTAAGGGGGCTGTACTTGTTATTCCCTTGGCAGGGATGTGCAGCCCACGGGGTTTGAGTGTGCCCTGGGATCAGGGGACCCTAAGACTTGGACGTTCCCGAGCCACCAAGACCTAAACGTCAAATGCCGGCGCTTTATAAAAGGAGAACACAGGGGAGAGGGGACATGGAACCCCATCCCTCCCCAGAAGGAGGGAGGAGCGAAGACGTTCCCCGAGGAGTCCCTGGCCAGGCTCTGAAAGAGAGGGGACCAAGGACTCTCCCCAAGGGCTACTGCCAGCTCATGGGATAAGTGACGTCCTGCCCAGAAATGGATCCCCCTCCAAATCACAGGCCCGCCCCGCAGAAGCTGAAACAATCCTGTGGGCATGACGGCCCCTCCCCCGGGAACTGCTCCTGCTCCTTGGGCATCTTCCCGTGACAGGTCCAGAAAGAGAGGAGAAGGGGGCGGGGCCTGCGAGAGCCGGGGGCGGGGCTTGCACACATGCCTGCAGCCAGGTTGTCAGCTGCCACTGAAGATGGTGAAGCTCTTGGGGCTCTCCTGCGGCTGGGCCCTTGGGGAAGGGTGGCTCAAGACTGGACTCAGTCCTCGGACCCCTGCCTTCGTCTGCTCCTCTGTACAATGAAGCTGATCCTTCCTGGCTGTAACATCACCGGGAAGGTCCAGCACATTGACCGCCACCAAAGGTACTGACCCAGGACCTGGAGCACACAGCAGGCGCTGAATAAAGGCCAGTTTCCTTCCTTCCTCCATTCCAGGGCACTTTGCCTCTGGAAGACCCCGACAGGTGCAGGGGCCAGATCCCCAGGGCCCTGGGCTTTCCCGGGTCCCGAGCTGGTGTTTTTTCCAAGTTCACTCCATCTCTCGATTCTTTCCATGAGAAAGATCAGCACCTGAGGCTCCCCCTTGTCCTGGGGATAACGTTCATTAAAGATGTCCGAGGTATACTTTGGGGGTGGTCGAACTGCCTCCCCTCCCCCTCCATTGCCATTCCTAAGGGTAGATCACTTAATGCCTGCCTTGGGAGAAATAAGTTACGGAGGAGGGAGACGCACATTGAGGCATCCTAAGTGAGTCTGCTTGGTGTGAGCTCACCCATAAATGCCATACTCTTTGTCGAGTGCAAGATAAACCAGAATCCTACAATGTGGTTTGGAGTTTTTGGCATTTTATCTACGAAAGAAACACTTGAAGTGTAGAGACTTAAAGGTAAGGGGATGGAATAAGAACGAGTGTCTCCAACAAAACAAAAGACAGAAATGGGTGTCATTAAAAGAGATGATCAAGGGAGCTACGTTTTACTGAAAGGCACCATAGAGTATTTAGAAAAATCAAGACTAAACATTTGTGCCCAAAACAAGATAGAATCTGAATTCTTCCGTTAAAATGACTTCCCTTAAGGAGCTACATGAGCAATCCTACAATACAATTATACCAGTTGTCAGAAGTAGATAGACGCTACCACAATGTAAATACGAAAAAAAAATCAGGAAGATCAAAAGAATTTTGACAAAGTCAGGTATAACAGACTTCTAGAGAATTGTGCATGGAAATAGGGCAGAGTGCACCTTTCTGTCAGCTCTACATGGCACCCTGACCAAAACTTACCATGCCTTAGGGCACCAGTGCCTCCCAGAATAAGGAAGACAAAGAGAAATTGGAGGCAAAGTCAGGATGGCAGAATAAAGGCAGGGGCTTTCCGGAGCTCTGCCACATAAACATCCAAATACCTGCCTGTGAAGCCCAGCCCAGTTCCTGCCTCCTGTTCCAGGCCTTTCCTGATGTCTTGAATTGGGGCTTTGGACATCCTTGTTTGTAAAAGGATCTGTGTCCTGTCTGGGTTACATAGCATAAATAGCCTGGACTCCTAGACTGTGCGTAGTCTAGGAGGTGATGTCACTAGAGGGGAAAGACTTGAAAAGTGTGTCCAGGACAGATCGGGAACTGAAGACCATAATGGCCTATGGGCTAGGCTGAGTCTCCTGAGGAAGCAAGGGTTGAGGCTGGAGACCTGAGAGGGGTTGCCCAGTACCTGCAAGGCTGGCCTGAGAAGGAGACATCAGACTGGTTTCAGCTGAAGACAGCCAGGGGAGAGAGCCAGGCCTGAAGATTAAATGCTGTAGGGGTCCCAGAGAGCCTACTGGACACCCCTGGAGGCATCTGGCAGGGCACCTAGAAGTCCATCATGGTGACGGAATTCATTCAAGGCCAGCCAGCTACCAAAGACTTGATGCTGGGCCCATTTGCCCAGCACTGAGAGCAGCCCCAAAGGTTCCAGGGCTCCCTTGGGGCCCCAGTGGGTTTTCTGGTCAGACTTCCGGCTGCAAACCAAAGCTGGATCCAGGTTACATCTTGAGTGTGTTGTTAAGGCAGGGTGTGTGTGGTGGGTGAAGGAAGAAGGGCGTGAATGGGAGATGATTCCAAGCGAAATAAGTGGCTCAGAAATTCCTGCCTGTATTTTCAGGTTCTATGACTCTCCTGGGATCAAAGGCAGTCCATGACCAGCGAGGGCTAGATGGCATCATGGGTAGAGCGTTGGGTCTGGCAGGCAGGAAACACCAAGTTCTGACACTGCCTTAGACGCTGACCAGCATCTGGTAAATGACTGGGAAAGTCACTTAAACTGTCTAAGCCACAGTTTCCTCCTTTGCACAGTGCAGATTCTAACAGCACCAGCTTCCAAGGGATTCTGGGAGGCTCGAATGTGGTAACACCTGTACAAAATTGCCATGGTCATCTTGAAATGTCAGAGAGAGGCTATCAAGGAGGCCCCTAGCAGGGGCTGCTGTAGCTTTCGTTATCGTTACTGTCCTCATTGTGATTACAATTTGGGCCTGGGGTGGCTCTAAGCCTAGAGAGGATCCTGTCTCCCCCTGAGTCTGGGGATTAGTATGTACAGCCCTTGTTATGGTCCAGAAAACACAGAAGGAACCCAAGACAAGCTCCAGAGCTGTGGGTGGCTTTGTCCTGGGTGGGCAACTCCTGCTGGACTTTCTTCCTGGGAATCACCGAGATGATAGTGAGGGCACCAGTCTGGACACCTAACAAGAGAGAGTAGTAGGGGAAGCCTAGTGGGCTCAGGATGGGGAGTGAAGGGCAGAGGATTCTGGGGTTTTAAGAGAATTCCCCAAAGTGAGACATTGTCCTCAGAAGGAGTAGGGTCTTGCAAAACACACCTTGTCTAGCTCCAGCCTGTGAAAGGGGTCATTTTCCCAACTACTCTGAATGACTCAAGTCCTGGAGAGGGCAAGGTCCCTTCTTCCCATCACCCACAGTGTTCACTGAATGAAATATTTACTGGAGAGATTCATCATGTCACACTGAGGCCCACCCATCAGCTGAGGCACAGAGAACCTGAAAGACAACAGCACAAGTCAGTTGCTGGGTGGCACAAAGACTGGTTGTGGGGTGATGAGGACTAATAGCTCCCACGTTCTGGCACATGGAACTTGGCAGTGCCAAGGGTCACATCTGCACTATGCTCCCAGCCGCTGCAACAGCATTAGTCTGGCAAGGCAGGAGGGGACCATTTGTAACACTGGATTTCTAACCCAAGGAGAGGGAATCATAGGCAAGGGGAGAGGGCAAGGGGACAGGCCTTGTCTCTTGGAGCCCACCCAATGAGGTGGCTCTCTTCTCCTGCTTTGTCTCTCTGTCACTGCTGCATCATTCAGCTGTCCCAACACACTTTACAAGAGACCTCAAAGAGCTAAACTTGAGGGCCCACCTTAGCCTGACGCAGTTGGAAGTTCTGTGGGCTGCAGTCTGTATCATGCTGAGTCCAAGGAAGCCCACAGACATTGGGAGGGGAGGGTCATGACTAAACAGTGCCAGGTCCCTGGGAGAGACAGACAGAAAAAGCTCAAAGAAATCACCCATCCATTGACCCCAGCCCATGGCTTTGACTGACAGCCCCACTCTAGACTTGAGTGTCCAAAGACAGGGAAGCCACACCGAAGGAAGCCAGGCCCACCTCCACCCAGGAGGAGACAAAGGTCACTCACTTTGTGTTTGGGCACAGGCATGCACCCAAGTCTCCTCATGGTTCCCAGAAAATTGCCTGAGCCGAAGTTGGTGTGGAAGGGAAGGGAACCTGGTCATTCCCTGACCATCTGTGACCGCTGTCAGGCCTGTCCAGCAGAACCCTTCTCAGACAGAGATGCCTTCCCCTGAGGAGGGAGGAAACAGAATGTTGCTATGATGTAACCTGTTGTGACATGGATGGTGACAAGGTGGGGAGTGAAGCAGAGACCCTGAAGGTCCTTGGTCTTCCAAGGGAGAGGAGCAAGGAACGGTGGGAAAGGAGGTCTGGCCCAGGTCTTAGAAACTTGGACCAAACCCCTCGTCCACCACCCACTGTACTACCGCCCCCAGACACAGCAGTGCCCAGGACTGTGGGTCTCTCCTGTGGCCAGCAGGTCTACCCTCTGTCGCCCCAAACCAGGTCTCAGACAACTCCCTGGGCCTCTTCCAGCATCAATGACACCCAGGATAGACACAAATTGTAGGTGGAGACACACCGAATGTACCTGCAAGCAAAAGACTAACCCTGACCAGGGCAGGGAGTAAAACTACAAAGGTGGAATGCCCTTTAGGGGCTTCAGTGAAGACAATTAGCCCTCCCAGAAAGGAGGGAGAGGGTGGCAAATAGTGGGGAAGATTGGATCAGGGAACAGCTCAGTTCCTTCTTCCCCTGCTGGCAACAGTACCTCATAGTATCCTTGAAAAAGTCAAGAATTGTGCCCCAGAGGTTGCCTAAGAGCTTGGGATAACCTTAGCCCTCAGCCAGGCAGCCCTAAAAGGCAGGGGGCATGTTGCAGGGGGAAGGGTGAGCAGGTTCTGGTTCTGTTCTGCGACATGGGCCCCTCTGGCAGCCAGGGTGCTTCATGACACCCAGCCAAACCCCCCCCCATCTCAGAATCCTCTTTCTTGTTGCCTCAAACCATACTCAGTGTACTGCAAAGAAAACCAGTACTGTGAGAGCCATCCCCAGTTCATGGCACACACTGCCCACTTCCTAGATCTCAGACCCGCAGAAATCTCCCCAGCTGGCCCTGTTTTAAGAACCCTCCTGTACCTGAAGGCAAACTTCTCTGCCTAAGGAAGGTGTTAGCCCGTCCCAAGGACTTGCCAGCTTGGCATCTGGGTCTGTTGCCTGTCCTTACCCAGGGCAGGGCTCTGGAAGGGATTCAGTGACCCTGGGCTGAGCATTTGCCTCCTCTGCCTCTATGTTCCCAGAGGAACTCAATCTCAGCTGACTTGGTAGGCAGGTCACAATACTGACCTCATCCAATGATCTCCTCACCCCATTAATGCCTTTATCTCAGTCCCCAGACAAGGCCCCCCAGGCTGACCCTTGGCAGGGGCCAGGAGCAAAGTCCTTTGAGAGCAGGCCAGTCAGTCTGTGGGTAAGCACACTGTGGGCCCACCTACCACCAAGCCACACAGCGCCACGGCCCAGTACTCACCACCCTTTGTGCTTTCTACAAAAGATCCTGGCATAGCTCTCCAGAGTCCATGAGCTCTGCCCCCATCTTCTGTGGACACCCCCTTCCTACCTGTGTCTTTGCAGGCCCATCCACTTCAGCCCCAGGCCCCTGATTTATTCTCCACCTTCCTCCTCACGGGGACAACTGGGCATTCTCACCTACCTTTGCTTGGGGCCTGTCCTTTTCTGCCACCTCTGTCTCTCCAGACTTCCTGACATTCTCCCAGTTCTCCATCTCAGCTGCCACCTAGGACTGCGGTACCTGACATGTCCCAGTCAGGTCCTTACCTGCTGGAGGACTGTATTTGCAGTTTTCAGAACCACAATCACTGTTACTGAACCCCTCTGCGCAGACAGACTTGCTTGTCCTTGTTTCCAATAAAGTTGGAATGAGACGTACATGCCAGGTCACTGAATTGCTAGGTCAAGGGATAGCATCATTTAGGCAGTCTCTCCTAAATTCCCCTGTGGTGCCCCATCTCAGTGCAGGGGGTGGTCCTGAGTCCGCCAAAATGATGCCACGTGCCCCCCAGAGCTGGCAGTTCCTTACACGCTGGGGAACTTTCGCATTCAGGCCAGGAGTCAGTGTGTATGTCTGTCTCTGTCTGAGGATGGGCTGAGGTCCATCCGGAGAGGCTCACAGACAGGTCCCTAGGGTCTATGGCATCTCCAACACACTTTTGTCTCCTTGAGTCATCAGAGTGCTTACTACAGGTTGAAGTCTTGAAGGCAGCTCAGGCCAGAACATTTCTCCATCCCAGTCTTGAAGAGAAGGACTTTCCTGACCATGGGTGACCCTTGGTTATCTGGAGTCATATTCCCGAAAACAGGTGAGGTCAGTGGTTAGCTAACAGACCCCTTATCCCTTGGAGCAGCGGAACAAAATGTACAGCATTCTTGAGCACAGATGCCTAGCCATCCCCAGGGGATCTAATATTGGCTTGTGATAGAGATCCAAGGACACTTCCATGTAAACGGTATTACCTTGAGGAGAGGTGCCCAAGTCTGAGTCCCATGCCCAGCTCACCTCAGGTCATGGTAGGCACCACAGAGGAGAAGGCAGTGGTTCCCCATTGCCCTTTTCCACCACCATGCCTCCCTGCTCCCCGGGCAGGGATGGCTCATTCCCAGGGGTGAGACTGCTGATGGTTTATTCCAGAAAAGGTATGGGTAGGGAGACCTCAGGGCAGAGCCTCCTGGTTGCAGGGCTGTTTTGCAGACCTGCACCCTGCTGGCATGGTCTCCCCAGGTGTTTCCCACCCTCAGATCCAGACTCCTCTGCCTCTTCTCTCTGCCTAAGCACCCATCACCCTGTGGGGCTGTGGAGAGCACACTGGCCTGGCATTCAGAGGCTCTGCCTTCCAGTCAGCCTGGGCCTCTGACTCCCTGAGCAATTGTCCTTTGCTGCCTGGGGCCTTCTTTCCTCATATAGAACATGAGACTGTTGGAGTCTCTGGCCTGCAGGGACCATCCCAACTCTCAGTCTCTGAGAGTCCCTTCTGAGGCTCTGGGCCAGACTGGAGGCAGGGAGGACAGTTACCTGCCCTGTCCTGAGAAGTTTCTGTAGGAAACCAGTCCTTTGCTGCTGGGCTACCCTGAGATAAACTCATGGGAATCTCCCTCCCCAACACACTCAGCTAAGACAGACTCTGTGCCTGACTCTGGGTTTGCGCTAGAACCGGATGAGGTGGTGGCCACCTCAGAGACTGCCTGTGGCCCTGGGCAGGCAGGCGCTCTTCCTTCCCCCTCCTTGCCCCCTGCCCATCTGGGCTGTTTTGGGAGCCAGGAAGAAAGGAGTGCTCCATGAAGGAGGAATGTAGATGCAGGGAGTCTAAACCAGGGCCCCAGAGCAGTCAAAGTCTCAAGCTGTGTAGCCTAGGAGGCATTTTTTCCTGCAGCCTAGTGGGGGTGGCTCTCAGGGTCCCACGGCCCAGAGACTGGGAGTGGCAGGGGGAAAAGGGGGTGTTAAGGCCATGGAGGAGATCCCAGTAGAAGACCAAAGGATTCAAAAATTCACTATCAAAGTTCCTTATTTTTTTGTTTTTATTTTTTATTTTTTTGGTTTTAGAGGAAGTAATGCAAGGTAACAACCCGATACAGTTTCACTTAATATATCCTCAAAAGATTAGTATTGGTGGAAGAGGTTAGAGAGGGTCCCATGGACCCCAGGGTTGTTGTCGCACCTTATGCGGGGCTGCTGGGGTGGTGATGGCCAATGGGGCAGAGATGGGTCCAAAGGAAGGCCAAAGGGAAGGGAGGGTAAAGATACAGGGAAAGGGGGGAGGGTGCGCAGGGCAGCAGGATGGTGGGGGACCCAAGGCTTCCATGGCTAGGATTAATCCACCCCTTGTGGCATCTGAGATGAACCATATTTCTCATCTCCTCTTTTGTTCTGTCCCACGTCCACTGGGTTATCTTTTGAATGGAGGGGCAAGGGTAGTTTGCGAGGTCTTCCTTGCCTTTTCCTGGTGCTGGATATGTGGGTATCCACAGGGAGAGCTTTGGAGGGAGGATCGGTGGCTGTTGGTGGTGTGACCTCCACTTCTACTGCCAGATGTGCCAGGTTGCTTTCAGATTGGGCCCCATGTCTTCGAGTGCGTCTCCTGGATCCCCGTCCCTGATGACTGTCCGGGCGGTCCTGGGAGCGTCCCTCTTGGACACCTTGTTCAATTCTCCCTTCACCAGCACCACGAATGATTGCTCGAAGATATTCTAAGTAGGCCAGGGGCTTATTGACATCGAGCTCCACATGTGGAACGGCTCCTGTACCTTCTTCTGCTGCAAGAGCTAGTATGGTTGCGAACAGGTTAGGGACAGCCTGATTCCCCCTGACAGAGACGACTGGGGGCGGACTTCTCCCCCTTCCTTGTCCATCACTCAGATCCGGGATATCATCTCGTTGACCCTGATGTGTTCTGGGATTGTCCCTTGGTGGTGACTGTGGATCAGATTTGCTATCATGCCTTCCTTCACTCCTGTCATCAGGGGGCAGTTGAAAGGATCCCAGTATAGGCTTGGCATCCCCAGGAACAGGGTCTTCCTTCTGGGCGTTCATTCCGTCCCCTGCAGCAGGGCTGACAGCAACAATTCAGAGCAGCCTGCCTGCCAGAATGGGTGATCTGATGTGGGAGATCTCTGTCATGGCAACTCCAGTACTCTCCTGGGTTCTACATTGTGACATCCTCAAAGATCTAGCCCCCACCTGGCTCTGGGCGTCAGTTTTGCCCTGCCCACGTCTCAGGCAGGACAGTGTCATATCCATTGTCACAAAGGTACTTAGAAAACTTCAGAAGGATGTCCCTGTTAAACACACACTCCTCTCTCCAGGTCTTCTAACATCTCATGAAAAGAGGCTGATTTTCCTTCCCCTGAGTTGTGCCTTTTGGCAGGGCTGTGACTGACCCATGGAAGGAGGGGGCAGAGCCTCTCTGGTCCCAGTCTCCTCCTGCCTCAGGTTCAGAGTTCACAAGTTATCCCTCTTAGGATAGTGGGTCAGGAAGTCTCTCAGAATCACACACTACCTAGCTGTCCAAGTCTCTTCCCTGCTGCCTGCCTCAGTTTGCCCATCTGTGAATTTGTAAAAGAAACAGCACCTCGGTCTCAGGGTGGCCGTGACAATGTCATCCTGTTTGTGATGCTTTGGGTACAGTGCCTTGCTCACAGTTGGGCTTATAAAAATGCTAGCTATCACCACGTATCACAAAGCCTCTCTGACCCAGCACACCCACTCCACCAAACCTGACACAGAATGGTTCCTCCAACCTTGGCCCGAAGCCCCTGCAGGCCGACCCCCACTCCAAAGCACTGATAGGAACTTTTCTGACCCTCAGCTGCCTCTGGCTGACCACCACATCCACAGGTTCTCCTCCCAAACACTGAAAACCCTCCATCTTCTGGGGCTCGGGTTCAGCCTCAGGTGCCTTTGTCATTCAAGGCAGTCTCAGAAATAGAAGACCTGGGCGGGAAAGGGGATTCCTCACTGGAACCCTTCATGGCACACGAGGATGCCTGTGCCCAAGGACAGCCAAGACAGGGCAAAAGCTTCTCGGGTCTTTATGCCAGCTTCCAACATGTCTTCCCACGAGGTTGAGAGGGAGTAGGAGCACTGGTCAGCTCTAGAGCTGTGCCCTCGAGATCATTTGGTCCAAGCCCCACAGGTGTCTGCTGAGGTACCTCAGGCCACCTAGAGAGAGCAAGGCACTGGCCTAGAGGTCATATTGCAGAGCACAGCTGAGCTTCCCAGTGCAGCGGTAGCCTTTGCTCTGCACCAGTGAGGCTGACTTCCCTGAGGAGGAGGAAAGGCCCAAGCAGGCTTGTTCCCTCTGCATGGCGTCTTAACCACAGCCAGGGCCTTGTCATTACAACTTCTACATTTGCTACACCTGCTTCTTCTGCCAGTCAGCCCTCCCTCCCCCCTGCCCTACTCTAGTGGTCACCAGGGCCTCGCATATTGCCAAGGCCAGTGAGTGGCCTTTACAGCCTGCTCCACCTGGACAGCTGGAGTATCCACCACTGACTCTCCCTTGCCTTCAAACCCTTACCGACTCCCAGTTCCTTGCCCTGTCCTTCTGCCTCTCCTACCCTCTGTGGGGGACCCTGATCCCTTCTTGTCCTCGCTTCTACAGAGACAACTCCAGGCTCCTAGCAGCCCTGATTGAGGCCCAGAAATGACATTAGGGGTCAGTCTTGTCATTATTCATCTCTGGAATTGCCTCACATGTTGAGGTCTCTGCTCCCTGCCATTTTCCAGAAGAGGAAGCAGGGCCCAGAGGTGAAGGAGATATGCACAAATAGCACTTTGAATAGCATATCTGGACTCCAAGCAAGCTGCTCTGCCCCACAGCCAGCAGGGCTACCCCTGTGTCTCTCTGTAGAGGCTGGCCCCCACCCTTTTCCTGCACTCTCACTGGGGGTGATCCCCCACTTCCCAGGAAGACCTGCCCTCCAATCTCTCCCCTCTGGCTCATACCTCGTGTTGCAGTCGTCCCTCTGCAGATGCCAGAGAGAGATGGGTTCCCTGCCCAGCTTCCTGCCTTATGTCTGTGTAGCAGCTGCAGACAGAGAAGCACAACAGGCTTCAGAGTCCACCAGCCTCCGGCTCCTTGCCCCCACTTCTGTCCTACTTTGGACAGAAGGAATCTTAGGGCAACAGAGCAAGAGAGGATTGCTCAGTGAGCCAAGAGTCCTGGCTCTCAAGCTGGTGACTTGACTGGCAGCTCTGGAAATCTCGTTCATTTCACCTCCTCCATGGAGGTCTGCCTACGTACCTCCCTTCCTGCTCTGACCTCCTGCCATCCATCTTTGCTCCTGAATAGGGACATTCAATTAGCCCCACTGTCCTGTGGCATCGCATGGCACCCTTTGGGACAGGGATTTGGCACCATAGACCAGGCATGTCAAGCTTCGGCCAGCACCACCTTGACCACCATTGATCTCCCCTTGTGATCCAGTGGGGACAGCCCAGGACCCTGACCATCAGGAACAGCTGGGAGTCCATCCCTGTGATGGCTGCTGAACCATGGAAGGAAGGAGCCCATGGCTAGGTCAGGCAGGGCCTCACCTGGAACAAGTGCTTGAGCTCTCAGGGTTTGACTGAGGGAGAGCCAGAGTGAATGAAGCCAATCTAACGGAGTACCCCATGGAGAGAAAGAATGGTCGGAAGTCTCTGCCAGTAAGGTTAATATGACTGGAAACCTACCCTCATGCAACAGCGAGGGAAAATACCTGGCCCATTTCTGCATGGGGGGGAAAGTCTAGAAACCTTTGGCCTGGTGCTGTTCCCTTGGCAATGAGAGGATGGTAGCCGCCCTACCCACAGTGAGCAATGGGCAGCTTGAGGACCAGCCTCGTTGTCCATCCTGGGCCACAGAAGGGGTAGGATACACAACCCAATATGGAGCCCACCCAGCCCATCTTCCTCACTGGAGTCCTATGTAGTTGGGGGGCAGGAAAGGTGAAGTCTCCCAGCTCTCTTGATCCCGTGCTCCCTGGCCTATGGGCCCGTCTGTCCACAAAGAATCAAGAGTCCTCCTCTTGCAGATGCCCATGTAAGATTTCATCTCTCCTGCTCATTTTTCTGTAAACCTCCCAGGTGTTTGGTCACAGTGAAACATGTAGTGACCCCAGACCCCGGCTGGGTCCCCACCTGCCAGATCAGTGGGGGTGTGTGAAAAGGGTGGGCTGGGACACACGCAAAGATCAAAGTCCTCTGCTTCTCAAGCCAGGGCACTTGATCCTGTCTGGCAATCCCTAATGATGCCCTGTTCAGCAGGCCCCCGATGGAAGGAGACCCATGGCCATTCTCAGTCATCCCCCACCCCCTTGCCTCCTGGAACAGAGCTCTCCCTGCCCTTGCCACTGTCCTCTCAGAGTTCATACCCCGCTACATCTGGGTTTCCCTTTTTGGATTTCACAGCCTGGGGAAAGGCTCTTAAGCAGGCTAGCAGCCCAGGTTCCGCACTGTGGCCAGGGACCCTGGCAGCCATCTGGTCCAAGGTCCTCTTTTTACTGAGGAGGGGCCTGCAGTCCACAGTGAGCAGCAGAGCAGGCTGTGAACCCAGCACCTCTGACTCCAGAGCCAGCGGTCTTTCTCCTCCCTTATGCCCCTCTCCACCCTGCCCTGCTAGTGGTCCCATGTCTCCAACACAAGGGATGAGAAAGACAGCCCTTCTTTCCTCCCAGCATCCCTGGAAAGCAGGCTAGCCAAGTCATTCTTGCAGATGAAGATACAGAGGGTCAGGGAACTTGCTGACCGCTCCATGGTCATGCAGGGAAGGCAGCCCAGGTCTTCAGGGTCCCTAGGAAGGAGGGGCCTTGCACCTTCCTGGTGCCCTGGGTCCAGGGCTGACTGCTCCACCAGGCAGGAAGGATGGGCCGTGTCCCTGATGAATTTATCACTGCGACACCCATTGGCACTGCAACAGGGCTCATGTCACCTATAGGGCCCAGAAACAAGGAGCCCCCTCCAATTCCTCACACCCTGAGAAGTACTGACATATCCCCTGACCTGTGTACACTGTACAGGTAATGGGCTGTGTAATGTACACTTGCCCACAGGCGCAGCAGGCCTCTTCATCAGCCATTCAAGGAGATACTGGTGGTCTCTGGGGTCAGGAGGCGCCCAAAATGCATATCTGAGGACCACAGTGACATTCTCTGCATACACCAGCATCCTCACAAACCCTGAGACACAGTGAAAGGTAGTCACCCCAGAAGCAGAGGGAAAGGCATGAAATATGGTTATATTACTCCCCCTTCCCCCTCCCAGTTCACCTGAGTACCATACAGAACTCAGTCACACAGTCAGTACACACACGCACACAGACACACAAACACACATGCGCAGGTATGCACACAGGCAGAATCACCTCACCAGGGCATTCCTTGGTTGTGTCTCAGGAAACACTCATTCAGTGCCCTCACACCAGCATTTATTGATGCCAGGATATTGAAACTCAAGGTTTTATATCCATTCTTGGCAAGTCAAAGGAGAATCCACTTTCTCAGGACACTGGCTTCTAGAATAAGTCAAAGCAGCATCTCAGGAATTCATCAAGGGGCTTGACAATTTCACCCCCCCCCCCCGGGTAGCCCCAGCATACCCACATGGCATTAAAGTAAGGAATTATGGTCTCCTCCAGAGAAGCCTTTCCCTGAGCAGGAAATTTGCCCCTTGGTGATTCCCTTGAAGGGAAGGTGGGGTAGGACAGTGGACAGGGCCCACTGAGCCCTGGCCCTGGCAGCCTGCTTCTGGGGAGGGGTCCTAGGATCACAGGTTGGCAGACGTATAGAACATCCCCTGCAAATCTGTCAGAAAAAACTTCCTTTTCCAATGAAAGGAACCTGATGCCCACAAGGGCAGAAAAGTCAATCTTTCCGGAAAATGCCAGGCATGGTTGCATATGGACATGGCCTCCTGAGTCCTGCCCCTACTGTTTCTTGAGGCCTGACAACCCGGCCCTGTTGGGATGCGGAAAGACCACATTGGCCTTCACCAGCTGATGCCCCCTCCTCAGAAGAACTGTCTGTTGAATAAAGCCTTATACAGTCCTGGGTTCCAGGAGACAGGGGAGGCAGATTCTGGGGCATTCTCCTCAGAGGTATCTTGGGGCTCATCTGCTCTGGCTGGGTCTGATTCCCCACTCTTCTCTCCCCTGGGCCCCTCACCGCAGTGTCTGATGTGCAATTGGCTATGTGCAGGCAGGTGATGTGATGGACGCTGGCCGAGGGGTTGGCTGGGACCTTTCAAATCCAGCAGTGAAGGCACTTGTTTCCCAGAGAATAATTCCCCTAGAGTTGTTTCCCCCAAGGCTCCATTTGTCAGGCTTAGGTTGGTAGGCATTGAGGGAGGAAGGGAGCGAAGTGGTTGTGTCTCTGTCAGGGCATCCCAAGGGAGAGCTATAAAGGTATCAAATTAGTCTTTTGTTGACCCCTCTATGCCCACAGTTGCCAACACCCTCTACCCCAGTTTCTCCTCCTGGTGAGCCCTGGAGGGGTCCACTTACCACAGACCCTTTCTAATACCATTTGCTGTGGATGAGGGATGGGAAGAGAGAGGGCCAGGTTGTTGGAGAGGACAGTGGCTAGATCCTTTTTCTTCTCCCCTTCCTCCAAGCCTGGATAGGACTCACCTTTGAATCCCTGGGAATGGATAGCCTATGCCCTTGGTGACCAGAGGCTCGGCTGAATTAATCCAAGGGGACAGACCCTCTTGGGCTTCCCCCTCCCCTTGCTGCCAAGCTGGGCCTGAGGGATGGAGCAGAATAGGCAGGAGCATGTACACCCTCTGACTTCTGGGCTGCTCCCACCAAATGATTTCCCCCCACTCATTCTGTGGAGCAGATCTGTGTTAGCCCCCTCTTTTGACACGATGAGGAAGGGTATCTCAGACCAGGAAGCCATGAAGGAATCTCCCCTCCAGGTCAAATGCCCTAAGGCAGCACCTGAGGATTGCAGAGCCCAGGACTGATTGGGGCAGGACTCTGGGTGGGGAGGAGAGAGAATTGCCATGGAAGCCTCTCTTGGGAATAGAAGTAGAACCTGAAGGTCAGAGAGTGGAAGCAGCTGGTCCCAGGTTCCATAGTCAGTTACTGGTAGAGCCAGAATTCAAATTCTGGACTTTGGACTCCCAGTGCAGCTGGGGCTCTTTGCCCTAGCCCCAAACTCCAAGACTGTCTGCTCTGCCCCTTCCTAATCCCCTGGTAATATTTCATACCCTTTTTTGACTTTAATGATGGCCAGTACTTGAATTAATCCGTCAGGAGAGCCAGGACCTAACATTCTCTGTTCTCTGAAATAAAGCCGGAGAAACCCTCCTCTAATGGCCTCAAGGACAGATGCCTCTGATGTAGCAACATGAGAAATTATCTTGAATCCTGGGACTTTTTCCATATCTTCACATTTCGTGAATATATACTGTGTTATATCATGTTAATGGTCAAGAAAACACAGATATCCTGGGTTATCATTTAAATGGAAACTGTCAAATGTGCTATCTTATGGTATTTGCAACTTATTCAATTCAGAAATTCCTTTCTCATAGAATAGTTAAACACATATGGAGTCTATCAAGTTGAGGGACACAGACATCCTTGGATTGTCCTCAAACTGATTTCATCCTGTTCCTTGGTGTAGCATTCAGGCAGAAGTTTTTCTGGTTCCATTATCATGGAACCACTAGCTTTATAAGAATCAACACTATGCATTCAGCCTGTTTACCTGTTTGAACCAAACTGTCAGATCAATGTCCCGAACCCACTACACTTGGGCTGGATGTGGGAAGGGATTGAGTGCTGATGGGCTGATTTTCCCCTAGTGGGAGGACTTCCTTCTGCCCACACTCAGCAGAACCCCTGACCCTCCAGTCTGGCCCAACCCTTGTCCTCCAAGGGCACCAGATCCCCAACAGGTCCCTGGTCCCAGGAAGAGGTCAGAATGCCAAGCAAAGCTATTCGTGGGCCAGGAAAGCTGGCCTGGCTAGTGGGAGGCTCCTGGGTGTGGGGGGCAGGGGGAGGGCCACCTTGCATAACCAATTTTGGGAGCATCTGTCTCTGTTCTTGGAAGATGAGATGCATATCCATGGGGAATAATCCTTTTGGGTGAGGGACAGAAAATGTCAGGGTCAACACCTCAGGGGTCACCTCTTCGTGGAGCCAGTTTCCTAAGGCTTCCTTTAAGTACTGACCTTCCCTGGCAGGCCTCATGCAGCCCTTTGGAGCACCCTCCCTTTTGGATCCTCAAGAGAGCTCCTGGACCTCAGAAGTCCCCAGCTTCACTTGGCAATCTGGGCAGTCCCTATGGATACAATGACTGTCTATATGCTGGTGACTCTCCGCTCACCCTGCCTGCCCCATCTCTCAGCTGTCCTCCACTCTCGCATCTCCAACTGCCAGGGACACCTCTGAATGACCCCTATCCATCTTATGCTCAGTGACTTCCATAATGGATATCATCACCTTGCCCCACCCCCAACACCAGCCTTTTGGCATCTCTGCCTCCCTCCCATCTCTCTCCACTGCACTCCATCCTCCTTCCAGCTACTAAAGCACCTTTCCTAAAGCTCAGGACCAACGTAGAGATAACCTCTTCCCTCTCCCAAGCCCAGTCCAATGGCTTCCAATTTCCTCCTGCACCAAAGGCCAAATCCCCTTTGTTATATAAAGCCCTTCCCACCTCCCCATCCTGCCCTTGCCAGTCTTCCCCCTAGCCTCCCCCCAAGTACTCAAGCTCACCTCCATTCAACAGTGCCTGAGTGGAAGGAGACAGGTCACCTCCCTGTTCCCCCTGTCCCCCCTGCCTTTCAGTCTCTGCCTCTTGGCTTGCCTGACTCCCGTCAAGTTACTGCTGAAATATCACTTCCTTCTGGAAACGTTTCTCATTCTCTGTACATTCTGGTGCCTTTTCTCCATCATCTGTCATTTCTACTGCCTGCAGCTGTTTTGCCTCCCATTGGACCAGAC
This sequence comes from Bettongia penicillata ogilbyi, assembly GCA_023548195.1. NCBI lineage: Eukaryota > Metazoa > Chordata > Mammalia > Diprotodontia > Potoroidae > Bettongia > Bettongia penicillata. The sequence continues at coordinate 1,404,966 of JAJHZJ010000319.1, forward strand.
CCCCTCCAGGGTAGGACCTGCCTTTGGTCTTTCTTTGTATGACGCCACCACTTAACATTTGCCTGGCAAAAACGAGGTAGTTGCTTAATGAAGGCTTAGTGCCAATCCCAATTCTTTTTAAGGTGAAGGATTTGGAAAGGATTTGCTCCAGGACACTCAGGCAGTGGTGAGATTCAAGGCCAGGTCGCCATAATCCCCTCCCACTGCATCATGAGATAAGTTCCAGAGATCACCGCAGGCCCTCTCCTTCCCTGCCTAGACTTCCAGGCAGGGTGTGTGTGGGGTTGAGGGAAGAAGGATGTAGACGGGGAGATTATTCGAGGTAAAATGAGTGGCTTTCCGAGATTCCTGCCTGTACTTTCAGTTTCTGTGACTCTCCTGGGATCAGAGGCAGTCAACGATCAGCGAGGAGCAGATGGCATCATGGGTAGAACAGTGGGTTTGGCACCACAGTGCCAATGACAGTGAGGGCACCAGTCTGGCCACCTAAGAAACAGAGAGCAGTGGGAGTAGCCTGGTGGGCTCAGCATGGAGACTGAGGGGTAGAAGGTTCTGGGGGTTTCAGAATTCTACAAAGTGACACATTGTCCTCAGAATTTGTAGGGTCTTGCAAAACATACTTGGTCTAGCTCCAGGTTGCGGAAGGGGTCATTTTCCCCACTACTCTGAGTGACTCAAAGCCTAGAGAGGGCAATGACCCTCCCTGCCATCACCCCTAGTGTTCCCTGATTGATATATTTAAAGGAGAGATTCATCATGTCACACTGAGGCCCAAGGATCAGCTGAGGCACAGAGTACCTGAAAGACAACAGCACAAGTTAGTTGCTGGGTGGCACAAGGACTGGTTGTGGTGTGATGAGGACTAATAGCTCCCATGTTCCGGCACATGGAACTTGGGAGTGCCCAGGGACACACTTGCACGATAGCACTGGCAGGTGAAAGAGCAGTAGGCTGGCAAGGCAGGAGGGGGCCATTTCTAACCCCAGATTGCTCACCCAGGGAGAGGATGTCATGGTCAAGGAGAGGGGGCAAGGGGACAGGCCTGTTGCCTTGGATCCCACCCACTCAGGTGGCTCTCTTCTGCTTTGTCTCCATCCCTGTCCCATCATTCAGCTGTCCCAAGTCACTTTCCAAGAGACCTCAAAGATCTAAACCTGAGGGCCCACCTTAGCCTGGGCCAGCTGCGGGGTGGGGTAGGCTGCAGTATATATCACACTGACTCCCCAGATAGTCTCCAGACATTGGGAGGTGAGGGTCATGACTACAACAGTGCCAGGTCACTGAGAGAGACAGACAGAAAAAGCCCAAAGAAATCACCCATCCATTGACCCCAGGTTATGGTTTGCCTGAGTGTCGAGAAACAGGGAAGCCAGACCAAGGGAAGCCAGGCCCACCTCCACCCGGGAGGACACAAAGGGCACTCCCTTTGTGTTTGGGCACAGACATGTGCCCAGGTCTCCCCATGGTTCCCAGATGATGGCCTGAGCAGAGATTGGTGCGAAAGGGAAGGGACCCTGGTCATTCCCTGAACTTGTATGACCCCTGTCAGGCCTGTGCAGGAGAATCCTCCTCAGACAGAGATGCCTTCACCTGAGGAGGGAGGAAACAGACTGTTGCCATGACATAACCAATTGTGACATGGATGGTGACAAGGTGGGGAGTGAAGTAGAGACCCTGAAGGTCCTTGGTCTTCCAAGGGAGAGGAGCAAGGAACGGTGGGAAAGGAGGTCTGGCCCAGGTCTTAGAAAATTGGCCCAAACCCCTCCTATACCACCCATTGTACTACGGCCCCCAGCCAGAGCAGTACCCAGGACTGTGGGTTTCTCCTGGGGCCAGCAGGTCTACCCTCTGTCACCCCAAACCAGGTCTCAGACAATTCCCTGGGCCTCTTCCAGCATCAATGACACCTAGAATATACAGAAATTTTAGGTGGAGACACTCAGAATGTTCATTGAGACCAAAAGCCAGCCCTGACCTGGGCAGGGAGGAAACCTAGAAACCTGAAATGGCCTTTAGGGGCTTCCGTGAAGACAATTAGCCCTCCCAGAAAGGAGGGAGAGGGTAGCAAATTGTGGGGAAGATTGGATCAGGGAAGAGCTAAGGCCCTCCTTCCCCTGTTGGCAACAGTACTTCATAGTCCCCTTGAACAAGTGAAGAATTGTGCCCCAGGGGTTGCCTAAGAGCTTGGGGAAATTTTAGCCCTCAGCCAGGCAGCCTAAAGGGAAGGGGTCATGTTGCACGGGGAAGGGTGAGCAGGATCTGGTTCTGTTCTGTGACATGGTCCCCTCTGTCAGCCAGGCTGCATCATGACACCCAGCCCCCACCCCACCCACCCATCTCAGAATCGTCTTTCTTATTGCCTCAATCCAGTCTCAGAGGACTCCAAAGATATCCAGTACTTTGAGAGAAATTGCCGGGTAATGGCACACACTGACAACTTCCCAGGTCCCAGATCCCCAGAAATCTCCCCAGCTGGCCCTGTGTTATGAACCCTCCTGTACCTGAAGGCAAACTTCTCTGCCTAAGGAAAGTGTTAGCCTAGCCCAAGGACTTGCCAGCTTGGCAGCTGGTTCTGCTGCCTCTCCTCACCCAGGGTAGGGCTCTGTAAGGGATTAAGGGACTCTGGGATGAGCATTTGCCCCCTCTGCCTCTATGTCCCCAGAGGACCTGAATCTCAGCTGACTTGGTAGGCAGATCACAATGGTTCCCTGATCGAATGACGTCCTCATCGCAATTACTACCTTTAGGTCAGTCCCCAGACAAGGCCCCCCAGGCTGGCCCTTGGCAGGGGCCAGGAGTAAAGCCCTTTGTGGGCAGGCCACTCAGTCTGTGGGTAGGCACACTGTGGGCCCACCTTCACCAAGTCACACAGCCCCATGATCCTGTACTGACCACCCTTTGTGTTTTCTGCCAAAGATGCTGGCATATCCCCCGAGTCCATGAGCTCTGCCGCCATCTTCTGTGGACACCCCTATCTTCCCTGTCTTTTTGCAGTGCCTTTCCAGTCCAGCCCTAGGCCCCAGATTTTATTCTCCCCCTTTCTATTCATGGGTACAACTGGGCGTACTCAGCTACCTTGGCTTCGGTTCTGTCCTGTTCTCTCTGCCTCTCCAGACTTCCTGACATTCTCCCCAGTTCTCCTTCTCCACTGCCTCCTAGGACTGTGGTACCTGACATGTCCCAGTCAGGTCCTCACCTGCTGGAGGACTGTATTTGCAGTTTTCAGAACCACAATCACTGCTCCTAAAAACCTCTGCACAGACAGGCTTGCTTGTCCTTCGTTTCCAATAAAGTTGGAAAGAGACGTACATGCCAGTTCACTGAATTGCTAGGTCACGGGATGGTATCATTTAGGCAGTCTCCAGTAAAGTGCTCTGTTGTGCCAAATGTCAGTGCAGGAGGTGGCCCTGGGTTCCCCCAAACGATGCCAGGTCCTCCCCAGAGCTGAGTGTTCTTTCCGTGCATGGAACCCTCTCCATCCAGGCCTAGAGACTGTTTGTCTGCCTCTCTGTCTAAGAATGGGCTGAGCTCCATCCAGAAGGGCTCACAGCCAAGTACCTTGGGTCTATTGCATCTCCAACACACTTTGGTCACCTTGGGTCATCAGAGTGCTTACTGGAGGTTGAAGGTCTTGAAGGCAGCTGAAACCAGGATATTTCTCCATCCCAGTCCTGAAGAAAAGGACTTTCCTGACCCTATTACCCTTGGTTATCTCGGGTATTCTTCTCAAAGCCTGGGGGGGGGTCAGTGGTTAGCTAAGAGAACCTTTATCCCTTGGAGCACCTACAAGGCAGGGAAACAGAATGTTCAGCCTTCTTGAGCAGACATGGCTAGCTATGCCCAGGGGATCCAATATGGCGTGTGATGCAGATCCAAGGACATTTCCATGAAAAATGAAATGCTGAAGTCTGAGCAGCCTGCCTACCTCACCTCAAGTCATGGTAGGTACCAGAGAGGAGAAGGCAATGGTACCCCATTTTCCCTAACCCAACCCCAATGCTTCCCTTCTCCCCTGGCCAGGATGGCTCATGCACATGAGTGAGGCTGCTGCTAACTTATTCCAGAAAGCGTGTGGGGTGGGTGACTTCTGGGGCAGAGCCTTCTGCCTTCAAGCACTCCACCCTGCTGGCATGGGTGCCCCACTGTTCCCCTCCCTCATATCCAGACTCCTTTAAGTCCTCTCTCTGCCTAAACACCCATCACCCTGTGGGGCTGTGGAGAGTACAGTAGCCTGACATTCAGAGGCTCTGTCTTCCAGTGGGCCTGGACCTCTGACTCCCTGGGCAATTGGAGGGAGGGAGGATAATTACCTGCCCTGCCCTGCCCTGAGAAGTTTCTCTAGGAAACCAGTCCCTTGCTACTCTGCTACCCTGATCTAAACTCATGGGAATCTCCCTCCCCACCACACTCAGCTAAGACAGACTCTGTTCCTGACTCTGGGTTTGCACTTGAGCCCGGGTCAGCTGGTGGCCACCTCAGAGACTGCCTGTGGCACTAGGCAGGGAGGCACTCTCCCCCCTGCTCCCTGCCCCTGTGCATCTGGGCTGTGGTGGGAGGCAGAAGGAAAGGAGGGCTCCGTGAAGTAGCAATCTCCACGCATGGAATCTAGACCAGGGACCCAGACACTGTGAGTATGTGAAGGAAAAAGGGTGTGGGAGGGAGAGAAGAGGGGATGTAGACCATGTAGAAGACCGCAGTAGAAGACCAAAGGACTCACAAATTCACCATCAAAGTTCTTTATTTCTCTGTTTTTAATTTTTTAATTTTTATTTTTATAGGAAACAATGGAAGGCAAGAACCCGATAAAATTTCACTTAGTATATCGTCAATGGGCAGTGTTTACGGGAGAGGTTCCATGGAGCCCAGGGTTGTTGTGGCATCTTTTGGGGTCTGCTGCGGTTGGTGATGGCCAAGGCGCCAGAGACGGATCCGAGAGGAAGGCCAAGGGCGAGGGAGGCTAAGGATGCGAGATAGGTGAGGAGCACAGCAGCAGGAAGGGGGGCTCCAGGGCTTCCATGGCCGGGATTAAACGACCCCTTGTGGCATCTGAGACAAACCACCTTCCTCAGCTCCTCTTTTGTTCTGTCCCCTGTCCACTGGCTCATCTTTAGAATGGAGGGGCAAGGGAAGTTTGCGAGGTCTTCCTCTCTTTCTCCTGGTGGTGTATCTCTGAGGGTCCACGGGGAGATTTTTGGAGGGAGGATCGGTGGTTGTTGTTGGTGTGACCTGCACCCCTACTGCCAGATGTGCCAGCTTGCTTTCAGCATGGGAACCATGTCTACGAGTGCGGGTACTGGATCCACGTCCCTGATGGCTGTCAGAGAGGTCCTGGTAGTGTCTCTCTTGCACACCCTGCCCACTTCTCCCTTCAACTGCATCATAAATGGTTGCTATAAGACATTCGAAGTATGCCAGGGACTCATTGACATCGGGATCCACAGGTGGAAGGGCTCCTGCACTTTCTTCTCCTGTGAGACCTAATATTGAGACAAACAGGTTAGGGACAGACTGATCCCCCCCAGATATAGACGACTGGGGGCAGACTTCTTCTCCCCCTGCCTTGTCCATCACTTGGATTTGGGATGCCATATCGTTGACCGTGATGCATTCTGGTACGGTCCCTTGGTGGTGGCTGTGGACCAGGTCTACCATCATGCCTCCTCTACTATTGCCATCAGGGGGCAATTGAGAGCATCTCGGCATAGGCTTGGCATCCAAAGGAACAGTGTCCTCCTTCTAGAAGTTCATTCCCTCTGCTGCCCAAGGGCTGAGAGCATCAATTCAGATCAACATGCCAGGCAGAATGGGTGATCTGATGTAGGGCCCCTCTGTCATGACAGCCTCAGAACTCTCCTGAGTTCTGTATTGTGACAGCCTTGATATCCGAGCCTCCACCAGTCTCTGGAACCTCAGTGTCGACCTGCCGACCTCTCAGGAAAGACTGCCATCTCCATCTTGACAAAGGTACTTAGAAAACTTCAGAAGGATGTCCCTGTCAAACACAAACTCCTCTCTTCAGGTCTTCTAGCACCTCATGAAAAGAGGGTACTTTCCCATCCCCTGAGTTGTGACTTCTGGCAGGCCTGTGGGTGGGCTAGAGAAGCTGACCTGGATAGTGGGAGGATCCTGGGTGTGGGAGGCGGGCGGAAGAACACCTTGGATAAACAATTTTGGGAGCATCTGTCTCTCTTCTTGAAAGATGAGATGGCTATTTGTAGAGAAGGTCTCTGTAGGGTGAGGTACCGAAAATGGCAGGGTCAACACCTTGGGTGTCCCCTCTTCCTGAAGCCTGATTCCTAGATCTTCTTGAAAGGGCTGACTTTCCCTGGCAGACCTCATGCAGCCCTTTGGGCTACCCTCCCTTTTGGATCCTCAGGAGAGCTCCAGGACCTCAGAAGTCATCAGCCTCACTTGGCAATCCTGGCAGTCCCTATGGATTCACTGATTGTCTATATGCTGGTGACTCTCCATTCATCCTGCCTGCCCCACCTAGCAGCTGACCTCCACTCTCGCATCTCCAACTGCCAAGGAGACCTCTGAATGGCCCCTTTCCATCATAGGCTCAGTTACTTCCTAATTGACCTCATCACCTTACTCCAACCCCAACACTAGTCTTTTAGCCTGCCTCCCATCTCTCTCCACTCCACTCCATCCTCCTTCCACCTACTAAAGCACTTTTCCTAAAGCTCAGGTCCAACTTTGAGATAACTTCTTCCCTCCCCTCCCCCAACCCCAAACCAATGGCTTCCTCTTTCCTCCTGCACTAAAGGCCAAATTCCCTTTGGGATTTACAGCCCTTCCCTACCTCCCCCTCCTGCCCTTTCCAATCTTCCCCCTGGCCTCCCCCAAAGTAATAATGCTCACCTCCATCCAACAGTGCCTGCCTGGAAGGAGACAGGTCACCTCTCTGCTCCACCTGTCCCCCTGCCTCTCCATCTCTACCTCCTGGCTTCCCCTTTCTCCCCTCATGCCTCCGCTGAAGTGTCACTTTTTTCAAGTAAACCTTTCCAATTCTCTTTTCATTCTGGTGCCTTCTCTCCATTCTCTGTCATTTTGGCTGCCTGCAGCTGGTTTGCCTCCCATTGGACCAGACCCCCTCCAAGGCACAGACTGCCTTTCGTCTTTGTATTTCCCCCCGTTTAGCACTTGTCTCGCAGAAATTAGGTAGGTGCATAATAAAGCCTTAGGGCCACATCTGTTCAATAACTCCATTCGTTTCGAGGTGTGTGGACCAGAGTTGGAAGGTCAAGGATCCTTGGACAGTGGTGGGATTCAAGGCCAGGTCTCCATAACCCCCACCCAGTGTATGACACGACCAGTTCTAGAGATCACCACAAGGCCTCTCCTTCCCTGCGTAGACTTCCAGATCCACGGGTGTAGAGACCGAGTATGGACTCAACCCGAGGGTTTGGCACGCAATCCGCAGGTCATCTGGCAAGACTGCAGAGAAAACTCTGAAAACATTAATGAGAATGCATGTTGAAATGGAAGGAATCCACACTGCACCCTGGGAAATTTTCTTCTTTTAAAGGACGTGGAGTTGGATGGGGGAGATGGAGGAGAGGACTGCTATCTTGGGAAGTTATTGGTGCCTTGGATTCCCATTCCGAAAACCTCCAATCCCTACTCCGGTGGTATTAGTCGCGAGTGAAAATCTGCACATATGGTGCTGTCAGCCACACACCCCCAGGGCTTGAAGGCATCTCAAGCCAGGATGTTTCTCCATCCCAGTCCTGAAGAAAAGGCCTTTCCTGAGAGTGTCTCACCCTTGGTTATCTCGAGTGATCTTCTCGAAGCCTGGGGGGTCAGTGTTTAGCAAACAGACCCGTTATCCCTAGGAGCAGCTACAAGGCAGGGGAACAGAATGTTCAGTCTTCTTGAGCAGATAGGGCTAGCTATCCCCAGGAGATCCAATATTGCTTGTGATACAGATCCAAGGACATTTCCATGAAAAATGAAATGCTCAAATCTGCGCAGCCTGCCGAGTTCACTTCAAGTCATGGTAGGCAACAGAGAGGAGAAGGCAATGGTACCCCATTTTCCCTTCTTCAACCCCGATGTGTCACTGCTCCCTTGGCAGGGTTGGCTCATGCCCATGAGTGAGGCTGCTGCTAACTTATTCCAGAAACGGTGAGGGGTGGGTGACTTATGGGGCAGAGACATCTGGCTTCAGGGCTGTTTTCCAGACCTACACCCTTCTGGGTGCCACACCGTTCCTCTCCCTCAGATCCAGACTCCTCTGCCTGCTCTCTCTGCCTAAACACTCATCACGCTGTGGGGCTGTGGAGAGTACACTAGCCTGACATTTAGAGGCTCTCCCTTCCACTCCGACAGGGTCTTGTTTCCTCATGTGGAATTTTTGGTTGTTGGAGTCTCTGGCCTGCAGGGATCTTTCCAACTGTCAGTCCCTGAGAGTCCCTTCTGAGGCTCTGGGCCAGACTGTAGGCAGGGAGGATTGTTGCCTGCCTGGCCCTGAGAAATTTCCCCAGGAAACCAGTCCCTTGCTGCTGGGCTACCCTGATCGAAACTCATGGGAATCTCCCTCCCCAACACACTCAGCTAAGACAGAGTCTCTGTGCCTGACTCTGGACCTACACCTGAATGTGGGCCAGGTGGTAGCCACCACAGAGACTGCCTGTGGTCCTGCCAGGGAGGCACTCTCCCCCTTGCCCCTGCCCTCTTCCCATATGGGTTGTGGTAGGTTCCAGAAAGAAAGGAGGGCTCAGAATGACACCAGGGCCTCAGAGCAGCCATAGTCCCAAGGTGTGTAGCCGAGGAGTGTTCTTTCCCTGCATCCTGGTGGGGATGGCTCTCACGGACCCAGGGCCCTGAGACTGGAAGCATGTGAGAAGGAAAGAGGGGTTGGCAGTGGGAGAAGGGGGGGTGCAGGCCATGGAGGAGACCCCAGGAGAAGGCCGATTGACTCAAAAATTCACCATCAAAGTTCCTTATTTCTCTGATTTTAATTTTTTTTTCATTTTTAGAGGAAAAAATGTAAGGCAACCACCCGATAGAATTTCAAGTAATATATCCTCAATGAGCAATGATTGAGGAATAAGCGAGAGAGGGTCCCATGGAGTCCAGGTTTTTTGTGGCATCTTATAGGGGCCTGCTGGTGTGGGTGATGGCAGTGGGGTCAGAGATGGGTCCAAAAGGAAGGCCAAGGGGAAGGGAGGGGAAGAATGCAGGCAAAGGGGAGGGGCAGAGAAGTAAGAAAGTGGGGGCCTCCAGGGCTTCTGTGGTCGGGATTAAACTACTCTTTGTGGCATCTGTGACGAACCACCTTCCTCAGCTCTTTTGTTCTGTCCCACGTCCACTGGGTGATCTTGAGATTGGAGGGGCAACGGCAGTTTGTGAGGTCTGCCTTGCCTTCTCCTGGTGGTGGATATCTGGGGATCCACAAGGAGATCTTTGGAGGGAGGATCGGTGGGTGTTGGTGGTGTGACCTCCACAGTTACTGCCAGATGTGCCAACCTGCTTTCAGGATGGGGACCATGTTTTCGAGTGATGGTCCTGGATCCACGTCCCTGATGACTGTCAGGGGGGTCCTGGGAGCGTCCCTCTTGGACACCCTGTCCACTTCTCCCTTCAGCAGCACCACAAATGTTTGTAGAAGATATTCGAAGTAAGCCAGGGTCTTACTGACATGGAGCTCCACAGGTGGAACGGCTCCTGCACCTTCTTCTGCTGCAAGTCTTTAGAGTCGACCTGATCCCCCCTGATATAGATGACTGGGGGCGGACTTCTTCTTCCCCTGACTTGTCCATCATTTGAATCCTGGATCCCATCTCGTTGACCCTGATGTATTCTGGAGTGGTCCCTTGTTGAGGACTTCTGCCATCATTCCTTCCTTTACTATTGTCATCAGGGGGCAATTGAGAGTGTCCCAGTATAGGCTTGGCATCCAAAGGAACAGGGTCCTCCTTCTGGGAGTTCATTCCCTCTGCTACCCAAGGGCTGAGAGCAACAATTCAAATCAACATGACAGGCACAATGGGAGATGTGATGTATGGCCCCTCTGTCATGGCAAGCCCAGAACTCTCCTGGGTTCTGTATTGTGACATCCCCAAAGTCCTAGCCTCCACTTTTCTCTGGAGCCTCAGTGTTGCCCTGCCAACGTGTCAGGCAGGACAGTGCCAACTCCATCTACACAAAGGTACTTAGAAAACTTCAGAAGGACTTCCCTATTAAACACACACTCCTCTCTCCATGTCTTCTAGCACCTCATGAAAAGCAGCTGATTTTTTTCTCCCCTGTACTGTGGCTTTTGGCAGGGTTGTGACTGACCCAGTGAAGGAGGGGGCAGAGCCTCTCTGGCCCCAGATTTCTCCGGGTTCATGCTGAGAGGCTACAAGTTATCCCTCTTGGGACGGGGGTTCAGGAAGGCTCCCAGCTTCACACTCCCTAGCTGGACCTTGGCTAGCTACTGCTGCTTGTGGTGGGGGTGCTGGTGGTGCTGGCGTTGCTGGAGCTGGGCATGGTGGTGGTGCTGCTGCTGCTCATGCTGGTGTTGCTGATGATGGTGCTGCTGCTGCCAGGTTGGGTTTCCTGGCATTTCTCCCTGCACCTGGTCTCTGCTTCGCTTCATGTGTCCTAACTCCAGTTACACAGTTGTCAGGAAATAACGCAGTTTCTTTCAACTGACATCTGTCAGGTGGTCACTCCTTAGGCACTTATGAAGCCCCTGCTGCGTGCGGGTCCCTGTTACAGTTCTCACCGCCACCCCTTCTGCTCTCGGCATCAGTAGGGCAGACGCTGTCACTGCGAACGTGGGCAGCCCCTTGACAGGGAAGGGGAGGTCTCGGTGGAGATTGGAAGGCGAGGGAATAGTGGTGGGGGCGCCGCCTCCTCCTTATTGACCTGGATGTTGCATGTGTCCCTCGAATAGATGTTACCCTTGGGCATACACCAAGCTTGGCACCTCTCGTAGGTGGTCCGAACCTGCCGATGTGCAACGGGAGTGCCATGGCGTGGAGGTGTGTGTGCGCTAGTGGTAAGAGGGATTCATACATCGGAGGGGTAGGAGTAGGGGTGTGTAGAGAAGGGAGCAAGGTACTGGCACTCCCTGATCACGGGACCGATGAGTAGACCAGATTGAGTGTGGCCTGTGGCTAGGGGACCCTTAGACGTGGACGTCTCCGAGCCAGCAAGACCTGCACGCCAAGTGTTAGCGCGTCATTAAAGGAGAACTCAGGGGTCAGGGGACCTCATCCCTCCCCAGACGGAGGGAGGAGCCAAGACGTTCCCCGAGGCGACCCTGTTCGTGCCCAGAAAGAGAGGGGACCTAGGACTCTCCCCAAGGTCTCCTGCCAGGTGAGAGGTTGAGGGACCTCATGCCCACAAAGAGATTCCTCTCTAAACCCAATGCCCGCCCCGCAGAAGCTGAGACCACCCTCTAGGCATGACGGGCCCTCCCTTGAGAGTGGCTGCGCCTCCTTGGGCATCTGCCCCTGAGAACTCCAGAGCGAGAGGAGAAGGGGGCGGGGCCTCCGGAAGCCAAGGGCCAGGGCTGCAAAGATGCTTGCAGCCAGGCTGTCAGGACCCGCTGAAGATTGTGAAGCTCTTGGGGTTGTCTTGCGGCTGGGCCCGCGGGGAAGTGTGGCCCAACACTGGACTCCCTCCTCGGACACCTGCCTGCATCTGCTCCTCTATGCGGTGAAGCTGATCCTTCCTGGCTGCAACATCACCGGGAAAGTCCAGCCACATTGTTTACTTCCAAAGAGATCGGGCCAGGACCTGGTGCGCACAGAAGGCGCTCAATAAAGGCCACTTTCTTTTCTTCCTCCATTCCAGGGCAGCTTGCCTCTGGAAGACCCCGACGGGTAGAGGGGCCAGACTCCTGGGGCCCTGGGTTTTCGCGGGTCCCGAGTTGGTGCTTTTTCCAAGTTCACTCCACTTGTCGAAACTTCTCCACGAGAAACATCAGCATCTGAGCCTCCGCCTTGTCCCAGGGGTAACTTTCGTTAAAGGTGTCCCGGGTATACTTTGGGAGTGGTCGAGCTGCCTCCCGTCCCCCTCCATCGCCCTTCCTAAGGGGAGATCAGTTAACGTCTGCGTGAGGAGAAATTAGTGAGTAGGGAGATGCACACTGTCACCCTAAGTGAATCTGCATGGCATGAACTCACCCATTAAAGCCATACTCTTTGCAGAGTGTTTGAAAAACCGGGACCCTACAATGTGGTTTGGGGGTTTTGGCTTTTTCATTTACCCTGTGAAAGAAACACTTGAAGCAGAGAGACACACACTGAACAAAGGAAGGGACTGGAGCAGGAACCAGCATCTCAGACAAAAGAAATGACAAAAATGGGTGTGATGAAAAGAGATGATCAAGGGAGCTACCTTGTACTGAAAGGCAACATAGAGTTTCCAGTAAAATCAGGACTAAACATTTTTGCACAAAACAGGATAGAATCTGGATTCGCTCCTTAAAATGACTTCTCTTAAATGCACTGCAAGAGCAATCCTACAATTAAACTATACCAGTTGTCAGAAGTTGATAGATCCCACCATAATATGAATAAGAAAAGAAAATTAGAAAGATCAAAAGAATTTTACAAAAGTTAGGTACAATAGACTACTGGAGAACAGAATAGGGAATGGAAGCAGGACAGAGTGTACCTTTTTATCAGCTCTTTATGGCACCCTGACAAAAACTCACCATGCATTAGGGCTTCAGGACCTCACAAACTAGAGCAGAAAAAAAGTATAAATAGATGGCAAAGCCAAGATGGCAGGATAAAGGCATGGACTTTCCTGAGTTCTCCTCCATAACCCTCCAAATATATTTAATGACTCTAAAGATTAAAAGAGCAGCTGAACCCACAGAAAAAGGAGTATATAACACTTGTCCAGCCCCGGAAAATGTAGATGGTCCACAGAAAAGGTCTTTGAGAGAAAAATGAGAGAGGAGCACAGTCCAGTACATCTGTACCAGCACAGCCTTGAGCCAAGAAAGCCATGAACAACCTTGGGAGCCACCGATTCAGCAGCACCAGCTTCCAAAGCTGGCAGCCCACAGGTGGAAATGGCCAGAAAGGACATTCCAGAGGTCCCTTTACTAGCTCTGAGGCAGGACACTGTTGCTTTGTTCATGGCAGGACACTTGCTTTGTTCATGCTCAGAGCCGGATTGTGGTCCTGAGTGGCTATCCCAGGGTGAGTAGGAGCACTAGCGTAGCAGAGCTTGCACCAACAGTCAAGGCAAGACACTCCTCAAAATTCCAGGGAAGAAAAGAGTGCTTGGGGTCCCTTACAGACCAGAGCACAGTCCATGTGAGCAGTACACTCTTCTTTTTACAATCACACCCCCTTGAAAGAACTGAAAATTTCCAGATCCCTAGACTTTTCTCTGAAAAGCGCTGCTCAACTCCTCAGAAGCCTGCAACAATGTGCCTTACACCCTAGCATCAAATTACAAAAGAGGAAAGCATTACGGATGGAGCTTCTGGGAGACTTTACCTTCTATGACTAAGGTTCTATCCTTGGGCTCACACTGGAAAGCTGAGTAGGAATGGTACAGGACAGGGGACAGGGCAGCTTTTCTTGAATCATGTACTTCTGTCAAATGTTACCGAGTGGTAAAGAGCTTGGTGCCCCAGGAGGACCCCAGCCAAGGTTGGTGTTCCCTGGGAAATGTTAGTGAGTGGCAGAGTTTTGGGGCAACCTGCTCCTGGAATGATGTGCCCTGTCCATGCCACGTTTGCCCAGTGTAGGAGTGATATCTGGAGAGTGATGTCTACCTTTGTCGAGTCTACACTGTCTTCAATTTTAAGCAAGAGGAGAGCATTGGGGAGCGGGGTGAAAATTTTTAAAGAACCTCATTGGGAGTGGGAGTGAAGGAAGCCTGAAAAGTTAGAGTTCCTATTTCAAAAAGGAGTTCACCCCAGAAGACATCCCTGAGGAAGATCTTGGGCAAGATCAAATAATTAATGTAACCTGAACAAGAAATCATTGGCCCAAGAGGAAGAACAAGTATAAGGGAGGATCTCCTCTGTGTCACTCAGTTTCCAGGGTTTCCCTTCCCAGACCCAGGCCCCACAATGCTCTCCTTCCCTGACTCTGACTCTGGAATTCTCAGGCTGCCTCAAAGCACAGACCTCCTAACTTACTTCTTGGCCATGGGATACTTTATGCCAAGCTGGAATCAAGGAGGAAAGCAAGATGTGCAGATTGCTGTGAGTGGAAAGAGTGCTAATCCCCTGGAAGATAAGGCAAGGTCTCAGGGAGCACAGGGGCACCAGAAGCAAAAGATCCAATCTATGGAAGATGGGACTGGGGTAAGGTGGTAAACAGGGAGGAAAGATGGATGCCCCTTGGCCAAGTGTGTGCCATCATTTTAAGGGATGCTGTCCTTCTGCATCTGGGAATGTGAACTACAAAGCATCAAGGCTTCTGGGGAAGGTCCTGCCCAGCCATACCTCACTAACAGTATCGGAAGAGAGGGACCTGGGAGAGCTCCTAGGCTGAGCAGCAACTCTGGAATACAGGGAAAAAAGGAAAGAGTAGGAGAGGAAGGGAGAGGAGAGAGAGGGTCCTGCAGGTGGGAGCAAGAGGGACAGTGAGAGGGGAAGGAGGAAACCCTGAGAGGAAATGGGTTGGGGAGAGAGAGCTTAGGGCTGGACTCAGAGTTGATGCTTCAATATTTATTGACAGAGACAGAAAAAGAGGGCAGAGAAAGAGAGTAGGGAATAGAGACATCCAGACAACACAGACGTCTAGACAGAGGTGGAGAGATGTCAGGAAGTGAGGAGGATCAGGGCCCAGAGTGGGTGAAAAATCCCTGTCTCCAAGACCTACATGGGCTGGAAAGTCATATGAATTCCTAGGACCACAGCCTTCGGGACAAGCTCTGAGCAGCAGAGTTTAATACCATTTCTTTTAAGATGAGGAGGCTTGGCAGGGCTCCTTGGGTTCCGTGGCAGTAAGTGACCAGTGGGAAGTATGGCAGGAATAGGAATGGAATGCCCCCTCGTCTGGGCTGTGTGACAATTGATGGAAACCCTCCAGCAGGGTCAGGGGAAGGAAGAGTCCTAATATCTGCTCTTCTGTCCCGAGCAGAACCAATCCAGACCACTGGCCTCCGTTCGGGGAGGTGCAACCACAGAGGAAAGGATTGGCACAAGGGAAGCCAACTAGAAAAGACTTGATGCTAGGCACATTTGCCCAGCACTGAGAGCTGCCTCGTAGGGCCAATGGAGGCCTTGGGGACCCAGTGGAGTTTCCAGTCAGAAATCTGTCTTCAATGCAGTGCTGGATCCATGTTAAATCTTAAGTGTGTTGTAAACACAGGATGTGTGAGGAAGTGAGGGAAGAGGGGGGACGATGGGGAGATTATTCCAGGATAAATGAGTGTCCCTCAGAGGCTCCTACCTGGACTCTCAGGTTCTGTGACGTTCCTGGAATCAGAGAGAGCCAATCACCAGAGAGGAGTAGATGGCATCATGGGTAGAGCATTGGGTCTGGCAGGCAGGAAACACCAAGTTCTGACACTGCCTTAGATGCTCACCAGCACCTGGAAAATGACTGGGAAAGTCTCCTGAACTGTCAAAGCCACAGTTTCCTCCTTTACACAGTGCAGATGCTAACAGCACCAGCCTTCAAGGGATTCTGGGAGGCTCAAATGTGATAACATCTGTGCAGAATTGCCATGGCCATCTTGAAATGTGCGAGAACGGCCATCAAGGAGGCCCGTAGCAGGGGCTGCTGCTGATTCTTGTGATGGTTACTGTCCTGATTGTGATTACCTTTGGGGCCCAGGTGGCTCTAGAGCTAGAAGGATCCTGGCTCTCATTGGGTCTGGGAATGAGGATGGACAGCCCTTGCCATGGTCCAGAAAACACAGAAGGAACCCGAGGCAGGTTGCAGAGCTGTGGGCAGTTCTGTCCTGAGCGGACATCTTCACCTGGGCATTCTTCCTGGGAGTCAGTGAGACGAGGCCACCATTCTGGTCACTCAGTAGACAGGGTGCAGTGGGGGCAAACTGGTAGGGTCAAGAAGGGGACTGAGGGGCAGAGGATTCTGGGAGTTTAAGAGAGTTCCCCCAAGTGAGACATTGTCCTTCTCAGAATGAGTAGGGTCTTGCAAAGCACACCTGGTCTAGCTTGAGACTGGGAAAGGGGTCATCTTCCAAAATTCTCGGAGTGACTCATCACCTAGAGAGGCTATGGACCCTCATGACCATCACCCTAATGTTCACTGAGTGACACATATAATGGAGAGATTCATCATATCACAATGAGGTCCATCGATCACCTGAGGCACAGAAAACCTGAAAGACAACAGCACAAGTCGGTTACTGGGTGGCACAAGATCTGGTTGTGGGGTGATAGGAACTGAAAGTTCCTGGGTTCTGGAACATGGACCATTGCAGTGGCCAAGAATAGATCTACATCGTGGCATTGGAAGCTGCAGCAGCACCAGCATCCAGGCACAAGGTGGAGGGGAGCATTTCTAACCCATGGTGGGGGCTCAATCTTGGTTCCCTTGCCCTCTCCCATGCCTGAAGTTACATGGTCACATTTACCAAGCCCTCAGTCATGTCACTCATCAGGTCGGGACTGCTATTGCCAAATCCCCAGCTCCAACCTGACCTTGACTTTTGCCAAGGGACCTCGGAGACAAGAAGGAGTAAGGAGAGGGGAGAGGCATATGTAGGGGGTCAACGCTAACCTCCCATGCGTCCCTGGGGTGCATTCATTGTGGAAAGTTAGCACAATGTAATGCAGAAGGACTAGAGGCCAGGGGTCTTGGGTCATGCCTGACTCCAGGTAGCCAGTCACCTGGGTGACTTTACCAAGCCCCTACCCCCTCTAATCTTCTGTGTCTTGGACTCTCATCAAAAGATGACCCGCCCCCTCCCAGGGTTCTGGACAGACAGTAAGGGGGTGAGCTGGGGCCTTGGCACACCTCCCATCAGCCCGCTCCTATACCTCCAAACTCAGAGAGCTGAGAAGAGGAAAACAATGTGAAGCTGGTGGGACCTTGGATTGCATGCAGAATGGCCCTGAGCTCAGGCTGCAACAGCAAGCAGGGACTGTGTCCTCCTCGTTCCTGCTGCCCTGGGTGGACAGCACTCCTGCAATGCTTCACATGATTGTGGGAAAGAAAAGAGATGGTGCAGCTGTCTGTGGATGCAGGATGACCGGAGGAGGCCACCCTACCCAGCCCTGCCCAGCCAGACCTGGTCCCTCCTTCCCAGGGGTCTTGGTCAGGAACAGAGGAGAGTGGTACTGTTGTCCCTGCTGGGCACATCTTTCCCTCCCCACCTCTCCCAGGAAGTGGTTGACTCCCAGGAGGTTGTGGGCCACACAGAAAGGTTTTTCTTCTAGACTAGCCAGGTCATTACTTCACATTGTCCTGGAAAACATCCCATGTAGACCCAGTGCTCCATAAGGGCCCAGACACTGGCTGCCTTCAGACTCTTTACTCCGAGCCCCAAAAACCACATCTGCTCTCTCTGCTACTCCGCTCCATGCCATGTTTTGGTAGCCTTATGGATCTCCTCTAGCCCCATCCCTTGAACATCAGGCGGGACTGAGGAAAGAGCCAAGGCAAGGGGAGGGACGAAGCCAGGTGGGTGAAAAGACACAAGATCCCAATCTGGAAGTGGAGGAGAAAGTAGGAGTGCATGAGAGAGGGGGAGCTAGGCAGGACATGGAAGAAGGTGTCAGGTGCTTAGAGGGTACCGGAGCAGGGATAAGGGAGCAAGCCTGTGAACCCTGAAGGGGAAAGAGAACAACTTCTGGGACTCCTGGTTCCAGGAGGCACAGAACTCCCATGAGCAGGGCTGTGGAATCCTGGGAAGGGTCAGTTGGCTTTGCTGAACTCTCTCTTGCTTCCCTGTGTTCTAAGGGAAAGATCCGTGACCAGGCTTCAGATAGGGAACGGCACCTGGCCATGTGGACACCAAAGTGCTGCTACCCCTGTACCAGGAGAGAAAAGGGGCAGGCTCCTGGCATGTAATGGGCAAGGTCAGGCAGCCCTGGGAAATCAAGTTGTTGTTTGGTGCTCTCCCTCCTCTGGAGCCCTTTGGGGCAGGGAGAATAGGAGTTGCCCAGAAGTCTTCTCTGGGTTAGATGCCAAGTATCCAGGGCAGCTGCCCAGAAGACAGTCAGCTCAGGGGTCTCAGCTCACTGCTGTCAGGGCAGGCCCACAGTGTGAATGGGCTGACCCATTCCCCAGCCAGCCAGCCAACCAGCACCGCCACCAAAGTAGTCAGGCCCTGGTCCGAGGTGAAGGGCCTCTCAGTGAGGGGCAGGAGAGACAAAGGTCAGCCCAAGCCAACAAGCACCAGGGGCACTCACGGATCATCTTCCTTTTCTCCATCCTCCACTGCCAGTCTCTTGCCCTGAGAGGCACCAATCTTGACCCCTCTGAACCTCTCCTCATAGGCCACGGCCACCAGAACTGCTCCCTGGAGATCCAGGGGAGGAAAGGTCCCCTTGTCCATACTGGTCTGCGGCCCTTCACCTGCACAAAAGCATAGTGAGAGGTTTAGGGCCTCAGAATACCCATGGTCCCTAGCACAGTGTCTCTACTTTCCCCCATGATCAGCACAGACAGAAAGAGCCAGGCAGATGATGGTTGGGGAGGTGTAAGGGGGTGGCCTGCAGGGCTTTGCCCCTCATGGCTGACTATTGGGGCTCTTCTTTTTTTCTGGACATGTCCTCAGCTGGGTTCTTCCCTGGACTATGGACCACTGTTGGGCAGATGGCAATCCGCACAGCAGCCACTCGGTTCCAAGCCACATCCAGGGCCCCAGAGCCATGAAAGAGACTGAGGGCCAGCACCTGCACAAGGGGGCCCTGCTACTCTCTGAAGCAACATGGGTGTGAGGTATGAATGTCCCTGTGTGTAGTTAGACCTCTAGATGGGGAAATAGCAATGGGAAACCTAAGGGGGGTGGTAGGTGTGGCTGTCATTCCCAACAGGCCTCAGTGATTTTCTCTCAAGTCATATTTCTGGGGAGAGGGAGTCCCTCTTCAGTGGTGAGAGGTACCTACTGAGGAGGAGCAGGAGACATTCTCAGACTCACTGTTTGTGCTAAATGTCTTCTGGAGTTGGCCAGTCTGGAAGCTGAAATAGGATGTACCCTGGAGTCCACCTGTCAAAGAAACTGCAGGGAGCACTCAATAGAGGACTTGAAAGTCATGGCCAAACATTGCATTCCCTGGTTCTCAATGGTCCCATGTGACTGTCCCTGAAACATACAGCCTGGGCATTGGGAGGCAGGAGTGAGAAGCCCAAACTTCCCTGGGGGCTGAGATTGGGGAGGGGCCTCCTTTCTAGTGTCCCTAGACACTATTCCTTCCATCCCACACACTTTCCATCCCATGCAGCCTCCCAACCCTTTCCTGTGACTTCACTTCCCCAAAACTGAACTTTCTGGAGGGGACAAAGGGCAACATTGCCTCGTGTGTGACTCACCACAAACCTGACAGGTGGGATCTCCTTCCCTGGCCTATCTCAACCTCTTTCCTCCTTTGTAAAGCAAAGGGCTTGCATTCCAGGGCTTCTGTGTTGTACCTCTGTGTTCTGTTGCTGCCCATTTGACAGAGAAGGAAACTGGGACAGAGAGTAGTGTAGCCATTTTACTACCTTCTCCCACAGGATTGCAATTGTAGGAAAGGCAGACTCTGTCCCCCTGACTGTGTCTCCCTCATTCCAGGAATATCTCCGGGGCACCACAGTGTACTGTCTCTGTTCTGTGAGCTCTGTGGTGAGGATCTGGGCCCTGGTGGAGCTGACCAGGAGGATCCCTGCTTGAAGCCTTCAGGATGACAGAGAGATCTCCCCATGAAGCACCCTCCCCAGGAACCTCCCTCCATGGTTACATAGCTCTCATTCTGCCTCCTGTTCCCATCACTAACCTCCACCCAAATGTCCTGGGTCTTCCTCTGGGGTTGCCACACAAAAACAGACTAATCCTTCCCCATAGGGCAACTGTAGAAGCATCCATCTTTTTCTGTCTGCCCCACACCCCAACCAACCCTCTTACCAGGCCCCCCTGACCTTCTTACTCTGAGTGATTGGTAAAAGCTGCCTGATGGGGGATGATGTGCTTCTTTCTGGCATCTTCCAACATGACTTCCTAGTAGGCTGAGAGCATTGGTCAGCTGACCAATGCTGTAGAGCTATCCCCTCGAGATCATTTGGTCCAAGCCCCACAGTGTCTGCTGAGAAACCTGAAGCCACCTAGAGAGGGCAAGGCACTGGCCCAAGGTCACATGGCAGAGCACAGCTGAGCTTTCCAGTGCAGCAGTAGCCTTTCCTCTGTACTAGCTAGTCTGACTTCCCTGAGGAGGAGGAAAGGCCCAAGCAGGCTGGTTCCCTCTGGATGGGATCTTAACTACAGCCAGGGCCTTGTCATTACAACTTCTACACTTGTTGCACCCTCTTCTTCTGCCAATCAGCCCTCCCTCCTCCCTGCCCTCCTCCAGGGTTCACCAGGGCCTCGCACATTGCCAAGGCCAGTGAGTGACCTTTCCCCCCTGCCCCACCTGGACAGCTGGAGCATCCACCACCTACTCTCCCTTTCCTTCAAACCCTCACTGACTCCCAGTTCACTGTCCTATCCTTCTGCCTCTCCTGGCCTCTGTGGGGGTCACTGATCCCTTCTTGTTCTGGCTCCTTCAAAGACATCTCCAGGCTCCTAGGAGCCCGGGTTAAGGTGCAGAAAGCGAATTAGGGGTCAGTCTTGTCATCACACATCTCTGAAGTTGCCTCAGAGGATGAGGTCTCTGCTTCCTGGCATTTGCCATAAGAGGAAGCAGGGGCCAGAAGTGAAGGAGATGTGCCCAAACAGCTCTTTGAGCAGCAAAGCTGGACTCCAAGCAGGCTGCTCTTCCCCAAAGCCAGCAGGGCTTCCCCTGTGTCTCTCTACAGGGGCTGGCCCCCACCCTGTACCTACACTCTCCCTGGGGGTGCTTCCCTACTCCCCAGGAAGATCTGCCCTCTACTCTCTCCCCTCTGGCTCATACCTCGTGCTGCAGTCATCCCTCTGCAGAACCCAGTGAAGACTGGGGTCCCTGCCAAGCTTCCTGCCTTCTTTCTGTGTGCCAACCCCAGACTGAGAAGCAGAACAGGCCTCAGAGTCTACCAGCCACCCCCTTAATGGCTCCACTCCTGGCCTTCATTGGACAGAACAGAAACCTGAGGACAACAGAGCAGCAGTGGATTGCTCAGTCAGCCAAGACTCCTAGCTCCCAGGCTGGTGAGTTGACTGGAAGCTCCGGAAATTGCATTCATTTCACCTCCTGTATTGAGGTCTCCCTGAGGTACTTTCCCTTCCTCCCTGAGCTGCTGCATTCCTTCTTTGCCCTTGACTGGGAGGACTCATTTAGCCCCACTGCCCTGTAGCATCTTTTGGCACCCTTTGGGAGACTGACATGGCAACAGGGACCATGTGTGTCAAGCAGCCACCAGTGCCCACTTGACCTCCAGTCATCCACACTTGCACCCCCTGTCTGCAAACAATGCGCTCGAAGGAGCAATACTCCTGGGGTGGAGTTTCCAAACGCTCCCCATTGGTACTTCCTCCAAGACTCCCTTTCTCAGGGTTGAATTTGTAGGCAGGAAGGAAGGGAGGGAGGTTGGTGAATGCCTGCCAGGGCATCCCAAGGCAGGGCTGTGAGGGGGTCTAGGATGCCAAGTCAGTCTTTTGGTGCCTTCTCCATACCCACAGTTGACGACTCCATGCGTCCCACTTCCCAGGCTCCTATTGGTGAGGCCTGGAGAGGTCCACTTAGCACAGTCACTTTCACATACCATTTAGGCTGAATGAGAGAGGGGAAGAGAGAGGACCAGGTTGTTGGGGAGGGTGGTTGTTGGATCCTTTCTCTTCCCTCCCTGCTCCTAGCCTGGACACACCTCAGCCTTGAGATCCAGATGATGGATAGCCCATGTCCTTGGTGAACTGAGACTGGGTTGAATTTATCCAAGGGGAAAGATCCTCTTGAGCTTCCCCCTCCTGTTTGCATCCCAGTAGGGAGGAGGGATGGAGTAGCAAAGGCCGGCACATTTATACATTCTGAATTCTTGTCTGCTCCAACCAAGTTGTATTCTCCCAACCAACCTGTGGAGCAGGTCTTTGTTATCCCCCTCCTTTGACAAGACAAGGAAGGGCAGGTCAGGCCAGGAAAAAAGCAAGGTATCTCCCCTCCATACAAAAGGCCCTAAGGCAGCACCTGAGGATTGCAGAGCCCAGGACTCATTGGGGCAGGCCTCTGGCTGGGGAGGAGAGTGAATTGCCATGGAAGCCTCCCTTGGGAGTAGAAGTAGAACCTGAAGGTCAGAGGGTGGAAGCAGCTGGTCCCAGTTTCACAGTCAGTTACTGGTAGAACCAGAATTCAAATTCTTGGCTTTGGACTCCCAGTGCAGCTGGAGCTCTTTGGCCTACCACAAATCTGCAGGACTGTCTGTTCTTCCTAACCCCCTGGTAATATTTCATACCCTATTTTGACTTTAGTAATGGCCAGTGCTCCAATCAGAAGAAGAGCCTGGACCTAACAGTCTCTGTTCTGTGAAGTCAACTCAGAGAATCTATTGTCTAATGATCTCAAGTACAGATGGGGTTGACTTAGCATGCTTTAATCTGAGGCACTAGCTTCAATCCTGCGACTTTTTACATTTCTTCATATTTTGGGGGGACATGTAGTATGTCATGGCATGTTAATGGCCAAGAAAACACAGATATCCTGGGTCATCATTTCAACTGAAGCTGTCTTCCTCTGTCCTGGGCAGAGTCAATGCAGTCCATTGGCCTGCATTTGGGGAGCTCTAACCACTGAGGAACCCTGAGTATAGAATCCTGAGCTACCTGTGAAGCCCAGCCCAGGTTCTGCCTCCTTTTCCAGGCCTTTCCTGATGTCCTGAACTTGGACTTTGTAGATCCTTGTTTGTAACAGGTCTGTGTCCTCTGTGGGTTACAAAGGGGAGCTTGCACCCCTGGACTGTGGGTCGTCTAGGAGGAGATGTCACTAGAGGGGAAGTACTTGACAAGTGTGTCCAGGATCGACTGGGAACTGGAGACCATAATGGTCTATGGGCTAGGCTGAGTCACCTGAGGAAGCAAGGGCTGAGGTTGGAGACCTGAGAGAGATGGCCCTGTATCTGCAAGGCTGACCTGAGAAGGAAACATGAGACTGGTTTAGGCTGTCTTCTGCCTAAATAGCCCGGAGGAGTACTCCTCCTTGCCCTGCCCTTGCTGGAAGGTCTCCACCAATCTTCACATAGCCTGGAGCAGGGGGCTTTGGCTCGGCCTGTCCTACACCACTTCCCACTGGCAACTCACTGCCAGGGAGCCCAAGGAGCCCTGCCCAGCCTCCTCACCTTAAGAGAGCTTGTGTCCAACAGCCAGGGTAGAGAGTCAAGCCTGTTTACTGAATGCTGTAGGGGTCCCAGAAAACCTACAGGACGTACCTGGAGGCATCTGACAGGGCACCTAGAAGTCCAGAATGGTGAAGGGATTCATTCAAGGCCAGCCTGCTAGCAAGGACTTGATACTGGGCCCATTTGCCCAGTACTGAGAGCTGCCCCAAAGGTTCAAGGGCTACCTTGGGTCCCCAGTGGGTGTTCTCGTCAGATCTATGGCTTCAAACCAAGGCTGGTTCTAGGTTACATCTTGAGTGTGTTTTTAAGGCAGGGTGTGTGGGGGGTGAGGGAAGAAGAGGGTGGCCGGGGAGAATTTTCCAGGTGAAATGCGTGGCTCTCAGGAGATTCCCGACTGGACTCTCAGGTTCTGTGACTCTCCTGGAATCAGAGGGAGTCAACCACCAGAGAGGAGAAGATGGCATCATGGGTAGAGCAATGTGTCTGCCAGGCAGGAAACACCAAGTTGTGATCCTGCCTTAGATACTGATCAGCATCTGGTCAATGACTGGGAAAGTCACTTGGACTGTCTAAGCCACAGTTTCCTCCTTTGTACAGTGGAGGTGCTAACAGCACCAGCCTCCAAGGGATTCTGGGAGGTTCAAATATGGTAACACCTGTGCAAAATTGCCATGGCCATCTTGAAATGTCAGAGAAAGGCTACCAAGGAGGCCCCTAGCAGGGGCTGCTGAAGCTTCTGTTATCATTACTGTCCTCATTGTGATTACAATTTGGGGCCCAGGTTCCTCTAGGCGTAGAGAGGATCCTGGCTTCCACTGAGTCTTGGGATGAGGATGGACAGCCCTTTTCATGGTCCAGAAAACACAGAAGGAACCCAAGACAGGTTGCAGATCTGTGGGTGGCTTTGTCCTGGGTGGGCAACTCCTGGACTTTCTTCCTGGGAGTCAGTGAGATGACAGTGAAGGTACCAGTCTGGGCACCTATTGAACAGGGGGCAATGGTGGTAGCCTTCTAGGGTCAGGATAGCGACTGAGGGGCAGAGGATTCAGGGAGTTTAAGAGAATTCCCGAAAGTGAGACATTGTCCTCAGAAGGAGTAGGGTTTTGCAAAACACACCTTGTTTGCAGGGTAAGGACCCTCCCTCCCATAATCTCCAATGTTCGCTGAGTGATATGTATAATGGAGAGGTTCATCATGTCACAGTGAGGCCCATCGATCAGCTGAGGCTCAGAGAACCTGAAAGACAACAGTGTAAGTCAGTTGGTGGGGGGTACAGGGATGGGTTTTGAGGTGATGTGAACTGGAAGTTCCTGGGTTATGGAGCACGGACTGTGGCAATGTTAAGTAACATATCTGCTCTGTGCCGGTAACAGCTACAGCATCACCAGCAACTGGGCCCGTGCAGGAGGGAGCATTTCTAATGGGGGTCCTATCTTGGTTCCTTGCCCTATTCTATGCC
This sequence comes from Bettongia penicillata ogilbyi, assembly GCA_023548195.1. Taxonomy (NCBI): domain Eukaryota; kingdom Metazoa; phylum Chordata; class Mammalia; order Diprotodontia; family Potoroidae; genus Bettongia; species Bettongia penicillata. The sequence goes on from JAJHZJ010000319.1 coordinate 1,429,752, forward strand.
TGAAGTTACATCATCACATTTCTAAATCTCTCAGAGAGTTCACCCCCATGTAGGGGTTCTCACTGCCAATTCTCCAGCTCCAACAAGTCCTTGGCTATTACCAAACGACCTTCTTGCCAGGAAGGTGCAAGGAGAAGGGGGAGTCCAATGCAGGGGGTCATCCCCTCATCCCATGGGTCCCTAGGGAGAATTCTTTGTGGAAAGGCTGGACAGTGCAGTGGAAAGCCAGCAGAGTCCAGGGGTCTTGGGTCAAATCTAGCACTATGTAGTCAGTCACCTGGGTGACTTTACCAAGCCCTTACCCCATCTGGGTGTGTTTAATCCCCTGTGTCTTGGCCTCTCAAGGGATGGAAATGACATCACAAGGCCATGGTCTACCTCCTCCCAGGGAAAGATGGCTAGGGACTGAGCTGGGTCCCTGGCACACCTCCCACCAGCTCATGCTCACACCTCCATACTGGGAGGGTAGAATAAGTGAGAGGAAGGTGAAGCTGGTGGGACCTTGGGCTGCATGCAGTGGGACCCAGAACTCAGACTGCCACAGCAGGCAGGGGCTGGGTCCCCCTCCTGTCTGCTGCCCTGGGTGGGCAGTGCTCCTGGAATTCTGCACATGATTGTGTGACAGAAAAAAGGTGGTGCAGTTGCCTGTGGATGCCGGATGAACAGAGGAGGCCACCTTACCCAGCCCTGCCCAGCCAGATCTGGTCCCTCGGTCCCAGGGGTTTTGTTCAGGAACAGATGAGAGTGGTACTGTTGTCCCAGCTGGACAAATGTTTCCCTCTCCATCTCTCCCAGGAAGATGTTGGCTCCCAGGAGACCGTGAGCCACACAGAAGGTTGTTTTTTTTTTCTATTCTAGCCAGGCCCCTTTCTTCACATTGTCCTGGAAAACATCCCATGTACCCCCAGTGCCCTATAAGGTCAAGACACTGGCTGGCTTGTGGCTGTGTGCCCTGAGCTTCCAAAACCACGTCTGTGCTCTCTCCATGCCACCTTTTGGGAGCTTTAGGGAGCTCCTCTCCCTGCATTCCTTCAACATAAGCCAGGATGGAGGAAAGCGCCATGCAAGGGGAGGGAAGCAGCCAGGAGACAAAAGACTCCAACCTGGAAGTGGAGGAGGAACCGGTGACGCCTGAGAGAGCGGTACCCAGGCAGGATGTGAAAGAAGGTGTCAGGTGCTTAGAGGGCAGCAGAGCAGGGAGATGGGAGCAAGCCTGTTCACCTTGAAGTGGTAGGAGAACCACCTGTGGGACTCCTGGGTCCAGGAGACACAGAACCCAAATGGGCATGGTTGTGGAATCCTGGGAAGAGTCAGTTGACTTTCCTGAACTCTCTCTTGCTTCCCTGTGTTCTAAGGGAAAATTCTGTGTCCAGCCTCCAGTTGAGGAAGGGTCCCTGTGCATCTGGATGGCAAAGGGGCTGCCCTAACCTCTAGACCCATGTGCCAGGAGAGAAAAGGAGCTGACTCCTGCCCTGTAATGGGAAGCTCAGGCAACCCCAGGAAATGAAGAATTTGGTTGGGGCTCTCCCTCCTCTGGTGACCTTTGGGGAAGGTAGCACAGGGGGTGCCCAGAAGACTTCTCTGGGCTCGATGCCAAGCATCCAGAAGAGCTGTCCAGAGGACACCCTGCCCAGGAGGCATGCCTCTCTACTTTCAGAGAAGGTCCAGAGTGCTAATGGGCTGTCCTTTCCACAAGCCAGCCCCCAGCCAGCCAGCCAGTACTCAGAGCAGGCAGCTCCCACTGAGAGCTGATCCTTAGTATCTTTGGGAAACCATAGCCACCCTTGACCATTTGGAGCTCCCTACCTTGAGCCTATCTTTGTAAGCTGGGTTCACAGCTCTCCTCCTGTGTGAGCACAGTGCCAGGCAGGGTCATGCCCCAGACTCCTGTGCTACTGCTGGGGCTTCAGGAATCAGGGAAAAAGCATGCATGGTAAGGGGAAACCAGGTCTGTTGTGTGTGGGAGCGTGTATGTGTATGTGTGTGTTTGTGTTTGTGTGTGTGTGTGTGTTTGTGCCTGTATGTCTTGGTGTCAGTGTGGATAAGTGGATATGTGTGTATATCTGTGTGTCTATGTGTTTGTATTTCTGTGTGTGTGCGTGTGTGTCATTGATAGGTATACTAGCAAATCTTTCTTTTTTATATTTCTGCTTATCCACTTTATTTTTGCGATGCATATCTATTATTAAGAAGAAATATGTATCCTTTATTTATTTATTTTGTTTACAAGTAATTGATTTTTTTTTCTGTCACTGCCTTAGTCCTGTAACTACTTATGTCACAATTCCCTGCCTTGGAATTCAGCTGAGAGTTGAGAGGGACCACGATGTGTAAACTTTGAAAATTCAGATGTATTTTAAAATATATATATATATCTTATTTATTTTTCAGGTTTCAACATTCACTTCCACAAGAATTTGAATTCAAAATTTTCTCCCCTTCCCCCCTCCGGCACAGTATTCACCCCATCCACCACTTGCTCCAGTCTGTCCTCTCTTCTGTTATCACCTCTTTTTCCCATCCCTATCCCCTCTGTTTTCAGGTAGTGCGAAATAAGATTTCTATACCCCATTGTCTGTCCTTCTTATTTCCTACTTACGTGCAAAAACATTTTTTTTAATGTGGCAGTGGGTTCTTTTGAACCTAGGGCCTTTTTTTTCATTTAATGAAGGTTTAATGATTGATTTACATATTTATATACACATATACATGTGTATGTTTTTATTCAAGCACAAAAATGTACAGTAAAATGATAATACTTGTATGAATATTTTTGCATATATAAATATTGAGAGGATGGGTAGAAAAGAAATCTGGGTCTAAACTCTGAAAACTGACCTATAAATAATCACATAATTTCTTTTTTTGGTAGTTCTATTGACCGTTTTGCCCTCCTATTTTTATTCTTTTATTTTCAGTGTTCTACAATCACTTCCATATATCTTATTTTCTTCCCCTCCCTCCCCACCTTACCTCTTTCCTCTCCACCTCCTCTCTCAGACGGCATAGAGTTTTATATCAGTTCTACACATACATTGTTATTAAATACATTTTTACTGTAGTCGTTTTGCATAGGAGAATTAAAATGAATGGAAGAAATCATCAAACCAACCAAAACATAATACAAAAGAAAATGATCTGCTTCATTCTGGGATTGAATCTCTGGGATTCTCTAAGCATATCATCGTATCATCTGCCAAGAGTGATAACTTAGTTTATTCTTTGCCTATTCTAATTCCTTCAAGTTCTTTTTCTTTTCTTATTACTACAGCTAACATTTCTACTACTATGTTGAATAATAATGGTGATGATGGGCATCCTTGTTTCACCCCTGATCTTATTGGAAATGCATCTAGCTTACCCCCAATTGTGTACAATTCTTGCTGAAGGTTTTAGGTAAATATTGCTTATTATTTTAGGGAAAGTTCCGTTTATTCCTAAGCTCTCCAGTGTTTTCAATAGGAATGGGTGTTGTATTTTGTCAAAAGCTTTTCTGCATCTATTGAGATAATTAAATGGTTTCTGTGAGTTTTGTGGTTGATATCATCAATAATAACAATAGCTTTCCTCACATTGAACCAGCTCTGCATTCGTGGTATATATCCTACCTGATAATAGTGGATTATTCTCATGATAACCTGCTGTATTCTTTTTGCTAAAACCTGATTTAAAATTTTTACACTTGTGTTCATTAGAGAACTAGGTCTATAGTTTTCTTCCTCTGTTTTGGCTCTTCCTGGTTAGGTATCAAAAGCACATTTGTATCATAAAAAAGAATTTGGGAGAACTTCTCCAATTTTCCGAAATAGTCTATGTAATATTGAAATTAACTGTTCTTTAAGTGTTCGGTAGAATTCACTTGTAAATCCATCCATCCCTGGAGATTTTTTCCGAGGGAGTTCATTGATGGCTTGTTCCATTTATTTTTCTGAAATGGGGTTATTTAAGTATTCAACTTACTCTTCTGTTAATCTTGGCAATTTGTATTTTTTTAAAATAATCACCCATCTCATTTAGACTGTTGAATTTATGGGCATACAGTTCAACAAAGTAATATCTAGAAGAAAATGTAAAATATCTAATTGGAAAAACAACTGACCTAGAAAAGAGCTCCAGGAGAGAAAATCTGGGACTTATTGGCCTACCAGAAAGCCACGATAGAAAGAAAAAACAAAACAAGTTTTAGGATTCATTTTTAAAGGTTGGAGTTCCATTTTCTATCCCTTCTTCCCTCCCTACACTCCTGCATTGGCAAACCAAACAATTCAATGTAGGTCATCCATGTGTAGTTACACAAAACACTGCTCTAACTGTTCTGTTGTAAAAGACTAACCACATTTCCCTCTGTCCTGCCCTGACCTCTGTTTACTCCATTCTCTCCCTTGACTTGTCTTCCCACAATAGGGGAGGAAGGAACCTTTCTCACACACATATTTGTAAGTGCATTCAAGAAAACCAGTTGGATAACTGAGCACTGCAGTTCCATTCCAGTCTGTTCCCAAGCCACTTCCAGCCACCACCCCCACCAATAACCCCACAAAGTAGTCAGGCACTGTCCCTCTCAGTGAGACCAGACCAATGTCAGCCCAAGCCAACAAGCACCAGGGGCACTCACGGATCATCTTCTTTTTTCTCCATCCACCAATGCCAGGCTCTGGACCTGAGAGGCAGAAATCTTGACCCCTCTAAACCTCTCCTCATAGGCCACAGCCCCCAGAACTGCTTCCTGGGGAGCCAGGGAAGCAAAGGACCCATTCCCAATGCTGGTTTGTGGCCCTTCACCTGGACAAAAGCAGAGTGGGGGTGTCAGGACCTGAGTACACCCATGGAACTTTGCACAGAATGTCTGCTCTCCTCCATGCTCAGCAGAGAAAGAAGGAGCCTGGCTGATGATGGTGGAGGGAGTGAAGGGGAGTGTCACAGAGGGTTTTGCCCCTAATGCCTACCTGTTAGGCCTCATCTTTTTTTCTGGCTAGGTGCTCAGCTGTGTTCTTCCCTGGCTTCTGGACTGCTGCTGGGCCGGTGGCATCAGCACAGCACCCATTGTGTTTCACAGTCACTTTCTTGGGGACCACCCCAGAACCCTGGATGAGACTGAAGGCCAACACATGGACCAGGGGACCCTCTCTGACCGCAACAGGGGAGTAGGTGTGTATGTCCCTGTGTGTGTGCCTATGGATGGGGAAAGAGCAATGGGAAATAGGGGGTTGGGCAGGTGTGTCTGTCTTTCCCCAAAGGCCTCAGTGACACTCTCTCAAGCCATGTTTCTGGGGAGAGGGATTCCCCAAGGCCTGCTCAGTGGTTTGGGTACCTGCTGAGGAGGAGGAAGAGGAAAAGACCTTCTCAGAGCCACAGTTGGTGCCAAAGGTCTTCTGCAGTTGGCCCATTTGGTAGCTGAAATAAAATCTACGCTGGAGTCCACCTGTCAACCAAACAGCAGGGAGCACTCAAGAGGGGACCTGGAAGTCATGTCCAATCATTGCTTTCCCTGGGTTCTCAGGGGTCCTATATGGTTGTCCCTGAAGCAGACAGCCTAGGCACTGGGATGTGGGTATGAGAAGCCCAAACTCCCCTGGGGGCTGCGTTTGGAGAAGGGCCTCCCTCCTAGTGTCCCTAGTCTACCGTTCTTCCCATGGAGCCTCCCATCCTTTCCTGTGACTTCACCTCCCCAGAAGTGAACTTTGTGGAGGGGACAAAGGGCCGCATTGCTTCTTGTGTGACTCACCACAGACCTGACAGGTGACACCTACTCCCCTGGCCTATCTCAGCCTGTTTCCTCCTCTGTAAATCAAAGTGCTTGGACTTCAGAGGCTGTGCCTTCTACCTCTGAATTTTGTTGGCCCCCAGTTGCCAGAGGAGAAAGCTGAGACAGAAAGCAGTGGAACCCTTTTTGTGCCTTGTTCCATAGGCTTGTGATTGTAAGGAGGGCAGACTCTGCCCTCTCGACTGTGTCCCCCTCATTCCAGGAATATCTCCAGGGGACCACAAAGTACTGTCTCTGTTCCGTGAGTTTCTTGGTAAGGATCTGGGGCCTGGTGGGGGCTGACCAGGAGGATCCACGCTTGAATCCCTCAGGATGACAGAGAGATCTCCCCATGAAGCACCCTCCCCAGTAAGATCCCTCCATGGTTAGATAGCTCTCATTCTACCTCCTGCTCCCATCTCTAACCTCCACCCAAACGTCCTGGCCTTGCCCTCTGGAGTTGCCACACACAAGCAGGCTAATCCATCCCCATAGGGCAACTTTAGGAGAAACAGCATTTGTTTCCCTGCCCGACCCCAAGCCAACCCTCTCCACAACACCCCCTGACCTGCCTACCCTGTGGGATTGGTTCTGAATGCCAAGGCATGGATAGACACAGACAGACAGAGGTGCCTGGAGGGTCTTCTCTGTCCTAGGCAGAATACAAGAAGGCCAAGAGCACAGCTGATGCATTGCTCTGTTTTTAGGATGGGGAGAAGGAGTGGGAGTCATGAGCAACAGGAGAGGGCAAGGGGGTAGTCCTTATCTCTTGGAGCCTACCCACTCAGCTGGCTCTCCTCTCCTGCCTTGTTTCTCTGTCACTGCCCCATGACAGCTGTCATAACTCACTTTACAAGAGACCTCAAAGATATAAACCTGAAAGCCCCGCCTTAGCCTGGCCCAGCTCGGGGCTGTGTGGTCTGTAGTCTGGACCAGGCTGAGACCACAGGACACCTGTAAAGGTTGGTGGGGCAGGTTATGGCTACAACAGTGCCAGATCACTGAGAGAGGCAGACAGAAAAAGCCCAAAGGAACCACCTATCCATTGCCTCCAGGCTGTGGCTTTGCCTGAGTCATCCCCACCCCTGTCTTGTGTGTACAGAGACAGATAAGAGAGGCCATGGCAAGTCAGGCAACCCCCCAGCTAGCAGCAGCCAACGCCACTCACTTTGTGGTCAGGTATAGGCATGAACCCATGCTCAGCATGGTTCCAGGATGATGGTCTCAGCTGAGGCTGGCCTTTGTCGTTCTCTGTCCATCTATGACCCCTTTCAGGGCTGTCCAGCAGCACCCTCCTCAGACAGAGATGCCTTCCTCTGAGGAGGGAGGAAACAGAATTACCATGACATAGCCTATTGTGACGTGGATATTGACAATGTGGGGAGTGAAAGAGGGGCCCTGAAGGTCCTTGGTCCTCCAAGGGAGGTGACCAGGGCAGGGAAGCCTGGTCCAGGGTCGACAGACTTGTACAAATTCACTTCCCCCACCATCCCCTGCGCCAGTGCCCCCAGCCAGAGCAGTACCCAGGTCTGTGTGTGCTTCTTCTGTGCCCAGCAGGTCTACACCTCTGTCACCCCAAACCAGGTCTCAAGACAATTCCCTGTACCTCCTCTAGCATCCATAACACCTAGAATGTGCACAAATTTTAGGTGGAGACACAATGAATATACCTTAAGGCAGAAAATTAAACCACCTCTGACCTGGGCAGGGAGGAAACCTAGAAACCTGCAATTCCCTCTAGGGGCTTCCCTGCAAGCAATTAACGCTCCCAGAAAGGAGGGAGAGGGTGGCAAAAGGTGCGGAAGATTGAGTCAGGGAACAACCAAGTGCCTCCTTCCCCAGTGGGCAACACTACTTCACAGCACCCTTGAAAAGTCAAGAATAGTGCCCCAGGGGCTGTCTAAGAGCTTGGGGAAACTTTAGCCCTCAGCCAGGCAGCTCTAAAGGGGAGGGGGCATATTGCAGGGGGAGGGAGGAGCAGGTTCTGCTTCTATTCTGTTACATGGACCCCTATGGCAGCCAAGCTGCTTTGTGACACCCAGCCACGATCCCACCTACCCATCTCAGAATCTTCTTTCTTGTTTCCTCAAACTAAACTCAGGACTCCAAAGGAAACCAGTACTGTGAGAGAAATCCCCAGGTCATGGCACACACTGCCCACCTCCCTGTTCCCAGACCTGCAGAAATCTCCCCAGCTGGCCCTGGGTTAAGAACTCTCCCATACCTGAAGGAAAACTCTGCCTGAGGAGAGTGTTAGGCTGGCCCAAGGACCTACAAGGCTCAGGGATGGGTCTGCTGCCTTTCCTCACCCTGGGCAGGGCTCTGGAAGTAACTCAGAGACCCTGGGGTGAGCATCTGCCCCCTCCATCTCTATGACCCCAGAGGACTTCAATTTCAGCCTGCTTGGCATCTAGGTCACAGTGGTGCCCTCATCCATTGAACTCCTCACTCCCATTAACATCTTTAGCTCAGTCCCAAGACGAGACCACCCAAGCTGGCTCTTGGCAGGGGCCAGGAGCAAAGCCCTTTGGCGCCAAGCCAATCAGTATGGGAAGGCATACTGCGGACCCAACTGCCATCAAGTCACACAACTCCATGACCCTGTACTCACCACCCTTTGTGCTTTCTGCGAAAGATCCTGGCATATCGCTCCGGAGTCCATCAGCTCTGCCCCCCATCTTCTGTGAACAACCCTATCCTCCTTGTGTGATGACAATGACCTACCACTCCAGCCCCAGGCCCCAGACTACTACTGAAAACCTCTGCACATGCAGACTTGCTTGTCCTTTGTTTCCAATAAATTTCAAAGGAGACGTACATGCCGGGTCACTGAATTGCTAGGACAAGGCATGGCATCATTCAGGCAATCTCTGCTAAAGTCCCCTGTGGCACCACATCTCAGTTCAGGGGGCGGCCCTGGGTCCCCCAAAGCGATGTTAGAGTCTTTTCAGAGTTGACAGTTCCTATCAAGCTGGGGAGTCTTCTGATCTAGACCTCAAGTCTATCTGTTAGTCTGTGTGTCCGTGTGAGGATGGGATGACCTGCATCTAGAGGGGCTCACAGCCAGATCCCTTGGATATATGGCATCTCCAACACACTTTGAGCACTTTGTGTCATCAGAGTGCTTACTGGAGGTTGAAGTTGTTGAAGGCAGCTCAAGCCAGTACAGTTCTACATTCCAATCCTGAAGAAAATGACTTTCCTGAACATGTACTACTCTTGGTTATCTCAGGCTACCTACCATAAGCCTGGGGAGGTGGTCAGTGTTTAACTAACAGAGCCTTTATCCCTTGGGTCAGCTACAAGGCAGGGGAACTGGACGTTCAGCATTCTTGAGCAGACATGGCTAGCTATCCCGAGGGGATGCAATATGGCATGTGATACAGATCCAAGGACACTTCCATGAAAATGGATTTACCTTGAGGAGAGTTCCTCAAGTCTGAGCAGCCTGCCCACCACAACTCCACATATGGTAGGTACCAGACAGGAGAAGACAGTGGCAAATCATTTCCCATTCCCAGGCCCAGTGCGTCCCTGAGCCTCTGGCAGGGATGGCTCCTGCCCTGGGTGAGGCTGCTCATGATTTATTCCAGAACAAGTGTGGGTTGGGATACTTGGGACAGAGCCTCCTGGCTTAAGGGCTGTTTTCCAGGCCTGTACTCTTCTGGCATGGGTGCCCTACTGTTTCCCACCCTCAGACCCAGATTCCTCTGCCTCCTCTTTCTGCCTAAACATCTGTCACCTTCTGGGACAGGGGAGAGCACACTGGCCTGACATACAGAGGCTCTGCCTCCCAGTCCTGCCTAGGCCTCTGACTCCCTGGACCCTTGTTTCCTCATGTGGCCTGCAGGGGCCATCCCATCTCTCAGTCTCTGAGAGTCCCCTCTGAGGTTCTGGGCCAAACTGGAGGCAGGGAGGATAGTTGCCTACAGTGCCCTGAGAAGTTTCTCCAGGAAACCAGTCCCTTGCTGCTGGGCTACCCAGATCTAGACCTCCACTCAGGGGAGTCTCCCTCCCCTTCACACTCAGCTAAGACAGACTTTGTGCCTCACTCTGGGCATGCACCTGAACCTGGGTCAGGTGGTGGCCACGCCAGGCTTCCCAGGGCACAACTTGCTGCCTCAATATTTCCTTTGCTCCTGGGAAGACAGGCACTCTCCCCCACTGCTCCCTTCACCCTGTCATCTGGGCCATGGTGGGAGCTAGAAAGAAAGGAGGGCTCGGTCAAGGAGGAATCTGTAGGCAGGGAGTCTAGACCAGGACCCCAGAGCAGCAAAGCTCCAAGCTGTGTACCCATGGGGTTCCTTTCCCTGCAGCCTGGTGGGGGTGGCTCTCAGGGGCCCAGGGCCCAGAGACTGGGAGTATGTGGGAAGGAAAGAGGGAGTGTCAGGTGGAGAAGAGAGGGTGCAGGCCATGGAGGAGACTGCAGAAGAAGACCAAAGGACTCAAAAATCATCATAGAAGTTCTTTATTTTCCTGTTTTTGAGGTTTTTTTTAGAGTTATAGGAAGCAATGCAGGCAACAGCACAATAACATTTCACATAATATATCCTAAATGAGCAGTGTTTGGGGGAGAGGTTAGAGAGGGTCCCATGGACCCCAGCGTTATTGTGGCATCTTATGGGAGCTGCTGGGGTGGGTGATGGCAGCAGGAAGTGGGGGAGCTCCAGGGCTTCCATGCCCAGATTAAAGGGCCCCTTGTGGCATCTGAGATGAACCACTTTGCTCAGGTCCTGCTTTGTTCTGTCCTATGCTCACTTGGTGGTCTTGAGAACAGAGTTGCAAGGGCAGGTTGCAAGGTCGTCCTTGGCTGTTACTGATGCTTGATCTCTGGGTGCCCACAGGGAGAGCGTGGGATTGAGGATGGGTAACTGCTACCAGTGTGCCCTCCAGTGGTGCTGCCAACAGTACCAGAGTGCTTTCAGGGAGGGGCCGCTGTCTTCGCGCATGGGCCTTGGATCCATGTTCCTGATGACTGTCACGGAGTGCTTGGGACCTAATCCTTGGCACCGCCTTCCCATTTCTCCCATCACCAGCACCAACAATGCCTGCTGTAATATGTTTACGATAGGCCTGCGGCTGGTTGGCATTGATCCTGGAGGGTAGAAAGCCTAGTGCTCTCTCTTCCCCTAGTCCACCCTCTACTGTGTCCAGCAGGTTAGAGCGCATCTGACCTGCCCTGACAAAGTTGACTGGGAGCAGATTCATCCTTCCCCTCCTTCGTCTTCCACTAGGAACCTGGATGCCTTCTAGCTGTCCCTGAAGCATTCTGGGATGGTCCCCTGATGGTGGCTGACCTCCAGGTCTGCCAGCATACCTTCTTATACTATTGTCCCCAGGGGGTAGTTGAAAGGGTCTCTGTATAGACACCACATCCAAAGAAACAGGTTCCTCCTCCTGGGACTTCTTTCCCTCCCCTGCCCAAGGGCTGATAGCAACAATTCAGACCAGCCTGCCAGCCAGAATGGGTGATCCGATGTAGGAGCCCTCTGTCGTGGCAACCCCAGAACTCTCTAGGATTCTACACTGTGATATGCTTAAAGGCCTAGGCCCCACCTCTCTCTGGGGCCTCAGTCTTGCCCCACCCACCTCTGCTGCAGGACAGTGCCATGTCCATCTCCACAAATGTACTTAAAATCTTCAGAAGGACGCCCCTGTTGAACACACACACGTCTCTTCAGGTCTTCTACCTCCTCATGAGAAGAGACTGATTTTCCATCCCCTGAACTCTGGCTTTTGTGGTACCCTCTGACCTCTTGACTGCTCCCACCAAATGTTTTTCCACCAACCACCCTCTGGAGCAGATCTGTGTTATCCCCCTCTTTTGACAGGATGAGGATGGGTAGCTCAGAGCAGCAAGCCAGCAAGGTATCTCCCCTCCAGGCCAAAGTCCCTAAGGCAGCACCTGAGGATTGCAGAGGCCAGGACACATTGGGGTAGGACTCTGGGTGGAGAGGAGAGAAAATTGCCATGGAAGCCTCTCTTGGGAATAGAAGCAGAACCTGAAGGTCAGAGAGTGGAAGCAGCTGGTCCCAGGTTCCATACTCAATTACTGGTAGAAGCAGAATTCAAATACTTACTTTGAACTCCCAGTGCAGCTTGGGACATTTGCCCTAGCCCAAAGCTCCAGGACTGTCTATTCTGCTCCTTCCTAATCACCTGGTAACATTTCATACCCTTTTTTGACTTTAATCATGGCCAGTGCTTGAATTAATCATTCAGGAGAGCCTGTTCTTAACAGTCTCTGTTCTCTGAAGGAAACTCAGAGAATCCCTCCTCTAATGGCCTCAAGGCCAGATATCTCTGACTTAGCAACATGAAAAGTTATCTTGAATTCTGGAACTTTTTCCATATGCTTATATTTTGTTTATATATACTGTGTTATGTGATGTTAATGGTCAAGAAAACACACATATCCTGGGTTATCATTTCAATCGAGACTGTCAACTCTGTTATCTTATGGCATTTACAACCTATCCAATTCAGAATTTCCTTTCCCATGGAATAGTTAAACACATATGGAGCCCATCAAGCTGAGGGACACAGACATCCTTGGATTGTCCTCAAACAGATTTCATTCTGGTCCTTCGTGTAGAATTCTGTCAGAAGTTTTTCTGGCTCTATTATGGTGGAAACACTAGCATTATAAGAATCAACAGCATGCACTCAGCCTGTTTACCTATTTGAACCAAATTCTCAGGTCAAACTCCCCAACCCACTACCCTTGGACTGGACATGGGAAGGGGTTGAGTGCTGATGGGCAGATTTTCCCCTAATGGGAGGACTTCCTTCTGCCCACACTCAGCAGAACCCCTGGCCCTCCAGGAATCCAAAACCCTTTTCGTCCAAGGGTGCCAGAAAGCCAACAGGTCCCTGGCCCCAGGAAGAGGTCAGAAGGCCAAGCAGAGCTTTGGGTGGGCCAGGGCAGCTGGCCTGGCTAGTGGGAGGCTCCTGGGTGGGCGGAGCGGGGTTAAGACTACCTTAGATAACCAATTTTGGGATCATCCGGTTCTGTTCTTGGAACATGAGATGCCTATCCATGGAGAAGAATTCTTTTGGGTGAGGGACAGAAAAAGGCAGGGTCAACACCTCAGGGGTCACCTCTTCCTGTATCCTGTTTCCTAAGGCTTCCTGGAAGTGCTGACCTTCCCTGGCAGGCCTCATGCAGCCCTTTGGACCACCCTCCCTTTTGGATCCTCAGGAGAGCTCCTGGACCTCAGAAGTCACCAGCTTCACTTGGCAATCTGGGCAGTCCCTATGGATTCAATGACTGTGTATATTCTGATGACTCTCCACTCATCCTGCCTAACCAATCTCGCAGCTGTCCTCAACTTTCGCGTCTCCAACTGCCAGGGACACCTCTGAATGAACCCTTTTCATCTTAGGCTCAGTGACTTCCAAAATGGACCTCCTCACCTTATCCCTCCCCCAATACTAGCCTTTTGGCATCTCTGCCTGCCTCACATCACTCTCCACTCTACTCCACTCCATGCACCTTCCTGCTACTAAAGCACTTTTCCTAAAGCTAAGGTCCAATTTAAAGATAACGTCTTCCCTCCCCTAACCCCATTCTAATGGTTTCCTATTTCCTCCTGGACAAAAGCCCAAATCCCCTTTGGTATTTACAGCCCTTCCCCACCTCTCCCTCCTGCCCTTTCCAGGCTTCCCCTGGTCTCCCCGCAAGTACTGATGCTCACCTCCATCCAACACTTCCTGCCTGGAAGGAGATAGATCACCTCTCTTCTCCCCCTGTTCCCCTCACCTCTCCATCTCTGCCTCTTGGCTTCCTTGGCTGCGCTCAAGTCTTCACTGAAATCTCACTTCCTTTTGGAAACATTTCTCATTCTTTCTACATTCTGGTGCCTTCTCTCCATTCCCTGTCCTGTCTGCTGAATCCAGCTGGTTTGCCGCCCATTGGACCACACCCCTGCCAGGGTAGGGCCTGCCTTTTGTCCTTCTTTGTATTTCCCCACCACTTAGCCATTGCCTGGCAGAAAGGAGGTACTTGCTTAATAAAAGCTTAGTGCCATACCTGTTCCCCAAGTCAATTCTTTTTGACTTGAGGGATTTGGAAAGGATTTGGTCCAGGACATTTGGACAGTGGCGGGATTCATGGCCAGGGCACCATAAATCTCACCCACTGAATCATGAGACCAGTCCTAGAGATCACCCCAGACCCTCTCCTTCCCTACCTAGATTTCCAGATCCACGAGTGCAGGGAGGGAGTATGGACTCAACCCAAGGGTTTGGCATGCAATTCACATATCATTTGGTAAGATTGGTGGGAAAAGTCTGAAAGCATTAATGAGAATGCATGTTGAAATGGAAGGAATCCATCCTGTGCCCTGGACAAGTTTGGCCTTTCCAAGGGCATGGAGTTGGATGGGGGAGCTGAGCTGGACGAGAGGATTGCTATCTTGGGAGGTTATTGCGGCCTTGGATTCCCATTCAGAAAACCTCTAATCCCTACTCCAGTAGGGCTAGTCCTGAGTGAAAGTCTACACACGGAGTGCCCTCAGCCACAAATCCCTACCTCTAGGAGCCCAGGTTAGTTGGGGTATTAGTGCCTCAAGTCTGAAAGGTTTTGCCCTCCCAACAGGAGACAGCCACAATTTTTTCCTGGTCCACCCTCTGCTTGCTCCTCTGTCCTCATTGGGGGTGTCATGCGGGGAAAACTCCCGCCAAATCTGAGTCTTAAGGCCTGCTCACCAAGGGTACTGGCTTGACCTGTAAATCTGCCTACATTCTGTGGACCTCGGCTGGTTGGTGCTGCTGGTGGTCGTCCAGGTGTTGCTGGTCCTGGTGCTGGTGATGCTGGTGCTGATGGTGCTGGTACTAGTGGTGGTGCTGGTGGTGCTGGTGATATTGGTGCTGTTGCTGTCGGGTTGGGTTTCCTGGCATTTCTTCCTGCTTCTGGTCTCGACCTCCCCACATTTGTCCACAATCCCGGTGCACAGTGGTCAGGAAATAATCCAGTTTCATTCAACTGACATCTGTCAGATGGTCATTCCTCAGGCACTTTTGAAGTGCCTGTTGTGTGCAGGTACCGGTTACAGTCTTCACCGCCCCCTATTCCGGGCCCTGCATCGTTAGGGCTATCGCTGGCACCACGAACATGTACAGCCCCGTGACAGGGACGGTAAGGTCTCGGTGGCGATGGGAAGGGGAGAGAGTAGTCATGGGGGCGCCGCCTCCTTCCTGTTAACCTGGATGGTGCATGTGTTCCTCGCATAGCTCTTGCAGTTGGTCCGAATCTGCAGATGGGGAACGGGAGTGCCAGGGGTGGCAGAGTGTGTGCGCCAGAGTTATGGTGTGGTGTATGCATCGGAAGGGGTGGAAGCGGGCATGCGCAGAGAAGACGGCCTGTACATTCTACTCCCTGATCACGGGAGGGATGTGGAGCCCAAGTTGTTTGTGCCCTCGGTCCAGGGGACCCTAAGACCTGGTGGTCCCGGAGTCACCAAGACCTGAGAGCCAAATGGCGGAAATTCATAAAAGGAGAACTCAGGACACAGGGGACAGGGGTCAGGGTCAGGGGACCCCATCCCTCCCTAGACGGTGAGAGGAGCCAAGACTTTCCACGAGGAGTCTCTGGCCAGGCTGGGAAGGAGAGGGGACCAAGGACCCTCTCCAAGGGCTCCTGCCAGCTGAACTGATAAGTGACCTCTTGCCCAGAAAGGGATCCTCCTCTAAATCCCAAGCTCACCCCACAGAAGCTGAAACCCCTCTGTTGGCATGACGGCCTCTCCCCCGAGAACTGCTCCTCCTCCTTGGACATCTGCCCCTGACAGCTCCAGAGGGAGAGGAAAAGGGGGTGTGTCCCCCGAGAGCCAGGGGCGGTGCTTGCACAGATGCCTGCAGCCAGGATGTCAGCTGCCCCTGAAAATGACGAAGCCCTTGGGGCTGTCCCGGGGCTGGGCACGAGGGGAAGGGAGGCCCAAGACTGGACTGAGTCCTCGGACCCCTCCCTGCCTCCGATCCTCTGTGCAATGAAGCTGATCCTTCCTGGCTGCAACATCGCCGGGATGGTCCAGCACATTGTCCTCTTCCAAAGAGACAGGGCCAGGACCTGGTGTGCACAGCAGGCGCTGAATAAAGGCCAGTTTCCTTCCTTCCTCCATTCCCAGGCAGTTTGCCTCTGGAGGACCCCAACAGGTCGAAGGGCCAGATGCCCGTGGCCCTGGGCTTTCCTGGTTTCCGAGCTGGCCTTTTTCCAAGTACACTACATCTCTCGAATCTTTTCCACGAGAAAGATCAGCACCTGAGCCTCCCTCTTGTCCTGGGGGTAACGTTCCTTAAAGATGTCCCAGGGATATTTTGGGGGTTGTAGAGCTGCCTCCCCTCCCCCTCTATCACCCTTCCTACGGGTAGGTCAGTTTTTCTCCCTTTTGGGAGAAATACATTAAGGAGGAGGGAGATGCGCACTGAGTAATCCCAAGTGAATCTGCTTGGAGTGAGCTCACACATGAAATCCATGCTCTTTGTGGAGTGGATGAAAAACCAGAATTCTGCAATATGGTTTGGGGATTTTTGCATTTTCTGTATTTAAGACACACTTGAAGTAGAGACACCCACACTGAGCAAAGTTAACGGGGCTGGAACAAGAACGAGTATCTCAGACAAAAGAAAAGACAAAAATGGGTGTCATTAAAAGAGATGGTCAAGGGTGCTACGTTTTACTAAAAGGCACCATAGAGTGTCAAATAAAATCAAGACTAAACATGTGTGCACATAACAGGATAGAATCTGAATTCTTCCATTAAAATGATTTCCCTTAAATGAGCTATGGAAGCTCGATAAGAGTGAGAGTGAGGGAAGCCTGAAGAGTCAGCGTTCCCATTGCACAAACCAATTCATCCAAGAAGGGCAAAGGTGGGGCAATTTCTGTTTGACCTTTGACCCAGTGATGAGCCTAACCTGAGCAAGGAGTCATTGGCCCAAACGGAGGGCGAAGTGTAAGGTACACTGTCCTCTGTGCCACTTAGATTCCATTCCCAGCCGCAGGACCCAGAATGCTCTCCTTCCCTGACTGTGAATCTAGAATTCTCATCTGGCCTCAAAGCACAGGCCTGCTAGCTGCCTCCTTGTCCATGGGTTTCTTGATGCCAAGCTCGGCACAAGAAGGAAAGGAAGATGTACAGATTTCTGGGGTACAAAGAGTACTAATCCCATGGAAGATCAGGGAAGGCCTCAGGGAGCACAGGGACACCATAAGCAAAAGATCCAATCCATGCAAAGGGGGGCATGGCTAGAAGGAGTTGCTAAATAGGGAAGAAGGATGGAAGCCCCTAGAGTTAGTGCATGCCATCATTTTGAGGGATGCTATCATCCTGAACCATGGGATGTAGACCAAAATACATCAGGGCTGCTGAGCAAGGACATCTCAGCCTAGCTCCATTTTTCACTTGATAGTCTTGTGAAGGCCCAGGGCTCCCAACATGCCCAGAGTGCCGTGGGAGCCCTCATGTACATCCCAAGACCTTCCAATCCAGCTTGGCTAACTGCCCAGCCACACCTAACTGACAGGCTCTTAGGAGGAGAGGGCCTTTGGAGTGCTTGTAGGCTAAGCAGCAACCTTCCCATGGGTACAGGAGACTGGACAAGCAACTTGTAGTTGTAGGGGCCTGACTGCCTGAGAAGTCAGCTCAGGGGTTCCTGGAGCTGAAGCTGGTTCTCCCTGGGTTTTAAGGGTGCTGAAATCTACTTCCCTGTATGTAGCCTGCCCCTTCTGATGTTGGCCCTGCATCCTGGAGCTACACAGAACATGTCTTATCATACCAGTTTGAGAGGACAGATCTCCTGTGCCCCCTTTCCTGCTCCACAACTCTCTTCTGCTCTTGGGTGAAGCACCCCACTCCTTTCAACTGCTCCTCAGAGGGTATGCTTTCTTTCTCCCCACATCGTCAATCATCGTGTTTTGTTTTGTTTTGTTTTTTTTTTCACCAGACATGAACTCAGAATCCAATGGAATCCGTTGGCAATAAACTCTTCACTCAAGCCTACAGAATGCATGAAGGTGAAACCTCCACATCTCCACATTCCATTGGCCAAGCAGGGGTCAGGGCAGAAAGACTGAGCAGGTGAGTTTTATCCAGTGTGCCCAGATTGGCAAATATCACAAGACACATGATCTGAGGCTAGAGTCAGTGTAGGTATTCCAGGGAGAAAACTAGTCATGCCCTTCAGGCCTTGTTTTGTGATCATACTGGGGAAAGAGTTCAGAGGAGAGAGAGAAGCTACTAAATGGGGGATGCGGGGAGAGGTTGGGAGAGGCCTGGAGTCAGGAGCTCCTGAAATGGAGCAAAAGGGGAGAAAGAGGAGAGACAGGGAAGGACAGATATATGAGAGTTGGAGAGGGAAGAGAGACACACAAAGACAGACAGAGGTACAGAAACAAGGATGAAAAAAGCAAAGGGAGAGCAGGAGGAGGAGTGGCCCAAAGGCAGGGTAAAAGAGAGTCAGAGAGGTGGGAGACAGAGAGACAACAAGAAGGAGATTGATATGAGAGACACAGGGAAAGGAGACCGTCATAGGCAGGAAGACTGAAATAGAGAGAGAGTGGGAAAGCGTGTGAAAAGAAGGAAGACGTGAGGGAAGGTTCTGTAGCTTGGAGCAATATGGAGAGGGATTGGGGGGGAGAAAAGGGAGACACTGAGAGGGAATTGGTAGGAGGAGGGAAAGCCTACAGCCTGACACAGAGTAGATGCTTCAATACTTATCGACAGAGACAGAAACAGGGGAGAGGATGGTGGTGAAAGGAGACAGACAGCCAGACAACACAGACTTCTAGACAGAGATGGACAGATGCCAGGAAGTGAGGAGCACCAGAACCCACAGTGGATGAATGAATCCCTGTCACCTGAGACCTGCATGGCCTGGAATGGGAGAAGAAATCTTAGGGCCACAACCTCTCAGGGACAAGCTCAGGCAGCAGAGTTGAACACCAGTTCTTTTAAGGTGAGGAGGCTGGACAGGGCTCCTTGGGCTCCCTGGCAGTGAGTTGCCAGGGGGAAGTTGGGCAGGACAGGCAGCCCCAAAGCCCCCTGCTCTAGGCTGTGTGAGGATTGGTAGAGAACTTCCAGAAAAGGCAGCGGAAGGAGGAGTCCTGATGTCTCTTCTTCTTTCCTGGGCATACCCAATCCAGACCACTGGCCTGCATTTGGGGAGCTGTTACCACTGAGGAACTCTATCTAGAATCCTGAGCAGCCTGTGAAGCCCAGGCCAGGTCATGCCTCCTGCTTCAGGAATTTCCTGGTGTCCTGAACTGTGACTTTGGACATCCTTATTTATCGCAGGTCTGTGTCCTCTGTGGCATACATAGGAGAGCCTGGACCCCTGGACTATGGGTAGTCTAGGAGGTGATGTCACTAGAGGGGAAGGACGTGACAAGTGTGTCCAGAACACACCAGGAAGTGAAGACCATAATGGCTGATGGGCTAGGCCGAATCACCTGAGGAAGCAAGGGCTGGGACTGGAGACCTGAGAGAGGTGACCTAGTATCTGCCAGGTTGGCTTGGGAAAGAGACAATATACTGGTTTCGTGTGAAGACAACCAGTGGAGAGAGCCAAGCTTAGGGACTGAATGCTGTATGGGTCCCAGAGAGCCTATTGTACAGACCTGGAGTCATCTGACAGGGCACCTAGAAATCCAGAATGATGAAGGGATTCATTCAAGGCCGGGCAGCTGGCAAAGACTTATGCTGGGCCCATTTGCCCAGCACTGAGAACTGCCCCAAAGGTTCAAGTGCTACCTGGGGGCCCCAGCTTGTTTTCTGGTAAGACCTCTGGCTTCAAACCAAGGCTGGATCCAGGTTATACCTGGAGTGTGTTGTGAAGGCAAGGTATGTGTCGGGGGTCAGGGAAGAAGGGGGTAGATGGGGAGATTATTCCAAGTGAAAGGAGTAGCTCTCAGAGGTTTCTGCCTCGAAGCTCAGATTCTCTGCTTCTCCTGGGAACAGAGGAAGTCAACCACCAGACAGGACTAGATGGCATCATGGGTAGAGCATTGGGTCTGGCAGGTAGGAACCACCAACTTCTAATACTGTCTGAGATGCCGACCAGCATCTGGTGAATGACTGGGAAAGTCACTTGAACTGTCTAAGTTCTGGTTCTGTTCTGTGACATAGGCCCCTCTGGCAGCCAGGCTGCTTCATAACAGCCAGAAACCATCCCACCCACCCTTCTCAGAATCTTATTTCTTATGGCCTCAAACCAAACTCAGAGGAATCCAAAAAAAACCACCACTCTGAGGGAAATCCCCAGGTCTTGGTACACACTGCCCACCACCCAGGTCCCAGACCCTCAGAAATCTCCCCTGCTGGCCATGGGATAAGAAACCTCCTGTACCTGAAGGAAAACTCCTCTGCCTAAGGAGGGTGATAGGATGGCCCAAAGACCTACCAGGCTGGAGCTGGGTCTACTCCCTGGCCTCACCCTTCACAGTGCTCTGGAAATAACTCAGGGACAATGAGCTGAGCATTCCACTCGTCTGCCTCTATTACCCCAGAAGATCTCAATTTCAGCCTGCTTGGAAGCCAGTTCGCACCTCAGCCAATGAACTCCTCACCGCCATTAGCATATTGAGCTTTGGAAAATGAGAAAATGAGCAGTCTGCCCACCACATCTCAGGTCATTGTAGGCAGCAGAGAGGAGAGAAGAATGGCCACCCATTCCGCATTCCCAGCCCCAGTGGCTCCCTGCTCCCCTGGCAGGGATGGCTCATGCCCAAGAATGAGGCTGCTGCTGATTTATTCCAGAAAGGGTGTGTGGTAGGAGATCTCAAGGCAGAGCCTCTTGGGTGCAGGCCTGTTC
Organism: Bettongia penicillata ogilbyi; assembly: GCA_023548195.1. NCBI lineage: Eukaryota > Metazoa > Chordata > Mammalia > Diprotodontia > Potoroidae > Bettongia > Bettongia penicillata. The sequence continues at coordinate 1,450,306 of JAJHZJ010000319.1, forward strand.
TCCAGACCTGCACCCTGCTGGCATGGGTTCCCCAGTGTTCCACTCCCTCAGATCCAGACTCCTCTGCCTCCTCTCTCTGTGTAAACACCAATCACCCTCTGGGACTGTGGAGAGCACACTGGCCTGGCATTCAGAGGTTCTGCCTTCCAGTCTGCCTGGGCCTCTGAATCCCTGTGCAATTGTCCCTTGCTCCCTGGGCGCTTGTTTCCTCATGTGGAAACTGAAGTGGTTGGAGTCTCTCTCCTGCAGGGACCATCCCAGCTCTAAGTCTCTGAGAGTCCCCTCTGAGGCTCTGGGCCGGACTGGAGGCAACAGGGAGGATAGTTACCTGCCCTGCCCTGCCCTGAGAATTTTCTCTAGGAAACCAGTCCCTTGCTGCTGGGCTACCTTGATCTAAACTGAAGGGAATCTCCCTCCCCAACACACTCAGCTAAGACAGACTCTGTGCCTGACTCTGGGTTTTCACTAGAAGCCGGGTTAGGTGGTGGCCACCTCTGAGACTGCCTGTGGCCCTGGGCAGGCAGGCACTCTACCCCCTGCTCCCTGCCCCCTGCCCATCTCTGTGGTGGGAGCCAGAAAGAAAGGATGACTCTGTGAAGGAGGAATCTGCAGGCAGGGAGTCTAAACCAGGGACCCAGAGCAAAGTCTCAAGCTGTGTAGCCCAGGAGGCTTCTTTCCCTGCAGCCTGTTGGGGGTGGCTCTCAAGGGCCCAGGGCCCAGACACTAGGAGTATGTGGGAAGGAAAGAGGAGGAGGCAGGGGGAGAAGCGGGGTACAAGCCATGGAGGAGACCCCTGTAGAAGACCAAAGGACTCAAAAATCACCACAGAAGTTCCTTATCTTTTTGTTTTTCAGTTTGTTTTTAATTTTTAGAAGGAATAATGTAAGGCAAGAACCTGATAATTCATATACTATAACCTCAATGAGCACTGAGAGCAGAAGAGGTTAGAGAGGGTCCCATGGATCCCCAGGGATCTTAGTGGGGTTGATGGGGTGGGTGATGGCTGAGGGGCCAGAGATGGGTCCAAAAGGAAGGTCAAGGGGAAGGGAGGGTAAGGATTCAGGCAAAGGGGAGAGACAGAGAAGCAGGAAGGTGGGGGGAGGGTCTCCAGGGCTTCCATGGCCAGATCAAAGGGCCCGTGATGGCATCTGAGATGAACGACTTCCATCAGGTCCTCTTTCATTCCATCCTATTCCCACTGGGTGATCTTGAGAACCGACACTCCAGGGCAGCGTGCAGGGTTGTCCTTGCCTGTTCCTGGTGCTGGAAAGCTGGGTGCCCACAGGGAAGGTGTGGGAGGGAAGAGAGGTGGCTCCTGATGGCAGTGCTGCTGCCAATAGTGGCAGAGAGCTTTCCGGAAGGGGCCGCTGTCTTCGGGCATGGGCTCTGGATCCACGTCCATGATGACTTTCTGTGAGTGCTTGGGACCTAATCCCTGGTACCGCCATCCCGTTTCTCCCATCACCAGCACCAACCAAGGTGGCTGGAAGATGTTCCGGATAGGCCTGGGTCTGGTTGGCGTTGATTCTCCAGGGTTGAAAGGGTGGTGCTCTCTCGTCCCCTCCTCCACCCAATATTGTGACCAGCAGGTTATGGCGGATCTGACCTGCCCTGATGTAGATGACTGGGGGGGGAATCATCCTCCCCCTCCTTCCTCTTCCACTCGGAACCTGGATGCGCTGTAGTTGTCCCTGACGAATTCTGGGCTGGTCCCCTGGCGGAGGCTGCGGTTCAGGTCTGCCACCGTGCCGTCCTATAATGTTGTCCCCAGGGGGTAGTTGAAAGGGCCTCAGCATAGCCACTACATCCAAAGGAAAAAGGTCCTCCTCCTGCCGGTTCATTCCCTTTCCTGCCTGAGGGCTGACAACAACAACTCAGAATAACCTGCCAGAAAGAATGGGTGATCTGATATAGGGCCCCTGTGTCATGGCAACCCCAGCACTCTCTAGGGTTATCCATTGTGACATGCCTAAAGGCCTAGCCCCCACCTGGCTCTGGAGCCTCAGTGCTGCCCCTCCCACATCTGGGGCAGGACAGTGCCAGCTCCAGCTCCACAAAAGTACTTAAAAAACTTCAGGAGGACGTCCCTGTTAAACACACACTCGTCTCTTCAGGTCTTCTAGCACCTCATGGGAAGAGGTTGATTTTGCATCCCCTGAACTGTGGCTTTTGGCAGGGCTGTGGGCAGAGCCTCTCTGGTCCCAGTCTCCTCCTGGCTCAGGCTCAAAGGCCACAAGTTATCCCTCTTGGGATGGGAATTATCAAAGACTCTCAGCCTCACCCACTCCCTTGCCGGTCATGTCACTTCCCTGCTGCCTGCCTCAGTTTGCCCATCCGCAAATGTGTACAAGAAACAGCACCTCCCTCTCAGGGTGGCTGTGACAATGTCACCCTGTTTGTGCAGCTCTTGGTACAGTGCCTGGCACACAGTAGTGGTTATCAAGTGTTAGCTATCACCATCTATCACAAAGCCTCCCTGACCCAGTAGACCAACTCCACCAAACCTGACCCAGGATGCTTCTTCCAACCTCGGCCCGAAACCCCTGCATGCCGTCCCCCACTCCAAAGCACTGGTAGGAACTTTGCTGACCCTCAACAGCCTCTGGCTGACCAACACATCCAGGGGCTCTCCTCCCAAACGCTGAACGCCCTCCATCTTCTGGGGCTCAGGGTCAGCCTCATGTGCCTTTGTCATTCAAGCCACTCTCAGGGAGGGGAAGGGGGTTCCTGCCTGGTACCTTTCATGACACATGAGGATGACTGTGCCCAAACACATCAAGGCAGGGAGAAAGCTGCCCTTTGGGGGATGATCTGTTTGTTTTTATCAGCTTCCTACTGGACTTTACAGTAGACTGAGAGCATTGATCAGCTGTAGAGCTTGGCCCTCAATATCATTTGGTCCAAGCCCCAGAGGTGTCTGCTGAGGAACCTGAGGCCCCCAAGATCACATGGCAGAGCGCAGCTGAGCTTCCCAGTGCAGCAGTAGCCTTTGCTCTGCACCAGCCAGGCTGACTTCCCTGAGGAGGAGGAAAGGCCCAAGCAGGCTGGTTCCCTCTGCATGGCATCTTAACCACAGGCAGGGCCTTCTCATTACAACTTCTACAATTGCTACACCTGCTTCTTCTGCCACTTAGCCCTCCCTCCTCCCTGCCCTCCTCCAGGGGTCACCAGGGCCTGGAACATTTCCAAGGCCAGTGAGTGGCTGTTCCAGCCTGCTCCACCTGCACAGCTGGGGCATCCACCACTGACTCTCCCTTTCCTTCAAACCCTCATGGACTCCCAGGTGCCTGCCCTGTCCTTCTGCCTCTCCTAGCCTCTGTGGGGGTCCCTGATCCCTTCTAGTCCTGGCTCCTACAAAGACATCTCCAGGCTCCTAGCAGCCCATATTTAGGCCCATAGATGACATTAGGGCTCAGTCTTGTCATTACACATCTCTGAAGTTGCCTCAGAGGATGAGGTCTCTGCGTGCTGTCATTTGCCAGAAGAGGAAGCAGAGGCCAGAGGTGAAGGAGACGTCCCCAAACAGCAGTTTGAGCAGCAGATCTGGACTCCAAGCAGGCTGCTCTGCCCCACAGCCAGCAGGGCTACCCCTGTGTCTCTCTGTAGAGGCTGGCCCCCATCCTTTTCCTGCACTCTCACTGGGGGTGATCTCCCACTTCCCAGGAAGACCTGCCCTCCAATCTCTCCCCTCTTGCTCATACCTCGTGTTGCAGTCGTCCCTCTGCAGAAGCCAGCGAGAGATGGGGTCCCTGCCCAGCTTCCTCCCTTATTTCTGTGCGCCAAACCCAGACTGAGAAGCACAGCAAGCTTCAGAGCCCACCAGCCTCCTGCCCCATACCGCTACTCCTGTCCTACTTTGGACAGAACAGGAACTTTAGGGCAACAGAGCAGGAGTGGATTGCTCAGTGAGCCAAGAGTCCTGGCTCTCAAGCTGGGGACTTGACTGGCAGCTCTGGAAATCTCATTCATTTCACCTCCTTCATGGAGGTCTCCCTGCATACCTCCCTTCCTGTTCTGACCTCCCGCAATCCTTCTTTGCTCCTGAATAGGGACATTCACTTAGCCCCACTGCCCTGTGGCATCACATGGCCCCCTGTGGGACAGGGATTTGGCACCCTAGACCAAGCATGTCAAGCACCCACCAGCACCCCACCTTGACCACCATTGATCTCCCCTAGTGATCCGGTGGGAACAGCCCAGGACCCTGACCCTCAGGAACAGCTGGGAGTCCAGCCCTGTGATGGCTGCTGAACCATGGAAGGAAGGAGCCCATGGCTAGCTCAGGCAGGGCCTCGCCTGGAACAAGTGCTTGAGCTTTCAGGGTTTGACTGAGGGAGAGCCAGAGTGAATGAAGCCAAACCCACTGAGTATCCCAGGGAGAGAGAGAATGGTCAGCAGGCTCTGCCAGCAGAGTTCAAGTGACTGGAACCCTCCTCTTACGGAATGGTGAGGAAAAGTGCCTGACCCCACTCTGAGTGGCAGGGAAAGTCTAGAAACCTTTGGCTTGGTCCAGTTCCCTTGGCAATGAGGGGAGGGAAGGAAGCACCGCTAGCCATGGTGGGCAATGGGCAGTTGGAGGACCAGCTTCGTTGTCCATGCTGTGCCACAGAAGGGGTAGGATATGCAAGCAATATGGAGACAACCCAGCCCATCTTCCTCACTGGAGTGCCATGTAGCTGGGGGTGCAGGGAAGGTGAAGTCCTCCAGCTCTCTTAACCCCGTGCTCCCTGGCCTATGGGCCCCTCTGCCCACAAAGAAAGAGGAGCCTTCCTCTTGCAGATGCACACGTACAACTTCAACTCTCCTGCTCAGTTTTCTGTAAAGCTGCCAGGTGTTTTGACACAGTGCAATGCGTAGTGACCCCAGGCCCCAATTCTGCCCAGGCTGGGTCCCCACCTGCCAGATCAATGGGGGTGCGTGAACAGGGTGGGCTGGGACACATGCAAAGAGCAAGGTCCTCTGCTCCTCAAGCCAGGGCACTTGATCTTGCCTGACAACCCTAAAGATCCCTTGTTCAGCAGGCCCCGGGTGCAAGGATACCCATGGTCATTCTCAGTCATCTTCCTCTGCCTTGTCTCCTGGGACAGAGCTCTCCCTGCCCTTATCACCTTGCTCTCACAGCCTTGCCCCTGTCCCCACTCAGAACTAGCTCTCCCCTCAGGACGCCAGAGATTGTGGAAAGGCTCTTAAGCAGGCTGGCAGCCCAGGCTCCAGGCAATGGCCAGGGACCCTGGCAGCCATCTGGTGCAAGGTCCTCTTCTTACAGAGGAGGGGCCTGCAGTCCACAGTGAGCAGCAGAGCAGGCTCTGAAGCCAGCACCTCTGACTCCAGACCCAGCATCCTTTCTACTCCCTTTTACCCCTCCCCACCCTGTCCTGCTGGTGGTCCCATGTCTCCAACACGAGGGATGAGAAAGACAGCCCTTCTTTCCTCCCAGCATCCCTGGCAAGCAGGCCAGCCAAGTCTTTCTTCCAGATGAGGATACAGAGTGTCAAGGAACTTGCTGACTGCTCCATGGCCATTCAGGGACTGAATCTCAGGTCTTCAGGGTCCTTAGGAAGGAGGGGCCTTGCACCTTCCTGGTGCCCTTGGTCTAGGGCTGACTGCTCCACCAGTCAGGAAGGATGGGCCGTGTCCCTGATGAATTTCTCACTGCGACGCCCATTGGCACTGCAACAGGGCTCATGTCACCTATAGGGCCCAGAAGCAAGGAGTCCCCTCCAGTTCCTCACACCCTGAGAAGTACTGACATGTCCCCTGATGCATGTACACTGTACAGGTAATGGGCTGTGTAATGTACACCTGCCCACAGGTGCAGCAGGCCTCTCCATCAGCCATTCAAGGAGATACTGGTGGTCTCTGGGGCCAGGAGGCCCCCAAAATGCATATCTGAGGACCACAGTGACATTCTTTGCATATACCAGCATCCTCACAAACCCTGAGACACAGTGAAAGGTAGCCACCACAGAAGCACTTGAATATGGTTATATTACTCCCCCTTACCCCCCCCAGTTCACCTGAGTACCATACAGAACTCAGTCACATAGCCGGTACTCACAGACACACACAAACACACACAAACACACACAGACACACACAGATGCACACAACCAGACACAGACACACACACATACATACAGACACACAGAGATACAAGCGTGCGTGCACGCGTGTGTGAGTGTGCACACAGGCAGAATCACCTCACCAGGGCATTCCTTGGTTGTGTCTCAGGAAACACTCATTCAGTGCCCTCTCACCAGCACTAATTCATGCCAGGATATTGAAATGGAAGGTTTTATATCCATTCTTGCAAAGTCAAAGGAAAATCCACTTTCTGGGGACACGGGCTTCTAGAAAAAGACAAAGCAGCATCTCAGGAATTCATCACAGGACTTGAGAAGTTCACCCCACCTCAGGGTAGCCCCAGCATACCCACATGGCATTAAAGTAAGGAATGATGGTCTCCTCCAGAGAAGCCTATCCCTGAGCAGGAAATCTGCCCCTCGCTGATTCCCTTGAAGGGAAGGTGGGGTAGGCCAGTGGACAGGGCCCACTGAGGCCTGGACCTGGCAGCCTGCTTCTGGAGGGTTCCCAGAAACACAGGCTAGCAGAGGTGTAGACCAGCCCCAGCAAATCTGTCAGCACAAACCTCCTTTTCCAAAGAATGGAACCTGATGCCCACAAGGGCAGAAAAGCCAAGTTTCCAGAAAATGGCAGGCAGGGCTGCATATGGACATGACCTTCTGAGTCCTGCCCCCACTGCTTATTGAAGTCTGACACTCTGGCCCCCTGCTGGGATGCAGAGAGCCCACACAGGCCTTCACCAGCTTATTCCCCCTCCTCGGAAGAGCTGTTTGTGGAATAAAGCCTTAGACAGTCCCAAGTTCCAGGAGATAGGGGAGGCAGATTCTGGGGCATTCTCCTCAGAGGTAGCTTGGGGTCATCTGCTCCGGCTGGGCTTGTCTCTCCACCCTTCTTCCCCCAGGCCCCATTGTCTGATGCGCAAAGGGCTACGTGAAGGCAGCTGATGGGATACATCCTGGCTGAGGAGTTGGCTGGGACCTTTCCAATCTAGCAGTGAAGGCTCTTGTTTTGCAGAGAATGCTTCCCCCAGAGTTGTTTCCCCTAAGGCTCCCTTTCTCAGGGTTGGGCTGGTAGGGAGGGAGGGAGGTGGTTGTTTCCCTGTCAGGGCATCCCAAGGCAGGGCTATGAGAGGGCCTAGGCTCCCACATCCGGCCTTTGGTGACTCCTCCATGCCCACAGTTGACGACTCCCTCTACCCCACTTCCCAGCTCCCTCTTGGTGAGGCCTGGAGGGGTCCATTTCCCACAGTCCCTTTCACATAACCTTTGGGCTGAATGAGAGAGGGGAAGAGAGGTTGGTGGGGAGGACGGTGACGAGATCCCTTTCCTTCCCTCCTTGCTCCTAGCCAGGACAGGCCTCAGCCTCAAGTCCCTGGGGATGGATAGCCCATGATCTTGGTGACCAGAGGTTGGGCAGAATTCATGCACGGGGACAGAGCCTCTTGGGCTTGGCCAGTCCCCTTGCTGCCCAGGTAGGCCTGAGGGTTGGAGCAGCACAGACAGGAGCATCTATACCCCCTGACTTCTTGGTTGCTCCCACTGAGTGGTTTTCCCCCAACCACCCTGTGAAGCAGCGCTGTGATACCCTCCTCCTTTGACACAATAAGGAAAGGAAGCTCACACCAGCAAGCCAGCAAGGAATCCCCATCCAGGCCAGAGCACCTAAGGCAGGACCTGAGGTTTGCACAGACCTGAAATTATTGGGGCTGGCCCTGAGTGCAGAGGGAGAGATTTGCCATGGGAGCCTCCTTTGGGAATACAAGTAGAGCCTGAAGGTCAGAGGGTGGAAGCAGCTGATCCTGGGTTCCACACTCAGTTACTGGCAGAGCTGGAATTCAAATTCTAGGGTGTGGACTCCCAGTGCATCTGGGGTCTTTGCTCCACCCCAAAGTTCCAGCACTGTCTGCCCCTTCCAAATACCCTGGTAACATTACATATCCTTTCTTGACTTTAATAATGGCCAGAGCTTGAATCAATCCATCAGAATGAGAGCCTGGACCTAACAGTCTCTTGGTTCTTTGAAATAAATTCAGAGAATCCCTCTTTTAATTGCCTCAGGGACAGATGGGGCTGACTTAGGATGCTTTAGGAGACACTGAATCCTAGCGTCTATCTTGAATCCTGGACGTTTCCCATATCTTCATATTTTATGGACATATACCATGTCATGACATGATAATGGTCAAGAAAACACAGATATCCTGGGTCATCATTTCAATGGAAACTGTCAAGTCTGTTATCTTATGGTATTTAGAGTCCATTCAATTCAGAAATTCTTTTGGCATGGAAGAGTAAAACACATATGGAGACCATCTAGGTGAGGAATACGCACACTCTTGGATTGTCCTCAAACAGATTTCAGCCTGGTCCTTCCTTCCTGTCCTGTTCCTTGACTCAGAAGTTTTATCTGGCTCCTGGAACCAGTAGCTTTATAGGAATCCGCAGTGTGGATACAGCATGTTTTCCTATTGGAACCAAACTTTCAGGTGGACATCCCCAAGTCACTACTACCTTTGGGCTGGATGTGAGAAAGGGACAGGGGCTGATGGGCTGATTTTCCCCTAGTGAGAGGACTGCCTTTTGCCCACACTCAGAAGAACCAGAGGGAGTCTCCTGGTGCTCCAGCTAGCCCAAACCCTTCTCCTCCAAGAGCATCGCCAGTCCCCAGCATGTGGCCTCAGCAGGAGGTCAGGAGGCTCACCAGAGCTTTGGGTGGGCCAGAGTAGTTTGCTTGGCTAGTGGGAAGCTCCTGGGTGTGGAGGCTAGGGCGAGGACCACCTTGGATAATGAATTTTGGGAGCATCTGGCTCTGTTGTTGGATCATGAGGTGGATATCCATAGAGAAGAATCCTGTTGGGTGAGGGACAGAAAATGGCATGGTCCACACCTTGGGTGGGATCAGAACCCTCCTGTACCTGAAGGAAAACTCCTCTGCATAAGAAGGGTGTTAGGCTGGCCCAAGGACGTGCCAAGCTGGAGTTGGGTCTGCTCCCTGTCCTCACCGTGGGCAGGACTCTGGAAATAACTCAGGGACACTGGGTTGAGCATTGCCCTCCTTTGCCTCTGTGCCCCCAGAAGATCTCAATTTCAGCCTGTTGGCAGCCAGGTCACACCTCAGCCAATGAACTCCTCCTCACCCCCATTAGCACATTGAGCTGAATCCCCAGACAAGGCTCCCCGGGCTGGCCCTTGGAAGTGCCAGGAGCAAAGCCCTTTGGGTCCAGGCCAGTCAGTTTGTGGGAAGGCACACTGGGGGCTCACCCGCCTCCAAGCCACCCAGCCCCATGACCCTGTACTGACCACCCTTTCTGCTTTCTGTGAAAGTCCCTGGCATATCCCTCTAGAGCCCATGAGCTCTGTTCCCCCATCTTCTGTGGTCACCCCCACCCTCACTGTCTGTTGGAAATGCCCATCAACTCCAGCCCCAGGCCCCAGACTTATGATTCCCTTTCCTCCCCATGGGGAGGCACACCACCTGCCTTGGCTTTGGGCCTGTCCTCTTCTGCCTTTACTGTCTCTCCAGAATTCCTGACAGTCCCCTCAGTACTCCTTCTCCACTGTCTTCTAGGACTGCGGTACCCAACATGTCCCAGTTGGGTCCTCATATGCCGGAGGACTATATTCACAGCTTTTCAGAACCACAAACGCTGCTACTGGAAACCTCTGCACAGACAGACTAGCCTGTCCTTTCCTTCCAATCAAGTATGAATGACACGTTTGTCCCAGAACTACTAGGTCAAGGAATGGCATCATTTTAGAAAACTCTGCTAAAAATCCCCTGCGGTGCCACAACTCAGTGCAGGGGGTGGCCCTGGGTCCCCCGGAATGATGCCAGGTGCTCCCGATCCCTGGCACTTCTTTCCATGCCTGGAAAGGCACTTTCCCACTCAGGCCTGGAGTCTGTGTGTCTGTCTATCTCTGTCTGAGGATGGGCTGAGCTCCATCCAGAGGGGCTCACATCCAGGTACCTTGGGTCTCTAGTGTCTCTAACACACTTTGGGCACCCTGGGTCATCAGAGTGCTTACTGGAGGTTGAAGGTCTTGAGAGCAGCTCAAGTCAGGACACTTCTCCATGCCAGTCCTGGAGAGAAGGATGTTCCTGGCCATGTATTCCCCTTGCTTATCTGGAGTCATCTTCCTGAAGCCTGGGGGTTCAGTGGTTAGCAAACAGACCCTTTATCCCTAGGAGTAGATACAAGGCAGGGTAACAGAATGTTCAGCATTCTAGAGCAGACATGGGTAGCTCCCCCCAGGGTATCCAATATGGCGTGTGATACAGATCCAAGGACACTTACATGAAAATGGTTTTACTCTGAGGAGAGTTGCTCAAGTCTGAGCAGTCTGCCCACCACATCTCAGGTCATTGTAGGCAGCAGAGAGGAGAAGACAATGGCCACCCATTCCGCATTCCCAGCCCCGTTGCCTGCCTGCTCCCGTGGCAGGGATGGCTCATGCCCAAGGATGAGGCTGCTGCTGATTTATTCCAGAAAGGGTGTGTGGTAGGAGATCTCAAGGCAGAGCCTCTTGGGTGCAGGCCTGTTCTCCAGACCTGCACCCTGCTGGCATGGGTTCCCCAGTGTTCCACTCCCTCAGATCCAGACTCCTCTGCTTCCTCTCTCTGTCTAAACACCAATCACCCTCTGGGACTGTGGAGAGCACACTGGCCTGGCATTCAGAGGCTCTGCCTTCCAGTCTGCCTGGGCCTCTGAATCCCTGTGCAATTGTCCCTTGCTCCCTGCGCCCTTGTTTCCTCATGTGGAAACTGAAGTGGTTGGAGTCTCTGGCCTGCAGGGACCATCCCAGCTCTAAGTCTCTGAGAGTCCCCTCTGAGGCTCTGGGCCAGACTGGAGGCAGCAGGGAGGATAGTTACCTGCCCTGCCCTGCCCTGCCCTGCCCTGCCCTGAGAAGTTTCTCTAGGAAACCAGTCCCTTGCTGCTGGGCTACCCTGATCTAAACTCAAGGGAATCTCCCTCCCCAACACACTCAGCTAAGACAGACTCTGTGCCTGACTCTGGGTTTTCACTAGAAGCCGGGTCAGGTGGTAGCCACCTCCGAGACTGCCTGTGGCCCTGGGCAGGCAGGCACTCTACCCCCTGCTCCCTGCCCCCTGCCCATCTCTGTGGTGGGAGCCAGAAAGAAAGGATGACCCTGTGAAGGAAGAATCTGCAGGCAGGGAGTCTAGACCAGGGCCCCAGAGCAGTCAAAGTCCCAAGCTGTGTAGCCCAGGAGGCTTCTTTCCCTGCAGCCTGGTGGGGGTGGCTCTCAAGGGCCCAGGGCCCAGAGACTGGGAGTATGTGGGAAGGAAAGAGGGGCTGGCCGGAGGAGAAGGGGGGTACAAGCCATGTAGGAGACCCCAGTAGAAGACCAAAGGACTCAAACATCACCAGAGAAGTTCCTTATCTTTTTGTTTTTCAGTTTGTTTTTAATTTTTAGAAGGAATAATGTAAGGCAACAACCTGGTAAAAATTCATATGGTATAACCTCCATGAACACAGAGAGCAGAAGAGGTTAGAGAGGGTCCCATGGATCCCCAGGGATCTTAGTGGGGTTGCTAGGGTGGGTGATGGCTGAGGGGCCAGAGATGGGTCCAAAAGGAAGGCCAAGGGGAAGGGAGGGTAAGGATGCAGGGAAAGGGGAGGGACAGAGCAGCAGGAAGGGGAGAGGGCGGGTCTCCAGGGCTTCCATGGCCAGATCAAAGGGCTGGTGATGGAATCTGAGATCAACCACTTCCATCAGGTCCTCTTTCATTCCGTCCTATGCCCACTGGGTGATCTTGAGAACGGATACTCCAGGGCAGCATGCAGGGTTGTCCTTGCCTGTTCCTGGTGCTGGAAAGCTGGGTGCCCACAAGGAAGGTGTGGGAGGGAGGAGAGGTGGCTCCTGATGGTGTGTCTTGCAGTGCTGCTGCCAATAGTGGCAGAGAGCTTTCAGGAAGGGGCCGCTGTCTTCGGGCATGGGCTCTGGATTCTCGTCCATGATGACTTTGTGTGAGTGCTTGGGACCTAATCCCTGGCACCGCCATCCCGTTTCTCCCATCACCAGCACCAACCAAGGTGACTGGAAGATGTTCCGGATAGGCCTGGGGTTGGTTGGCGTTGATTCTCCAGGGTTGAATGGCTGGTGCTCTCTCATCCCCTCCTCCACCCAATATTGTGACCAGCAGGTTATGGCGGATGTGACCTGCCCTGAGGTAGATGACTGGGGGGGAATCATCCTCCCCCTCCTTCCTCTTCCACTCGGAACCTGGATGCACTATAGTTGTCCCTGACGAATTCTGGGTTGGTCCCATTGTGGAGGCTGCGATTCAGGTCTGCCATCGTGCCATCCTATTATATTGTCCCCGGGTGCAGTTGAAAGGGCCTCAGCATAGGCATTATATCCAAAGGAACAGGGTCCTCCTCCTGCCGGTTCATTCCCTTTCCTGCCTGAGGGCTGACAGCAAAAACTCAGAATAACCTGCCAGAAAGAATGGGTGATCTGATATATGGTCCCTCTGTCATGGCAACCCCAGCACTCTCTAGGGATATCCATTGTGACATGCCTAAAGACCTAGCCCCCACCTGGCTCTGGGGCCCCAGTGCTGCCCCTCCCACCTCTGGGGCAGAACAGTGCCAGCTCCAGCTCCACAAATGTACTTAAACAACTTCAGAAGGACGTCGCTGTTAAACACACACTTGTCTCTTCAGGTCTAACCCCTCCTCCACCACACATTGTATTACTGTCCTCAGCTAGAGCAGTGCCCAGGACTGTGGGTCTCTCCTGTGGCCAGCAGACCCTCTGTCTCCAAAACGAGGTCTCAGACAATTCCCTGGGCCTCTTCCATCATCAATCACACCTAGAATATACAGAAGTTGTAGGTGGAGACATGCTGAATGTACCTTTAGGCAAAATGCAGCCCTCACCTGAACAGGGAGGAAAGCTAGAAACCTGGAATGCAGTTTAGGGGCTTCTCTAGAGAAAATTTTCCCTCCCAGAAAGGAGGGAGAGGGTGGCAAATTGTGGGAACGATTGGATCAGGGAACAGCTCAGTTCTTCCTTCCCCTGTTGGCAACAGTGCCTCATAGTACCTTTGAAAAGGTCATGAATGGTGCCCCAGGTCCTGCCTAAGAGCTTGGGGAAACTTTAGCCCTCAGCCAGGCAGCGCAGAGGGGGAGGGGGCATGTTGCAGGGGGAAGGGTGAGCAGGATCTGGTTCTGTTCTGTGACATGGGCCCCTCTGGCAGCCAGGCTGCTTCATGACACCCAGCCAACACCCCACCCACCCATCTCAGAATCCTCTTTCTAGTTGCCTCAATCTAAACTCAGAGGACTCCAAAGAAAACCAGTACTTTGAGAGAAATCCCCAGGTGATGGCACACACTGCCCAATTCCCAGGTCCCTGACACCCAGAAATCTCCCCAGCTGGCCATGTGTTAAGAACCCTTCTGTACCTCAAGGAAAGCTCCTCCGCCCAAGGAAGGTATTAGCCTGGCCCAAGGACTTGCCAGGTTGGCCACTGGGTCTGCTGCCTGTCCTCACCCAGGGCAGGGCTCTGTAAGGGATTCAGGGACTCTGGGTTGAGCATTTGCCTCCTCTGCCTCTATGTCCCCAGAAGACCTCAATCTCAGCTGACTTGGTAGGCAGGTCACAATGTTGCCCTCATCCAATGACCTCCTCACCCCCATTAGTACCTTTAGCTCAGTCCCCAGAGAAGGCCCCCAAGCTAGTCCTTGGCAGGGGCCAGGTTAAAAGCCCTTTCAGGGCATGCCAATCATTCTGTTGGTAGGCACGCTGTGGGCCCACCTGCCACCAAGCCATACACCCCCGTGACCCTATACTGACCACCCTTTGTGCTTTCTACAAAAGATTCTGGCATACATCTGTAGACTCTGTGAGCTCTGCTCCCATCTTCTGTGGACACCCCTTTCCTCCCTGTCTGTTTGCAGTGCCCTTCCACTCCAGCCCTAGGCCGCGGGTTTTATTAAGCCCCTTTATACTCCTGAGTAGAACTGGGCATACTCACTTACCTTGGCTTAGGGGATGTCCTTTTCTGCTGTCTCTGCCTCTCCAGACTGACTGACATTCTCCCCAGTTGTCCTTCTCCACTGCCTCCTAAGACAGTGGTACCTGACCTGTCCCAGTCAGGTCCTCACCTGCTGGAGGACTGTATTTGCAGTTTTCAGAACCACAATCACTGCTAGTAAAAACCTCTGCACAGACAGGCTTGCTTGTCCTTCATTTCCAATAAAATTGGAAAGAGACGTACATGACAGTTCATTGAATTGCTAGGTCAAGGGATGGCATCATTTAGGCAGTCTCCAGTAAAGTGCTCTGTTGTGCCAGGAGTCAGATGTCAGAGCAGGGGGTGGCCCTGGGTCCCCCAAATGATGTCAGGATGTGATGTAGGGCCCCTCTGTCAAGGCAACCCCAGAACTCTCCTGGGTTCTGTCTTGTGACATCCTAAAAGTGCTAGCCTCCACTTTTCTCTGGAGCCTCAGTGTTGCCCTGCCAACGTGTCAGGCAAGACAGTGCCAACTCCATCTCCACAAAGGTACTTAGAAAACTTCAGAAAGACTTCCGTGTTAAACACACACTGCTCTCTCCATGTCTTCGAGCACCTCATGAGAAGCAGTTGATTTTTTTCTCCCCTGTACTGTGGATTTTGGCAGGGCTGTGACTGACCCAGGGAAGGAGGGGGCAGAGCCTCTCTGGTCCCAGACTTCTCCTGGTTCATGCTGAGAGGCTACAAGTTATCCCTGTTGGGACGGGGGTTCAGGAAGGCTCCCAGCTTCATATTCCCTAGCTGACCAAGTCACTTCCCTGCTGCCTGCCTCAGTTTGCCCATCTGTAAACATGTAAAAGAAACTGCACCTCGTTTCCAGGGTGATTGTGACATGCAATGATATCCTGTTTGGGAAGCATTGGGGGTGGTGCCTGGCACACAGGAGGATTTATAAAAATGTCAGCTATCTCCATCTATCACAAAGTTTCCTTGACCCAGCACACCCTGTCCACCACACCTGACCCAGGATGGTACTTCCAGGTTGGCCCAAAGCCCCCACAGCCCATCCCCTGCTCCACAGCACTGGTAGGAACTTTTCTGAGCCTGAAATTCCCTTGGCTGTCCACCACATCCAGGGACTCTCCTCCCAAACACTGAAAGCCCTCCATCTTTTGAGGTTCAGGTTCAGTCTAAGCCTGCTTTCTCATTCAAGCCACTCCCAGAAATAAAAGGAGTGAGAGAGGACTTCCGTTAAGGCTTGGTGCTTCTTATGACACCTGAGGATGGCTGTACCAAAACACATGCAAGGAAAGGTGAAAGCTGCCCAATGGAGGACGATCCGTTTATTTATAAAATCTTCCAGGATGACCTCCAGGAGACTGAGAGGGAGTAGGAGCATTGGTCCGCTGTAGACATGGGCCCACAAAGTCATTTGTTCCAATCCCCGCAGAGTCTGCTGAGGAGCCTGAGGCCCCCTAGAGAGGGCAAGGCACTGGCCCAAGGTGACATGGCAGAGCACAGCTGAGCTTCCCAGTGCAGCAGTAGCCTTTCCTCTGCACCAGCCAGGTTGACTTCCCTGAGGAGGAGAAAAGGCCCAAGCAGGCTGGTTCCCTCTGGATGGCATCTTAACCATAGTCAGGGCCTTGTCATTACAACTTCTACACTGGCTGCACCTGCTTCCTCTGCCAGTCAGCCCTCCCTCCTCCCTGCCCTCCTCCAGTGGTCACCAGGGCCTTGCACGTTGCCAAGGCCAGTGAGTGACCTTCCAAGCCTGCTTCACCTGGACATCCCACTTTCCTTCAAATCCTCACTGGCTCCCAGTTCCCTGTCCTGTGCTTCAGCCTCTCCTAGCCTCTGTGGGGGTCCCTGATCCATTCTTGTCCTGTCTTCTACAAGGACGTTCCCAGATCCTAGGAGTCCAGATTAAGGCCCAGAAAGGACATTTGGGGTCAGTCTTGTCATCACACATCTCTGAAGTTGCCTCAGAGGATGAGGTCTGTGCACCCTGTCATTTTCCAGAAGAGGAAGCAGAGGCCAGAGGTGAAGGAGATATGCCCAAACAGCACTTTGAGCAGCAGAGCTGGACTCCAAGCAGGCTGCTATGCCCCAAAGTTACCAGGGCTTTCCCTGTGTCCCCCTTCAGGGGTTGGCCCCCACCCTGTGCCTACACTCTCCCTAGTGGTACTCCCGCACACCCCAGGAAGACTTACCCTCCAGTCTCTCCCCTCTGCCTCAGACCTCATGCTGCAGTCATCCCTCTGCAGAACCCAGCAAGGGCTGGTGTCCCTGCCCAGCTTCCTGACTTATTTCTATATGTCTACCCCAGACTGCGAAGTAGAACAGGCCTGAGCTCACCAGCTGCCCCCTCCATGCCCCTACTCCTGGACTTCACTGGACAGAACAGGAATCTGAGGGCAAGAGAGCAGCAGTGGTTTACTCAGTGAGGCGAGAGTCCTAGCTCCTAGGATGGTGAGTTGACTGGCAGCTCCAGAAATCTCAATCATTTCACCTCCTCCATGGAGGTCTCCCTGCGATAATTCCCCTGCATCTCTGAGCTCCTGGATTCCTTCTTTGCCCTAAACTGGGAGCACTCCTTCAGCCTGGCTGTCCTGTGCCATCATTTTTTGCCATTTGGAAGACGGATGTGACAACATGGACCAGGTTTGTGAAGAAGCGACCAGCACCCTCTTGAACTCCAGCGATCAACCCTGGCACCACCTCCCTGGAGAGCAAATGGTGCCCTAGAAGAAGCCATTCTCCTGGGCTGGAGTCTCCAAAGGCTCCCCATAGGCATTTCCTCCAAGGTTACCTTTCTCAGGGTTGGGTTGGTAGGCAGGGAGGAAGGCAGGGAGGTGGGTGCATGTCTGTCAGGGCATCCCAAGGAAGGGTTATGAGGGGGTCTAGGAACTCAGACCAGCCTTTTAGTGCCTTCTCCATATCCACAGTTGACGACTCCCTTTACCCCACTTTCCCAGGCTGCTATTGGTGAGATCTGGAGAGGTTCACTTACCAGAGTCCCTTTCACATACCATTTAGTCAGAATGAGAGAGGGGGACAGAGAGGACGAGGTTGCTGGGCAGGATGGAAGGTAGGTCCTTTTTCTTCCCTCCCTCCTCCTAGCCTGGACAGGCCTCAGCCTTGAGACCCAGGTAATGGATAGCACATGCCCTTGTGACCAGAGGTTAGGTTGAATTTATCCATGGGGAGAGAGCCTCTTGAGCTTTCGCTTCCCATTTGCATCCCACCTGTGCTGAGGGATAGAGCATGAAAGGCAGGAGCATCTAGGCATTCTGAGTTCTTATCCTCTCCAACCAAGTTGTATTCTCCCAACCCACCTGTGGAGCAGATCTGTGTTATCCCCCTCCTTCGACGAGAAAAGGGAGGGCAGGTCAGGCCAGGAAAAAAGCAAGGAATCTCCCCTCCATGCCAAACGCCCTAAGACAGCACCTGAGGATTACAGAGCCCAGGACTGATTGGGGGAGGTTTCTGGGTGGGGAGAAGAGAGAATTGCCATGGAAGCCTCCCTTGGGAATAGAAGTAGAACCTGAAGGTCAGAGGATGGAAGCAGCTGGTCCCAGGTTCCACAGTCAGTTACTGGTAGAACCAGAATTCAAATTCTGGGCTTTGGATTCCCAGTGCAGCTGGGGCTCTTTGCCCTACCACAAAGCTACAGGATTGTCTGCTCTGCCCCTTCTTAGTCCCCTGGTAACATTTCATACCCTTTTTTGACTTTAGCAATGGCCAGTACTTCAATCACCAGAAGATCCTTGACCTAACAGTCTCTGTTCTCTGAAGTAAACTCAGAGAAACCCTCCTCTAATGACCTCCAGGACAGATGGGTTTCACTTAGCATGCTTTAGGAGACCCTTAATCTGAGACACTACCTTTAATCCCGGGACTTTTTACGTATCTTCATATTTGGGGGATATATACTATGTCATGGAATGTTAATGGTTAAGAAAGCACAGATATCCTGGGTCATCATTTGAAGTGAAACTGTGAACTCTGTTTTCTCATGGTATTTACAAACTATCCAATTCAGAAAATCCTTTCCAATGGAATAGTTAAACTCATATGGAGTCCATCAAGCTGAGGGACACAGACATCCTTGGATTGTCCTCGAAGAGATTTCAGCCTGGTCCTTCGTGTAGCATCCAGCCAGAAGTTTTTCTGGCTCCATTATCATGGAACCACTAGCTTTATAAGAATCAACAGTATGCATTCAGCCCGTTTACCTCCTTGAACCAAACTTTCAGGTCAATTTCCCCAACCCACTACCCTTGGGCAGGATTTGGGAAGGGGTTGGATGCTGATGGGCGGATTTTCCCCTAGTGGGAGGACTTCTTTCTTCCCACACTCAGCAGAACCCAAGGGCCTGGGTCTCCAGCTAGCCCACACCCTTCTTCTCCAAGGGGACCCGAGCATCCCCAGTCCCCAGCGTATGGCCCCAGGAGGAGGTCAGGAGGCTGACCAGGTCTTTGGGTGGGCCAGAGAAGCTGGCCTGGTTAGTGAAAGGCTCCCGGCTGTGGAGGCTGGGGGAAGGACAACCTTGGATAACCAATTTTGTTAGCTTCTGGCTCTGTTATTGGATGAAGGGATGTATATGCATGGAGAAAGACCCTGCAGGTGAGGAACAGAAAATGGCAGGGTCAACACCTCACGGAAAGGTGAGATGTTGATCCAACACCCTCTCGCTGAAGCCGGTTTCCTAAGGCTTCCTGGGAGTGCTGACCTTCCCTGGCAGGCCTCATGCAGCCCTTTGGACCACCCTCCCTTTTGGATCCCCAGGAGAGCTCCTGGAACTCAGAAGTCACCAGCTTCCCTTGGCAATCTGGGCAGTCCCTATGGATCCAATGACTATCTATACGCTGATAACTCTCCACTCACCCTGCCTACCCCATCTCGCATCTGACCTCCACTATCGCATCTCCAACTGCCAGGGACACCTCTGAATGGTCTGTTTTCATCTTATGCTCACTGACTTACAAAATGCACCTCCTCACCTTACCCCACCCCCAACACTAGCCTTTTGACATCTCTGCCTGCCTCCCACCTTTCTCCACTCCACTCCATCCTTCTTCCAGCTACTAAAGCACTTTTCTTAAAGCTCAGGTCCAACTTAGAGATAACCTCTTCCCTCCCCCTCCACCGCACTCTTATGACTTCCTATTTCCTCCCGCACCAAAGGCCAAATCCCCCTTGGTATTTACACCCCTAACCCACCTCCCCTTCCTGCCCTTTCCAGTCTTCCCCCTCGCCTGGCCCCAAGATCCTCACCTCCATCCAACAGTGCCTGCCTGGAAGGGGACAGGTCACCTCTCTGCTCCCCCTGTTCCCCCTGCCTCTCCATCTCTGCCTCCTGGCTTCCATGGCTCCCCTCAAGTCTCCGCAGAAATCTCACTTTCTTCCAGGAAACCTTTCCCATTCTCTCTTCATTCTGGTGCTTTCTCTCCATTCTCTGTCATTTCTGCTGGCTGCAGCTGGTTTGCATCCCATTGGACCAGATCCCATCGAAGGTAGGGACTGTCTTTGGTCTTTCTTTGTATTTCCCCACCACTTAGCGCTTGCCTGGCATGAAGGACGTACTTGCTTAATAAAGACTTAGCGCTATACCTGTTCCCCAACCCAGCTCTTTTTGAGGTGAGGGATTTGGAAGGGATTTGTTCCAGGACCCCCGGGCAGTGGTGGGATTCAAGGCCAGGTTGCCATAAATCCCACGCACTGCATAACACGACCAGTTCTAGAGATCACCGCAGGCCCTCTCCTTCCCTGCCTAGATTTCTAGATCCACGAGCGCAGGGACAGAATACGGATTCAACCCGAGGGTTTGGCACGCAATCCACAGGTCATCTGTCAAGTCTGAAAGCATTAATGAGAATGCATGTTGAAATGGAAGGAATCCATTCTGCGCCCTGGAAAACTTCCGTCTTTAAAAGGGCGTGGAGTTGGAAGGGGGCTTTGGAATAGAGGGTTTCTATATTGGGAGGCTATTGGCGCCTTGGATTTCCATTCAGAAAACCTCCAATCCCTACTCCAGTAGGGTTAGCCCCGAGTTAAGGTCTGCGCAAGGGGTGCCGTCATACACAAATCTCCACCTGTAGGAGCCCAGGTTAGTTGGGGTATTCGTCCCGCAAGGCGGAAGGTTCTGCCCTCCCAAGAGGAGTCAGCCACAATTTTTTCCCTGTTCCCCCTCTGCTTGCTCCTGTGTCTACATTGGGGGTGTCGTGCGGGGAGAAACTCCCCGAGAATTTGACTCTAAATCCCAGCCCAAGGGAACTGGCTTGACTTGTAAACCTGTTTACATTCTCTGGACCTTGGCTGGCTCCTGCTGGTGGTGGTGCTGGTGATGCTGCTGCTGCTGCTGTTGCCAACTTGGGTTTCTTGTCATTTCTTCCTGCTCCTGGTCTCGGCTTCCCCACATATGTCCACACTCCGGGAGTAAAGTGGTCAGAGAATAATGCAGTTTCATTCAACTGACATCTGTCAGGTGGTCATTCCTTAGGTTTTTCTGAAGCTCGTGTTGTGTGCGGGTCCCTGTTACAGTTCTCACCGCTCCCCATCCAGCGCTCGGCATCTGTAGGGCAGTCGCTGGCACCGCGAACGTGGACAGGCTCTTAGCAGGGAAGGGGAGTTCTCGGAGGAGAAGCGAAGGAGAGAGAATAGTGGTGGGGGAGCCGCCACCTCCCGATTGACCTGGGTGGTGCATGTGTCCGTCGCATAGCTGGTCCCCTTGGGCATACATCAAGCATGGCACACGTTGTAGGTGGTCCGAACCTACGGATGGTCAACGGGAGTTCCAGTGGGTGGCGGTATGTGCGCGTCTGTGGTGTGAGGGGTTCTTATAGCAGACGGATGAGAATGGAGTTGTGCAGAAGAAGTGGGATGGTGCTTGATACTTCCTGATCACGGGAGGGATGTGTAGCTCAAGGTGTTTGAACGAGCCCTGTCACTTCGGGGCCCTTAGGCTTGGCCGTCCCGGAGCCACCAAGATCTGAACGCCAAGTGGTAGCGAGTTATGAACGGAGAAGTGAGGGGTCAGGGGACCTCATCCCTCCCCAGGCGGAGGGAGGAGCCAAGACGTTCCCCGAGGAGTCCCTGGTCCCGCCCAGATAGAGAGGGGTTCAAGGACGCTCGTCAAGGGCTCCTGCCAGCTCAGAGGTTGAGGGACCTCTTGCCCAGGAAGGCATTCCTCTCTAAACCCCAGACTCGCCGAACAGAAGCTGAGACCCCCGTCTGGCCGTGACGGGCCCTCCCTTGAGAGTGGCTGCGCCTTCTTGAACTTCTGCCCCTGAGAACTCCAGAGGGAGCCGGTGAAAGCCAAGGTCCAGGGTTGCGAAGAGGCCTGCGGCCAGGCTGTCAGGAACCGCTGAAGATTGTGCAGCTCTTGGGGCTATCCTGCGGCTGGGGCGGAGGGGAAGGGAGGCCCAAGACTGGACTCAGTCGTCGGACCCCTGCCTGCGTCTGGTCCTGTATACAATGATACTGGTCCTTCCTCGCTGCAACATCATCGGGAAGCTCCACCCACATTGTCCGCTTCCAAGGAGATCGGGCCAGGACCTGCTGCACACAGCAGGCACTCCATAAAGGACAGTTTCCTTCCTTCCTCCATTCCAGCATTCCAGCGCAGCTTGCCTCTGGAAGACCCCGACAGGTCGAGGGGCCAGCTCTCCGGGGCCCTGGGTTTTCCCGGGTCCCGAGCTGGTGTTTTTTCCAAGTTCACTACATCTCTTGAATCTTTTCCACGAGAAAGATCAGCACCTGAGCCTCCCACTTATCCTGGGGGTATCGATCGTTATACATGTCCCGGGTATACTTTGGGGGGTGTTCGAGGTGCCTCCCCTCTCCCTCCATCGCCCTTCCTAAGGGTAGATCAATTAACGTCTGCCTTGGCAGAAATAAATTAGGGGGGGGGAGATGCACATTGAGTCATCATAAGTGAATCTGCTTGGTGTGAGCTCACCCATTTAATCATGCTCTTTGCAGAGTGTATTAAAAACCAGAATCCTACAATGTGATTTGAGGTTTTGGCATTTTCTCTATGAAAAAATCACTTGAGGTAGAGAGACACACACTGAGTAAAGATAAGGGGCTGGAGCAGGAACGAGTATCTCAGACAATAGAAAAGACAAAAATGGGTGTCATTAAAAGAGATTTTCAAGGGAGCTATCTTTTACTGAAAGGCAATGTAGAGCATCAAGTAAAATCAAGAATAAATATTTACGCACAGAACAGGATAGAATCTGAATTCGTCAATTAAAATTACTTCCCTTAAATGGACTACAAGAGCAATCCTACATGAAAACTACATCAGTTCTCAGAAGTAGATAGGTCCTACCATAATACAAATAAGAAAAGAAAATTGGAAAGAGAAAAATAATTTTGAAAAAGTGAGGTACAATAGACTACTAGAGAATAGGGAATGGAAATAAGACAGTGTGTACCTTTTGCTCAATTCTATATGGCACCCTGACCAAAACTGACCATGCATTAGGGCATCAGTACTTAACAAACTAAGGCATAAAAACAGCATAAATAGGAGGCAAGGCCAAGATGGCAGAATAAAGGCATGGACTTTCCTGAGTTCTCCCCCATAACCCTCCAAATAACTTTAATGACTCTAAAATCACTAGAGCAGCTGAACCCACAGAAAGAAGGAGCACATAACAATTTTAGAGCTGAAGAAAACGTAGTTGGTCCCCAAGAAAGGTCTTTGAGAGAAGGATGAGAGACAGTCAAGTGTAGTCTGCACCAGCACCACTTTGAGCCAAGAAAGCCAGGAACAGCCTTGGGAGCCACTGATTCAGCAGCAGCAGCAGCAGCTTCCAAAGCTGGCAGCCCACAGTTGGGATGGTGCTGGAAAGGACATTCCAGGGGTCGTTTGACCAGCTCTGATACAGGACTCTGTTGCTTTGTTTATGCTCAGAGCCACATTGCAGTCCTGGGTGGCGATCCCAGGGTGAGCAGGAACACTGTCCTAGCAGAGCTTGCAGAAGCAGTCAATGCAAGACACTCCTCACAATTCCTAGGAAAGAAAAGAGTGCTTGTGGTCCCTTACTGACCAGAGCACAGTCTATGAGAGCAGTAGACACTTCTCTTTACAATCACACCCCCTTGAAAGAACTGAAAATTTCCAGATCCCTGGACTTTTCTCTGAAAAGCACTTCTCAAAACCTCAGAAGCCTGCAACTGTGTGCCTTACACCCTGGCGTCAAAGTCCTACTTTAAGAAAGAGGTACAAGTGCAATACACTGGCAAAATGAGTAAACAATGGGAAAAAAACTGTTACTCTTTAAAGTGCTATGGTCGCAATGCAGGTGAAAAGTATGTATCGCTCAGAAAAAGACTACAGAGTCAAAGCTCCCCTATCCCAAGGCTCCAAGGAAAAGATGAATTGGTACCAGGCCATGAATTTATCTTGGATCATTGTCTTCATCAGACTAACTAAGGCTTTCACAGATGATCTTCCACAAGGTATTGCCATAGCTGTGTGTATAGTTCTCCTGCTTCTACTCCCTTCACTCTACATTAGTGAATCAGAGACTTTCCAGATGTTTCTGAAAGCATCCTGGTGGTTATTTCTCTCAAGTGTCAGTGAGTCTATCCAGTCTGAGAGTTGTATTCAGCTCTCTCTCTCCTTGCATGTACTGGCATTGATGTACATGTATAGAGACATACGTGTATGTATGTGGACATCCATGTATAAAGGGCATGAAGATGTGCATGTGTATGTGAGAGATGGCACAGTGTCCAAACCTCTATGTCTGGAGATTGGAAGACCTGACTTATAATCTGGCTTCAGACACTAGCTAGCTGCGGGACGCCAGGCAAGACATTGAACCCCTTGGCTTGGCACAGCTGCTATGAGGAGTAGACTAGAGTATTGATTATATAGGAACCTAATATTGGTGATGCTGCAGGGAAGGCTTGGTTGAGATGCATCATGTACATTTATGGCAGACCCAGATCATTATGGTTTTGTAATTTTCCTCCACCTGCATTCAGTGGTGAATGGATAGGAGTGTAGGAGGTGGATGGTGGCCATAATTCAGTGCTGAAGTTTGGCGACCCATGATCAATGATAGGACAAGGGGAAAAGAGCTGTTAGCCTGGAGATTAATATAGAGTTGCTTCACCAAGGGCTAGAGACAAAGAGGGGAGGAGAATATAACCGAGGCAGGAGGAGAACTGAAGGGGAAAGAGGGCAGTCATGGGGAGGATGAAGCTTAGGCTTGGGGCTATCCAAAGCTGGGAACTGTCCTATTGGCTCAGCTGGGGAAGGAATGAAAATGACAAGAGCTGGAGCAGCTGTGAGAAGACAGATACACTCATGCTCTGTTGGTGGAGTTGTGAATTGGCCTGATGATTGTGGCAAGAAAGCAGTCTGGATCTATGCCACAAGGAATCATTCAATTGTGCATCCCCTTGATCAACTACTAGGTCAATCCCACAAAGAGACCAAAGGAAAAGGAAAAGGATCACTATGTAAAATAAAAGTTAATACATTGGCTTTCAGTGATAGCAAAGAGTTGAAAAATGACAGCGTGCCCATCAATTGGGCAGTAGCTAAACAAGTTATGGTTTGTGAAGGGGGTGGACTCCCATTGGACTGGAAGAAATAATGAGGGGGAAAGGTTTCAGACACACCTGGAAAGACTTGAATCTCTTGATATAAAGTAAAATGAGCTGAATTTGAGAACAAGGTATGCAAGGACAACAGTATTGGAAAGATTATCCTCTTTGAAAAACTTCAGTATTTGATCAATATTATAACCAGTGATGACATACACTCTCCATCTCAGCTGACTTGCTGCTCAGAAGGAGGAGTAAAGGATGTTTGCTTTCTTTTTCTTCACTTAGGCATGACTCCAAAGGAATTTATTTTGCATAATTATTTGTCTTTGTAAAGGGCTTACACTTTCCTGTCCTCGCAATGGTCAGGGGGCAGGAAGGAGAGAATTTAGTACTGAAAGTAAAAAGAAATTTCATAAAAACTCAGGAGAAAGGAAAGGCAGAAAAGAAAGGGAGAAAGAAAGGAGAAGAAAGGCAAGATGGCAGAGGGGAAGGATGGACCTCCTCTACCTCTCCCCCCTCAGACCCATAAAATACCTGTAAAAATGACTCTAAACAAATTCTAGAGCAACAGAAGCTACAAAATGATGGGGTGGAAAAGATTTGCAGCCCAAGACAGCCTGGAAGGCCAACAGGAGAGGTATATTGCACCAGGCTCAGAGCAGAGAGGAAAGGAAGGAGAGAACAGGAGGAGAGAAAGAGAGAAAAGGAAAGGAAAAGAAAGAGGAGAGGGGAATGGGAAGTCTCCTAGGATGTTGAATATGAATAGACAGGGAAAATCTTCTCAAGTCCAGCTCTGAGATCCTTATCTCTGTTGTCTACTTGTCCCAAGATCCAGGCCCAAATGTCCCAGGAAATGATTGGGAGTTTCTCATGGTGCCATACTGTTAATCCAAAGCAGACATCATTTAAGTCATCAGTTTGGAATCCTGTCCTAAACGATGGTGTGATTGAAAAGAGGATTTGAATCTCCTTTGATAATCCTTATCTCCTGACCGAACTTTTAGATAGAATCTGGAAGCACCTAACATCGAAAGAGGGAAGCATCATGGAGGCAGCTTCTGAGAGACTTTACCTTCAATGACTGTGAGTTTCTATCCTTGGGTGTGGGCAGTTTTTCACGAATCATGTATTTCTCTCAAATTCTACCCAATGGTAAAGAGCTTGGTGCCCCAGGAGGACCAAAGCCAAGGCCGGTGTTCCCTGAGAAATGTTAGTGAGTGGCAGAGCTTTGGGGCAACGTGCTCCTGGAATGATATGCCCTGTCCATGCCACCTTGTTCAAGTGTGGGAGGAACATCTGGAGAGTGATGTCTACCTTTGTAGAGTCTACACTGCCTTCACTTTTAAGCAAGAGGAGAGGATTGTGGAGGGGGAAGGTTTTTAAAAAACCTTATTGGGAGTGGGAGTGAAGGAAGCCTGAAAAGTCAGAGTTCCCATTTCAAAAAGGAGTTCACCCCAGAAGACAAACATGGGGAAGATCCTGGGCAGGAACAAGTAATGAACGTAACCTGAACAAGGAGTCATTGGCCCAAGAGGAAGGATAAGCATAAGGTAGGTTCTCCTCTGTGTCACTCGGTTTCCAGGGTTTCCATTCCCAGACCCAGGCCCCAGAATACTCTCCTTCCCTGACTCTGACTCTGACTCTGGAATTCTCAGCCTCCCTCAAAGCGCAGACGTACTAACTGCCTCCTTGGCTATGGGATTCTTTATGCCAACCTGGAGCCAAGGAGGAAAGCAGGATGTGCAGATTGCTGGGAGTGGAAAGATTGCTAAACATCAGGAAGATAAGGGAAGGCCTGAGGGAGTACAGGGGCAACAGAAGATCCAATCTGTGGAATATGGGGCTGGGATAAGGGGGTAAATAGGGAGGAAAGATGGGTGTCCCTTTGGCTGGTGGGTGCCATCATTTTGAGGGAGGCTGTCATTCTGCATCTGGGCATGTGAACTAAAAAGCATCAAGGCTGCTGAGCAAGGTCCTGTCCACCCATACCTCACTAACAGAATCCTCGGAAGAGAGGGACCTTGGAGAGCTCCTAGGCTGAGCAGCAATCTTCCCATGGGCTCAGGAGACTGGGCAAGCGGCTTGTAGTGTTGGGGGCCTGACTGCTTCAGAAGTCAGCTCAGAGGTGCCTTGAGCTGCAGCTGGCCCTCCCTGGTTGGTAGAGGTGCTGAAATCTACTTTCCTGTATGTAGCCCTCACCTGCTGGTGTTGGCCCTGCACCCTGGAGCTACACGGAACATGTGTTTTCCCAGACTCAGAGGAGAGACCTTCAGGTGTCATTAGACAGCTCTCTTGAGCCCCCTCTCTTGCTCCACACCTCTCTTTCCTTCTAGGGCGAATCACCCCCCATCCTTTCAACTGCTCCTCAGAGGGTACGCTTTCTTTCTCTCCCTATGAAATAGACCCAGAGGACCCTGCACCATGGAGCTACACAGAACATGTCTTTCCCCAGACTCCACTGAGAGGAAAAGATGTACCCCCATGCACCCATGTGCACGCTCCCAGAAAGCTAGGGAAAGGTCACCAGAAAAAGGTGGGGGAGAAAGGGGGAGAATCAAGAGGAAGAGGTCAGCACTGGAGTGGTAATTCAGGGTGGACAGTGGGGGATGTGGCAGCAGCTGGTGACAATGGAGTGTGTGACAGGTGTCACTGCTGGGAAATTGGGAGGTTTTGGATGGGTCGGGAAGGAATAGTTTAGATGGAGAGGAGAAGACACGTCCAGGTGCTCGTTTGGTCCAGCCTGGCAGAGGGGGACTCCATAGTCAGCAGTTCACCAAGTGACTGCATAAGGTGAGGGGCATCCCAAGAACGAACCAGACCAGGAAGTGATTCAAGTGTCCAAGGGGGAGCCGAGGAGCAAAGAGCAGATAAGTCTGCACCCAATGTGCCCAGATGAGCAAATGCCACAAGAGATCAGGGGTGAAGGGAGAGCCAGGGTAGGGGCTCTGGAATGAAAACTAGGCATTCCCTTCACGCATGGTTTTGAGACTGTGCTTGGCGGAGAGATCAGACTGGGGAGAAGAGAGATTCTGTGGGGGAAAGGGGGAGAAGGAGGGAGAGGCCTGGGGTCAGGGGCTCCTGGGAGGTTGCAACAAGGAGAGAAGAGGGAAACAGAAACAGAGAAGGACAGATATGAGAGATGTAGAGCGGAGACACAGACACATAAAGGTAGACAGTGGGACAGAACCAGGGACAGAAAGGGGAAGGGGAGAGCAGGGGTAGGAGGAATCAGGGAGGGAGGCAACTGGGGGTAGTAGAGAGGAGGCCCCAGGAAAGAGAGTGAGAGAGGTGGGAGAGAGACAGAGACACAGAAGGAGACAGGTATGAGAGACAGAGGGAAAGGAGAGAGTCATAGGTAGGAAGACTGGAATACAGAGAAAAGGGGAAAGAGTAGGAGAGGAAGGGAGAGGAGAGGGAGGGTCCTGCAGGTGGGAGTGAGAAGGAGAGTCAGAGGGGAAGGAGAGGGAATGGGTGGGTGAGAGAGAGCCTAGGGTTGGACCCAGAGTAGATGCTTCAATATTTATTGTCACAGACACAAACAGAGGGCGGAGAATGAGGGTGGGGAAAGAGACAGCCAGACAACACAGACTTCTAGACAGAGATGGAGAGATGCCAGGAAGTGAGGAGGATCAGAGCCCACAGTGGATGAAAGAATCCCTGTGCCCCCATGAACTCTATGAGCTGGAATGTCAGATGAACTCCTAGGGCCGCGGCCTCTCAGGGACAAGCTCAGAGCATTAGTGTTGGACAACAGTTCTTTTAAGATGAGGAGGCTGGGTATGGATCCTTGGGCTCCCTGGTCAGTCAGTCACCAGTGGGAAGTGATGCAGGACAGGCAATACCAAAGCCCCCTCCTCTGGGCTGTGTGAAGATTGAAGGAAACCCTCCAGCAGTGTCAAGGGGAGGGAGAGTTCTCACGTCTGCCCTTCTGTCCTGAGTAGATCCAATCCAGATCACTGGCCTCCACTGGGGGAGCTGTAACCCCAAAGGAACTCTGAATCTAAAATCCTGAGGTGCCTGTGAAGCCCAAGCCAGGTACTGCCTCCTGTGCCAGGCCTTTTCTGTTGTCCTGAGGTGGACCTTTGAATATTCCTGGCTACAATGGGGTCTGGGTCCTCTGTGGGTTACATAGGAGAGCCTGGACCCCTGGACTGTGGGTAGGGTAGGAGTTTATGTCACTAGAGGGGAGAGATTGGACAAGTGTGGATATGACACGCCTGTAACTGGAGACCATAATGGCCTATGGGCTAGGCTGATTCACCTGAGGAAGCAAGGGGCGAGCCTGGCGACCTGAGAGAGCTGGCCCGGTATCTGTCAGGCTGGTCTTGGAAGGAAACATTTGACTAATTTGGGCTGAAGACAGACAAGGGATAGAGGCAGTTCTCGGGATCACAAGCTGCACAGGGGTCCCAGGGTACACATTGGGATGAAGAGAGTCCAGTGGACACACCTGGAGGCATTTGACAGGACACCTATTCGTCCAGAAGGCTGAAGGGATTCGGCCAAGGCCAGTCCTTAGCAAAGCCTTGACGCTGCGCACATTTGCCCAACACTCAGAGCTGCCTTATAGCGCCAGTGGTGGCCATGGGGACCCAGTGGAGTTTCCCGTCAGACATCTGTCTTCAATGCAAGGCTGGATCCAGGTTACATCTTGAGTGTGTTGTAAATGCAGGGTGTGTGGGGAAGTGAGGGAAGAGGGGGGATAATGGGGAGATTACTCCAGGTGAAAGGAGTGGCTCTCAGAGACTCCTACCTGGACTCTCAGGTTCTGTGACACTCCTGGGATCAGAGGGAGTCAGTCACCAGAGAGGACTAGATGGCATCACGGGTAGAGCGTTGGGTCTGGCAGGCAGGAAACACTGAGTTCTGATACTGCCTTAGATGCTGTCCAGCATCTGGTAAATGACTGGGAATGTCACCTGGACTGTTTAAGCCATAGTTTCCTCCTTTGCACAGTGGAGATGCTAACAGCAGCAGCCTCCAAGGGATTCTGGGAGGCTGAAATGTGATAACGCCTGTGCACAATTCCCGTGGCCATCTTGAAATGTCACACAGAAAGGCTATCCAGGAGGCCCCTAGCAGGGGCTGCTGCTGCTTCTCGTTATCGTTACTGTCACTGTGATTACAATTTGGGCCCAGGGTGGCTCAAGCCGTAGAGAGGATACTGACTCCAACTGAGTCTGGGGATGAGGATGGACAGCCCTTGCCACGGTCCAGAAATAACAAAAGGAACCCGACACAGTCTGCAGAGCTGTGGGCAGCTCTGCCCTGGGTGGGCATCTACTCCTGGGTATTCTTCCTGAGAGTCAGTGAGATGAGGGCACCATTCTTGTCACTCAGTGGACAGGGTTCTGTGGGGGCAAAGTGGTAGGGTCAGGAAGGGGACTGAGGGGCAGAGGATTTTGGGAGTTTAAGAGAGTTCTCCCAAGTGAGACATTGTCCTTCTCAGAATGAGTTGGGTCTTACAAAGTACACCTGGTCTTGCTCCAGACTGGGAAAGGGGTCATTTTTCCAACTGGTCTGAGTGAAATCCCTTAGAGACGGCAAGGACCCTCATGCCCATTACCCTCAATGTGCACCGAGTGAAATATATAACGGTGAGGTTCGTCATTTCACAATGAGGCCCATCGATCAGCTGAGTCACAGAGAACCTGAAAGACAACAGCACAAATCATTTGCTGGGTGGCACAAGAACGGGTTGTGGGGTGATATGGACGGAGAGCTCCTGGGTTCTGGAGCATGGACCATGACAGTGACCAGGGATCCATATACATCATGGCATTGGAAGGTGCAGCAGCACCAGCAGCCAGGCACAGGGTGGAGGGGAGCATTTCTAACCCATTATGGTAGCTCGATCTTGGTTTCCTTGCCCTCTCCCATGCCTGAAGTTACATGGTCACATTTACCAAGGCCTTGGTGACTTCATCCACCAGGTGTGGACTGCCGTTTGCAATTCCCCAGCTCCAACAAGTCCTTGGCTTTTGCCAAGGGACCTCGGAGCCAAGAAGGGTTAAGGAGAGAGGAAAGGCAAATGGAGGGGTCCATCATCCACCTCCGATGTGTCCTGGGGGAGCATTCATTGTGGAAAAGTAGCACAGTGCAGTGCATAAGGACTAGAGGTCAGGGGTCTTGGGTCATGTCTGACTCCAGGTAGTCAGTCACTTGGGTGACTTTACCAAGCCCGTACCCCCACTAGTCTTCTGCGTCTTGGCTTCTCATCAGAAGATGACCTGCCTCCTTCCAGGGTTCTGGACAGAGAGCAAGGGGCTGAGCTGGGGTCCTGGCACACCTCCCACCAGCCCACTGCCCTGCCTCCAAAGTCGGAGAGCAGAGAAGGGGAAAGCAAAGTGAAGCTGGTAGGACCTTGGACTGCATGCAGAGTGATCCTGAGCACAGGCTGCCACAGCAGGCAGGGGATGGGTCCTCCTCGTGCCTGCTGCCCTGGGTGGGCAGCCTTTCTGGAATGCTGCCACGATTTTGGGACAGAAAAGAGGTGATGCAGTTGTCTATTGATGCCGGAGGAACAGAGGAGGCCACCCTACCCAGCCCTGCCCAGCCAGACCTGGCCCCTCCTTCCCCGAGGTCTTGGTCAGGAACAGATGAGAGTGGTACTATTTTCCCTGCTGGGCAAATGTTTCCTTCCCTGTCTCTCCCAGGAGGTCGTGGGACACGCAGAAAGGTTTTTCTTCTAGTCTAGCCAGGCCCCTTCACATTTTCCTGGAAAACACCCATGTACTCCCAGGGACCCATAAGGGCCAAGACACTGGCTGGCTTCTGGCTCTTTTCCCCGAGCACCCAAAACCATGTCTTCTCTCTCTTCTGCCCCTCTCCATGCCATTTTTGGGCAGCCTTAGGGAGTTGCTCTCCCTCCATGCCTTCAATATCAGGCGGGACTGAGGAAAGAGCCAAGGCAAGGGGAGGGAAGAAGCCAGGTGAGTGAAAAGACACAAGATCCCAAGCTGGAAGTGGAGGAAAAAATGGGAGTTCCTGAGAGAGGGGGAGCTAGGCAGAACATGAAAGAAGGTGTCAGGTGCTTAGAGGGTACCGGAACAGGGATAAGGGAGCAAACCTGTGCACCATGAAGGGGAAGGAGAACGACTTCTGGGACTCCCGGGTCCAGGAGACACAGAACTCCCATGGGCAGGGCTGTGGAATCCTGGGAAGAGTCAGTGGGCTTTGCTGAACTCTCTCTTGCTCCCCCGTGTTCTAAGGGAAAGCTCCGTGACCATGCTTCAGAGAAGGAAAGGCACTTGGCCATGTGGACACCAAGGTCCTGATACAACCTCTAGACCCATGTGCCAGGAGAGAAAAGGATCCGGCTCCTGGCATGTAATAGGCAAGGTCGGGCAGCCCTGGGAAATGAAGCTGTTGTTTGGGGCTCTCCCTCCTCTGAAACCCTTTGGGGCAGGGAGAGCAGGGGGTGCCCAAAAGTCTTCTCTCGGCTGGATGACAAGCATCCAGGGCAGCTGCCCAGAGGACAGCCAGCTCAGGTGTGTCAGCTCACTCCTGTCAGGGCAGGCCCACAGTGTGAAAGGACTGACCTCTCCACAAGCCATACCCCAGCCAGCCAGCCAGCCAGCACTCAGAGCAGGCAGCTCTCTCTGAGAGCTGGTCCTTACTATCTTTTTGAAACCACAGCCAACCTTGCCACTCAGGGCTCCCCACCTTGAGCCTGTCCTTGTAAGCTAAGTTCACAGTTCTCCTCAGCAGTGTCAGGCTTTAGCCACTGGGAGAGCTGTCAGGAAGCAGGTAGGTTTTCAGTCACCTGAAAAGAAGAGGGAATGTGGGCACAGTGCCAGGCAGGGTCATGCCCCAGACTACTGTGCTACTGATGGGGCTTCAGAAATCAAGGAAAGAGCATGCATGGAAAGGGGAAAGGAGGTCTTTTTGTGCATGCCCGGGTGTGTGTATCAGTGTGTGTGTGTGTGTGTGTGTGTGTGTATGTGTGTGTGTGTATCTTTTTGTGTATGGGCATTTTTTCGAGTGTGTGCCTGTGTGTGAATGTCTGCATGTATGTGTGTACTTGAGAATGTGTGTATGTGTGTGTTGACCTGTGTGTCTGTGTGTCGTGTGTGTGTGCCGGTTTGTACCTGTGTTTGTGAGTGTGTGTGTGTGTGTGTGCAATTGACAGGAACCCTAGGAAAACTTCCTTTCTCTATTTCTTTTCACTCACTTTATTTTTATGATGCATTGATGTGATTACGAATAATTGTGTATCCTTTATTGATTTTTCCTTTTTACAAGCACTAGAGTTTGTTCTGTAGCTGCCTTTGTTCTGTAACTACTTATTGCACAATTGTCTCTCCCCAGATTTCAGTTGAGCGTTCAGCAGGACCATAGTGGGAAAACATTAAAAATCCAGCTCTATTTTTAAAAATATAAAAATTGCTTATTTTTAAGTTCTGAACACTCACTTCCCCAAGAACTTGAATTCAAAATTTTCACCCCACCCTCTCCCACCCACACCCCAGGACAGCAGGTACCGCAATCACCCCTTCCTCCAGTCTGTGGTCCTTTGTATTCTACCCCCATCTCCCACTCCTCTCCCCCCTGTTTCCCTGGAGGGCAAAATAGATTTATGTACCCCATTTCCTGTTCATCTTATTTCCCAATTACATGAAAAAAAGATTTTTAACATTGATATTTAAAGCCATTTTTAAACCTATATTCATTTCCTCCCTCCCTTCACATCCACCCTCATTGACATAACAAGCAATTCAATATAGGTCATGCATTGGTGGTTATACAAAACACTTCCATAATAGTTCCGTGGTAGAAGACTAACCACATTTCCCTCTGTCCTGTCCTGCCCTGCCCTGCCCTCCATTTATTCCATCCTCTCCCTTGACTTGTCCTCTAACAATGTGAGGGGAGTGAACCTTTCTCACACACATGTTTGTAAGTTCATACAAGAAAACCAACTGCATAACTGAGTAACTCAGCTCCATGGCAGAACTGTTCCCAAGACACCTCCAGCCTCCACCACCACCAGCACCACCACCAAGTAGTCAGGCCCTGGTCCGAGGTGAAGGGCCTCTCAGTGAGGTGCAGGAGAGACAAATGTCAGCCCAAGTCAACAAGCACCAGGGGCACTCACGGATCATCTTCCTTTTCTCCATCATCCACTGCCAGGCTTTTGCTCTGGGAGGCAGAAATCTTGACCCCTCTGAACCTCTCCTCATAGGCCAGGGCCACCAGAACTGCTCCCTGGGGAGCCAGGGGAGCAAAGGTCCCCTTCTCGATGCTGGTCTGTGGCCCTCCACCTGGATAAAAACAGAGTGAGAGGTTCAGGGTCTCAGAATACCCATGGGCCCTAGCACAGTGTCTCTGGTTTCCCCCATGCTCAGCAGAGATCGATGGAGGCAGGTAGGTGATGGTGGCGGGGGTGTAGGGGGGTGTCCCAGAGGGATTTGCCACTCATGGCTGACTATCGGGTTTCCTCTTCTTTCTGGACATGTTCTCAGCTGGGTTCTTCCCTGGACTCTGAACCACTGCTGGGCACATGGCATCAGCACAGCAGCCACTCTGTTTTCCAGGCACATCAAAGGCCCCAGAGCCCTTGAAGAGGCTGAGGGCCCTCACCTGCACAAGGGGGCCCTGCCACTCTGTGAAGCAACAGGGCTGTGGGGTATGTATGTCCCTGTGTGTAGGTACACCTAGAGATTGAGAAACAGCAATGGGAAACGTAAGGGGGTTGGGCAGGTGTGGCTGTCATTCCCAACAGGCCTCAGTGATTTTCTCTCAAGCCATGCTTCTGGGGAGAGGGAGGCCCTGTTCAGTGGTGGTGGGGACCTACTGAGGAGGAGCAAGATACCTTCTCATACCCACTGTTTGTGCTAAATGTCTGCTGGAGTTGGCCAAGTTGGGAGCTGAAACAGAATCTACAGTGGAGTCCAGCTTTCAAAGAAACAGCAGGGAACACTGAACAGGGGCCCTGGAAGTCATGCCCAAACATGGTTTTCCCTGGGTTCTCAATGGTCCAATGTGGCTGTCCCTGAAGCATACCACTTGGGCACTGGGATGTAGGAGTGAGAAGGCCAAACTCCCTTAGGGGTTGAGATTGGTGAGGCGCCTCCTTCCTAGTGTCCCTAGTCTATCTTCCATCCCATGCAGCTTCCTATCCTTGTCCTGTGATTTCACTTCCCCACCACTGAACTTTCTGGAAGGGACAAAGAGCCACATTGCTTCTTGTGGCACTCTCCACACAACTAACAGGTGGCACCTACTTCCCTGGCCTATCTCAGCCTGTTTTTTCCTCTGTAAAACAAAGGGCTTGGACTCCAGAGGCGGTCTGTTCTTCCTCTGTGTTTTGTTGGCCCCCAATTGACAGAGAAGGAAACCCAGGTAGAGAGCAATGGAACCATGTTTGTGCCTTGTCCCACGGGCTTGTAATTGCAAAGAAGGCAGACTCCACCTCTCGACTGTGCCCCCTCATTACAGGACTACCTCCAGTATATATTCTGTTCTGTTAGTTTTGTGGTGAGGATCTGGAGCCTGTTGGGACTGACCAGTAGGATGCCTGCTTGAAGCCCTCAGAATGACAGAGAGACCTCTCCATGAAGCACCCTCCCCAGGAAGCTCCCTCCATGGTTAGATAGCTCTCATTCTGCCTCCTGTTCCCTTCTCTAACCTCCACCCAAATGTCCTTGGCCTGTCTTGTGGAGTAGCCACCCACAAACAGGCTAATCCCACCCCATACGGCTACTGTAGAAGCATCAGCCTTGGTCTCTCTTCCCCACCCCCGAACTAACTCTATCCCCAGACTCCCCTGACCTTCGTACTCTGGGTGATTGTTTCTGGAAGCGAAGGTGTGGACAGACACAATCAGGCAGAAGTTCCTGGTGTGTCTTCCCTGTCCTAGGGACAGCACAAAAAGGCTAAGGACACAGCTGGGGCTCTGCGCCATTCTTGGGGATGGGGAAAGGTAGTGGGAGGCATGGACAAGAAGAGAGGGCAAGAGGACAGGCATTTTCCCTTGCAGCCCACCCACACAGCTGCCTCTCTTCTGCCTTGTCTCTCTGTCACTGCCCCATCATTCACATGTCACAACTCACTTGATAAGAGACCTAAAAGATCTAAACCTGGGAGTCACTTAGACTGGCCCAGCGGGGGAGCTGGGTAGCCTGTAGTTACCATCAGGCTGAGGCCTCAGGAAGCCCACAGAGATTGAGGGGGGAGGGTCATGACCATAAGAGTGCCAGGTCTCTGAGAGAGGCAGACAGAAAAAGCCCAAAGAAACCATGCACACATTACCCTCTGGTTCTGACTTTGCCTGAGTCAGCCCCACCCGGGTCTTGAGTGACCAGGGACAGAGAAGCCAGACCATGGGAAGCCAGGCCTATCCCCCGCCAGGAGGAGACAAAGGTCACTCACTTTGTGGTTGGGCAGACATGCATGCAGGTCTCAGCATGGTTCCCAAATGTTGAATTGATCTGAGACACGTCTGTAAGGGAAGGGACCCTGGTCATTCCCTGACCATCTATGATGCCTTGCACCCCTGTACAGCAACAATATGCTGAGACAGAGATGCCTTCCTGTGTGCACCATGGATTACAGAATGTTGCTATGACATAGCCCATTGTGACATGGATGGTCACAATGTGGGGAGTGAAATGGGGGCCCTGAAGTCCCTTTCTCTTCCAAGGGAGAGGAGCAAGGCAGGGCAGGCAAGGAGGTCTGGCCCAGGTGTTAGAGACTTGGCAAAAACCCTTTCTCCAAAAGGCACTGTACTACTGCCCCCAGTCAGGTCAGTACCCAGGTCTGAGGGTCTCTCCTCTGTGGCCAGCAGGTCTACTCTCTGTCACCCCAAACCAGGCGCAGACAATTCCCTAGGACTCTTCCATCAATGATCCTTAGAATCTGCACAAATTTTTGGTGGAGACACACAGAATGTACATTACGGCCTAAAACCAGCCCTGACCTGGGGAAGGAGGAAAACTAGAAACCTGGAATCCCCTTTAGGCGCTTCCCTGAAGACAATTAGCTCTCCCAGAAAGGAGGAACAGGGTGTCAAATGGTGGGAAAGATTGGTACAGGGAGCAATGAAGGCCCTCCTTCCCCAGTTGGCAACACCACTCCACAGTACCCTTGAAAAAGTAAAAATGACAACCTTGGGGATGCCCAAGAACTTGGGGAAATTTGAGCCCTCGGTCAGGCAGCCCTAAAGGGGAAGGGGCATGTGCCAGGGAGAGTGGGGAGCAAGTTCTGGTTCTGTTCTGTGACATAGACCCCTCTGGCAGCCAGGCTACTTCATGACAGCCAGCAACCATCCAACCCACCCTTCTCAGAATCTTATTTCTTATTGCCTCAAACCAAACTCAGAGGAATCCAAAGAAAACCAGTACGTTGAGAGAAATCCCCAGGTCTTGGTACACATTGCGCACAACCCAGGTCCCAGACCCTCAGAAATCTCCCCTGCTGGCCATGGGATAAGAAACCTCCTGTACCTGAAGGAAAACTCCTCTGCTTAAGGAGGGTGATACGATGGCCCAAGGACCTACCAGGCTGGAGCTGGGTCTGCTCTCTGGCCTCACCCTTCACAGGGCTCTGGAAATAACTCAGGGACAATGAGCTCAGCATTGCCCTCCTCTGCCTCTATTACCCCAGAAGATCGCAATTTCAGCCTGCTTGAAAGCGAGTTCGCACCTCAGCCAATAAACTCCTCACCGCCATTAGCATATTGAGCTCATTCCCTAGACAAAGCTCCCCAGGCTGGCCCTTGGCAGTGCCAGGGCCTATGCCCTTTGGGTCCAGGCCAATCAGTCTGTGGGAGGGCACACTGTGGGCCAACCTGCCTCCAAGTCACACGGTCCCCTGACCCTGTACTGACCAACCTTTCGGCTTTCTGCCAAAGACTCTGATATGTCCCTCCAGAGCCCATGAGCTCTGTTCCCCCATCTTCTGTGGACACCCCCATCCTCACTGTCAGAAATGCCCACCGACTCCCACCCCAGGCCCCAGACTTATGATTCCCTTTCCTCTCTATGGGGACAACTGAGCACACGACCTGAATTGGCTTTGGGCCTGTCCTCTTCTGCCTTTTCTGTCTCTCCAGAATTCCTGACAGTCCCCTCAGTACTCCTTCTCCACTGCCTTCTAGGACTGCGGTACCCAACATGTGCCAGTCGGGTCCTCATATGCTGGAGGACTATATTCACAGCTTTTCGGAACCACAAACGCTGCTTCTGGAAACCTGTGGACAGACAGACTAGCCTGTCCTTTCCTTCCAATCAAGGATGAATGACACGTTTGTCCCAGAACTACTAGGTCAAGGAACGGTATCATTTTAGAAAACTCTGCTAAACATCCCCTGCGGTGCCACAACTCAGTGCAGGGGGTGGCCCTGGGTCCCCCAGAACGATGCTAGATGCTTCCGATCGCTGGCAGTTCTTTCCATGCTGGGAAAGACACTTTCCCACTCAGGCCTGGAGTGTGTGTGTCTGTTTATCTCCGTCTGAGGATGGGCTGAGCTCCATCCAGACGGGCTCACAGCCAGGTACCTTGGGTCTCTAGTGTCTCTAACACACTTTGGGCATTCTGGGTCATCAGAGTGCTTACTGGAGGTTGAAGGTCTTGAGAGCAGCTCAAGCCAGGACACTTACTTCTCCATGCCAGTCCTGGAGAAAAGGACGTTCCTGGCCATGTATTCCCCTTGCTTATCTGGAGTCATCTTCCTGAAGCCTGGGGCTTCAGTGGTTAGCAAACAGACCCTTTATCCCTAGGAGCAGACACAAGACAGGGGAACAGAATGTTCAGCATTCTAGAGCAGAAATGGGTAGCTATCCCCAGGGGATCCAGTGTGGCTTGTGATACAGATCCAAGGACACTTCCATGAAAATGGTTTTACTCTGAGGAGAGTTGCTCAAGTCTGAGCAGTCTGCCCACCACATCTCAGGTCGTTGTAGGCAGCAGAGAGGAGAAGACAATGGCCACCCATTCCACATTCCCAGAACCGATGCCTCCCTGCTCCCCTGGCAGGGATGGCTCATGCCCAAGAATGAGGCTGCTGCTGATTTATTCCAGAAAGGGTGTGTGGTAGGAGATCTCAAGGCAGAGCCTCTTGGGTGCAGGGCTGTTCTCCAGACCTGCACCCTGCTACCGTGGGTTCCCCAGTGTTCCACTCCCTCAGATCCAGACTCCTCTTCCTCCTCTCTCTGTCTAAACACCAATGACCCTCTGGGACTGTGGAGAGCACACTGGCCTGGCATTGAGAGGCTCTGCCTTCCAGTCTGCCTGGGCCTCTGAATCCCTGTGCAATTATCCCTTGCTCCCTGGGCCCTTGTTTCCTCATGGGGAAACTGAAGTGGTTGGAGTCTCTGGCCTGCAGGGACCATCCCAGCTCTAAGTCTCTGAGAGTCCCCTCTGAGGCTCTGGGCCAGACTGGAGGCAGCAGGGAGGATAGTTACCTGCCCTGCCCTGCCCTTCCCTGAGAAGTTTCTCTAGGAAACCAGTCCCTTGCTGCTGGGCTACCCTGATCTAAACTCAAGGGAATCGCCCTCACCAAAACACTCAGCTAAGACAGACTCTGAGGCTGACTCTGGGTTTGCACTAGAAGCCAGGTCAGGCGGTGGCAACCTCCGAGAGTGCCTGTGGCCCTGGGCAGGCAGGCACTCCACCCCCTGCTCCCTGCCCCCTGCCCATCTCTGTGGTGGGAGCCAGAAAGAAAGGATGATTCTGTGAAGGAAGAATCTGCAGGCAGGGAGTCTAGACCAGGGCCCCAGAGCAGTCAAAGTCCCAAGCTGTGTAGCCCAGGAGGCTTCTTTCCCTGCAGCCTGGTGGGGGTGGCTCTCAAGGGCCCAGGGCCCAGAGACTGGGAGTATGTGGGAAGGAAAGAGGGGTTGGCAGGGGGAGAAGTGCGGTACAAGCTGTGGAGGAGACCCCAGTAGAAGACCAAAGGACTCAAAAATCACCACAGAAGAACCTTATATTTTTGTTTTTCAGTTTGTGTTTAATTTTTAGAAGGAACAATGTAAGGCAACAACCTGGTAACAATTCATATACTATAACCTCAATGAGCATGGATAGCAGAAGAGGTTAAACAGGGTCCCATGAATCCCCAGGGATCTTAGTGGGGTTGCTGGGGTGGGTGATGGCTGAGGGGCCAGAGATGGGTCCAAAAGGAAGGCCAAGGGGAAGGGAGTTTAAGGATGCAGGCAAAAGATACGGACAGAGCAGCAGGAAGGGGTGGGAGGGTCTCCAGGCCTTCCATGGCCAGATCAAAGGGCCCCTTATGGCATCTGAGATGAACCACTTCCATCAGGTCCTCTTTCATTCCGTCCTATGCCCACTGGGTGATCTTGAGAACGGACACTCCAGGGCAGCGTGCAGGGTTGTCCTTGCCTGCTCCTGGTGCTGGAAACCTGGGTGCCCACAGGGAAGGTGTGGGAGGGAGGAGAGGTGGCTCCTGATGGTGTGTCTTGCAGTGCTGCTGCCAATAGTGGCAGAGAGTTTTCAGGAAGGGGCCGCTGTCTTCGGGAATGCGCTCTGGATCCACGTCCACGATGACTTTCTGTGAGTGCTTGGGACCTAACCCCTGACACCACCACCCCGTTTCTCCCATCACCAGCTCCAACCAAGGTGGCTGGAAGATGTTCCGGATAGGCCTGGGGCTGGTTGGCGTTGATTCTCCAGGGTTGAAAGGCTGGTGCTCTCTCGTCCCCTCCTCCATCCATCATTGTGACCAGCAGGTTAGGGCGGATCTGACCTGCCCTGATGTAGATGACTGGGCGGGGAATCATCCTCCCCCTCCTTCCTCTTCCACTCGGAACCTGGATGCGCTGTAGTTGTCCCTGACGAATTCTGGGCCGGTCCCCTGGCGGAGGCTGCGGTTCAGGTCTGCCACCGTGCCATCCTATAATATTGTCTCCAGGGGGTAGTTGAAAGGGCCTCAGCATAGCCACTACATCCAAAGGAACAGGGTCCTCCTCCTGCCGGTTCATTCTCTTTCCTGCCTGAGGGCTGACAGCAACAACTCAGAATAACCTGCCAGAAAGAATGGGTGATCTGATATAAGGCCCCTGTGTCATGGCAACCCCAGCACTCTCTAGGGTTATCCATTGTGACATGCCTAAAGGCCTAGCCCCCACCTGGCTCTGGGGCCTCAGTGCTGCCCC
The DNA here is from genome assembly GCA_023548195.1 of Bettongia penicillata ogilbyi. Lineage (NCBI taxonomy): Eukaryota > Metazoa > Chordata > Mammalia > Diprotodontia > Potoroidae > Bettongia > Bettongia penicillata. The sequence goes on from JAJHZJ010000319.1 coordinate 1,491,053, forward strand.
TCCCACCTCTGGGGCAGGACAGTGCCAGCTCCAGCTCCACAAAAGTAGTTAAAATATGCAGGAGGACGTCCCTGTTAAACACACACTCGTCTCTTTAGGTCTTCTAGCACCTCATGGGAAGAGGTTGATTTTGCATCCCCTGAACTGTGGCTTTTGGCAGGGCTGTGGGCAGAGCCTCTCTGGTCCCAGTCTCCTCCTGGCTCAGGCTCAAAGGCCACAAGTTATCCCTCTTGGGATGGGAATTCTCGAAGACTCTCAGCCTCACACACTCCCTTGCCAGTCATGTCACTTCGCTGCTGCCTGCCTCAGTTTGCCCATCCGTAAATGTGTACAAGAAACAGCACCTCCCTCTCAGGGTGGCTGTGACAATGTCACCCTGTTTGTGCAGCTCTTGGTACCGTGCCTGCCATACAGTAGTGGTTATAAAGTGTTAGTTATCACCACCTATCACAAAGCCTCCCTGACCCAGCAGACCAGCTCCACCAAACCTGACCCAGGATGCTTCTTCCAACCTCGGCCCGAAACCCCTGCATGCCGTCCCCCACTCCAAAGCACTGGTAGGAACTTTGCTGACCCTCAACAGCCTCTGGCTGACCAACACATCCAGGGGCTCTCCTCCCAAACGCTGAACGCCCTCCATCTTCTGGGGCTCAGGTTCAGCCTCAGGTCCTTTGTCATTCAAGCCACTCTCAGGGAGGGGAAGGGGGTTCCTGCCTGGTACCTTTCATGACACATGAGGATGACTGTGCCCAAACACATCAAGGCAGGGAGAAAGCTGCCCTTTGGGGGATGATCTGTTTGTTTTTGTCAGCTTCCTACTGGATTTTACAGTAGACTGAGAGCATTGATCAGCTGTAGAGCTTGGTCCTCGAGATCATTTGGTCCAAGCCCCAGAGGTGTCTGCTGAGGAACCTGAGGCCTCCAAGGTCACATGGCAGAGCACAGCTGAGCTTCCCAGTGCAGCAGTAGCCTTGGCTCGGCACCAGCCAGGCTGACTTCCCTGAGGAGGAGGAAAGGCCCAAGCAGGCTTGTTCCCTCTGCATGACATCTTAACCACAGGCAGGGCCTTCTCATTACAACTTCTACAATTGCTACACCTGCTTCTTCTGCCACTTAGCCCTCCCTCCTCCCTGCCCTTCTCCAAGGGTCACCAGGGCCTGGAACATTTCCAAGGCCAGTGAGTGGCCGTTCCAGCCTGCTCCACCTGCACAGCTGGAGCATCCACCGATGACTCTCCCTTTCCTTCAAACCCTCACTGACTCCCAGTTGCCTGCCCTGTCCTTCTGTCTCTCCTAGCCTCTGTGGGGGTCCCTGATCCCTTCTAGTCCTGGCTCTTACAAAGACATCTCCTGGCTCATAGCAGCCCTTATTAAGGTCCGTATATGACATTAGGGCTCAGTCTTGTCATTACACATCTCTGAAGTTGCCTCAGAGGATGAGGTCTCTGCGTGCTGTCATTTGCCAGAAGAGGAAGCAGTGGCCAGAGGGGAAGGAGATGTGCCTAAACAGCAGTTTGAGCAGAAGATCTGGACTCCAAGCAGGCTGCTCTGCCCCACAGCCAGCAAGGCTACCCCTGTGTGTCTCTGTAGAGGCTGGCCCCCACCCTTTTCCTGAACACTCACTTGGGGTGATCCCCCACTTCCCAGGAAGACCTGCCCTCCAATCTCTCCCTTCTTGCTCATACCTCGTGTTGCAGTCGTCCTTCTGCAGAAGCCAGCGAGAGATGAGGTCCCTGCCCAGCTTCCTCCCTTATTTCTGTGCGCCAACCCCAGACTGAGAAGCACAGCAAGCTTCAGAGCCCACCAGCCTCCTGCCCCATACCCCTACTCCTGTCCTACTTTGGACAGAACAGGAACTTTAGGGCAACAGAGCAGGAGTGGATTGCTCAGTGAGCCAAGAGTCCTGGCTCTCAAGCTGGGGACTTGACTGGCAGCTCTGGAAATCTCATTCATTTCACCTCCTCCACGGAGGTCTCCCTGCATACCTTCCTTCCTGTTCTGACCTCCCGCAATCCTTCTTTGCTCCTGAATAGGGATATTCACTTAGCCCCACTGCCCTGTGGCATCACATGGCCCTCTGTGGGACAGGGATTTGGCACCATAGACCAGGCATGTCAAGCACCCACCAGCACCCCACCTTCAACACCACTGATCTCCCTTAGTGATCCGGTGGGAACAACCAAGGACCCTGACCCTCAGGAACAGCTGGGGGTCCAGCCCTGTAATGGCTGCTGAACCATGGAAGGAAGGAGCCCATGGCTAGCTCAGGCAGGGCCTCGCCTGGAACAAGTGCTTGAGCTTTCAGGGTTTGACTGAGGGAGAGCCAGAGTGAATGAACCAAACGCGCTGAGTCCCCCAGGGAGAGAGAGAATGGTCAGCAGGCTCTGACAGCAGAGTTCAAGTGACTGGAACCCTCCTCTTACGGAATGGTGAGGAAAAGTGCCTGACCCCACTCTGAGTGGCAGGGAAAGTCTAGAAACCTTTGGCTTGGTCCAGTTCCCTTGGCAATGAGGGGAGGGAAGGAAACACCGCTAGCCATGGTGGGCAATGGGCAGTTGGAGGACCAGCCTCGATGCCCATGCTGGGCCACAGAAGGGGTAGGATACGCAAGCAATATGGAGCCCACCGAGCCCATCTTCCTCACTGGAGTGCCATGTAGCTGGGGGTGCAGGGAAGGTGAAGTCCTCCAGCTCTCTTAATCCCCTACTCCCTGGCCTATGGGCCCCTCTGCCCACAAAGAAAGAGGAGCCTTCCTCTTGCAGATGCACACGTACAATTTCAACTCTCCTGCTCAGTTTTCTGTAAAGCTGCCAGGTGTTTTGACACAGTGCAAGGCATAGCGACCCCAGGTCCCAATTCTGCCCAGGCTCGGTCCCGACCTGCCAGATCAATGGGGGTGCGTGTACACGGTGGGCTGGGACACATGCAAAGAGCAAGGTCAGTCTTGTCTCTTAAGGAGGAACTGCCAAAATGCCTTCATTTATATTCCTATATGCCTGAACACGGAAAAGGCTAAATACTGATATCACAAGCAGGATAAAGATAGAAGAGTCAAGTTGACAGGATACTTTTAGAGAATTTAGGGCATCAGTGCTGACAATATAATATCTACGTAGTATCCAATGTATTTCTTGAGTCATCTTCATACACACTTACCATTTTGGTCAAGGGAGGAAGGGACAATTGTGTACTTCCAATTATGTTCCACGTACTCTAGCACAGCTTGTACTGACTTCACTGTTGTAGATAAGGTATATGGATTTTTAGCCTTTACATACATTACTTCAGAGTTCTCTCTTTAGGGGAAGTGAGAAAATGCATTTCTTTGGGTTTCTATAGGCCTCAACAGGGAAAAGGCTAAATACGGATATCACAAGCAGAAAAAGGATCAAAGAGTCAAATTGATAGGATACTTGTAGAGAGCGTAAGGTGTCAGTGATGACAATATAATATCTACTTAGTATACATTGTACCTCTTGAGTTATCTTCAAATACACCTTCCAAGTAGGCCAAAGGAGCAATTGACAAAGGTGTACTTGCAAGTATTTTCCAAGTACACTAGAATACCTTGTATTGTTTTCACTGTTCTCTATAAAATATGTGGATTTTCACCCTTATATACCTTACACCAGTGTTGTCTCTTAAGCAGGAACTGCCAAAATGCCTTTATTTAAATTCCTATATGCCTCAACAGGGAAAAGGTTAAATACTCATATCACAAGCAGGATAAAGATAGAAGTGTCTACTTGATCAGACACTTGTAGAGAGTTTCGGGAGTTAGGGCTGACAATGTAATATCTTCTCATCATACATTGTATTTCTTGAGTTATCTTCAAATACACCTTCCATGTTGGCCAATGGAGGAATGGACAATTGTGTACTAGCAAGTATCTTCCAGATACTCTAGCATAGCTTGTACTGACTTCACCGTTGTAGAAAAGATATTTGGATTTTCTCCCTTTACATATATTATTTCACAGTTGTCTCTTTAGAGGAAGTGACAAACACCATTTCCTTGGATGGCTATAGACTTCAACTAGGAAAAGGCAAAATATTCATATCACAAGCAGGAAAATGATAGAAGAATCAAGTTGATATGAGGCTTGCAGACAGCTTAGGGAGACAGTTTTAACAATGTAATATCTTCTTAGTATACAGTGAATTACTTGAGTTATCTTCAAATACACGTTAAGTGGTGGCCAATGGAGCAATGGACAATGGTGTAGTTGCAAGTGTCTTCCAGTTACACTCCCATATCTTGTATTGACTTCACTGCTGTCGAAAAGATACGTGGATTTTTACCTTTTATACACATGACTTCAATGTTGTCTCTTAAATAGGAACAGTTAAAACGCTGTTATTTAGATCCCCATAGGCCACAACAGGGAAATGGCTATATGCTGGTATCACAAGCAGGATAAAGATAGAAGAGTCAAGTTGTTAGGATGCTTGTAGAGAGTTTAGGGTGTCAGTGGTGACAATTTAATGTCTTCTTAGTATACATTGTATCTCTTGAGTTATCTTCAAATAAACCTTCCAAGTAGGCCAATGGAGAAATTGACAATAGTGTACTTGCAATATCTTCCAGATACACTAGCACAGCTTGTACTGACATCACTACAATAGATAATATATATGGATTTTTACTTTTTATATAAATACATACATATATATTTACATATTACTTCAGGGTTGTCTCTTAAGGAGGAAGTGCCAAAATGCCTTCATTTCGATTCCTATATGCCTGAACAGGGAAAAGGCTAAATACTGATATCACAATCAGGATAATGATAGAAGAGTCAAGTTGACAGGACACCTGTAGAGAATTTAGGGCGTCAGTGCTGACAAAGTAATATCTACTTAGTATCCAATGTATTTCTTGAGTCATCTTCATATACACTTACCCTTTTGGTCAAGGGCATAAGGGACAATTGTGTACTTGCAATTATGTTCCACGTACTCTAGCAGAGCTTCTACTGATTTCACTGTTGTAGATAAGGTATATGGATTTTTAGCCTTTACATACATTACTTCAGAGTTATCTCTTTAGGGGAAGTGACAGATTGCGTTTCTTTGGATTTCTATAGGCTTCAAGAGGGAAAAGGCGAAATACTGATTTAACAAGCAGGAAGGATCGAAGAGTCAAATACATAGGAAACTGGTAGAGAATTTAAGGTGTCAGTGATGACAATTTAATATCTTCTAAGTATACATTGTTTCTCTTGAGTTATCTTCAAATACAGCTTCCGAGTAGGCCAATGGAGCAATTGACAATGGTGTACTTGCAAGTACCTTCCACGTACAGTAGAATACCTTGTATTGTTTTCACTGCTCTCGTTTAAATATGTGGATTTTCACCTTTTATATACCTGACTTCAGTGTTGTCTCTTAAGGAGGAACTGCAAAAATGCCTTTATTTAGATTCCTATATGCCTCAACAGGGAAAAGGCTAAATACTGATATCACAAGCAGGATAAAGATAGAAGAGTCAAGTTCATAGGATACCTGTAGAGAGTTTAGTGTGTCAGTGGTGACAATTTAATATCTTCTTAGTATACATTGTATATCTTGAGTTATCTTCAAATACACCTTCCAAGTAGGCCAATTGAGAAATTGACAATAGTGTACTTCCAAGTATCTTCCAGGTACACTAGAATAGCTTGTACTGACTTCACTGCTGTAGATAATATTTGTGGATTTTTAACCTTTATATATATATATATATATATATATATATATATATATATATATATATATATATATACATATATATATACATATATATATATATTCATACATACATACATACATATATATACATATATATATATACATATATATACATACATATATATATATATATATATATATATATATATATATATATATATATATATTACCTCAGGGTTGTTTCTAAAGGAGGAACTGCAAAAATGCCTTCATTTCGACTCCTATATGCCTGAACAGGGAAAAGGCTAAATATTGATATCACAAGCAGGATAATGATAGAAGAGTCAAGTTGACAGGACACTTGTAGAGAATTTAGGGCGTCAGTGCTGACAAAGTAATATCTACTTAGTATCCAATGCATTTCTTGAGTCATCTTCATATACACTTACCCTTTTGGTCAAGGACATAAGGGACAATTGTGTACTTGCAATTATGTTCCACGTACTCTAGCACAGCTTTTACTGACTTCACTCTTGTAGATGAGGTATATGGATTTTTAGCCTTTACATACATTACTTCAGAGTTGTCTCTTTAGGGGAAGTGACAAATTGCGTTTCTTTGGATTTCTATAGGCCTCAACAGGGAAAAGGCTAAATACTGATTTCACAAGCAGGAAGGATCGAAGAGTCAAATGCATAGGATACTGGTAGAGAGTTTAAGGTACCAGTGATGACAATAAAATATTTTCTTAGTATACATTGTATCTCTTGAGTTATCTTCAAATACACCTTCCAAGTAGGCCAATGGAGCAATTGACAATGGTGTACTTGCAAGTATCTTCCAGGTACACTAGAATACCTTGTATTGTTTTCACTGCTCTCGATTAAATATGTGGATTTTCACCCTTTATATACCTGACTTCAGTGTTGTCTCTTAAGGAGTAAACACAAAAATGTCTTTATTTAGATTCCTATATGCCTCAACAGGGAAAAGGCTGAATACTGATATCACAAGCAGGATAAAGTTAGAAGAGTCAAGTTGATAGGACACTTGTAGAGAGTTTAGGGAGTCAGGGCTGACAATGTAATATCTTCTTATTATACATTGTGTTTCTTGAGTTATCTTCAAATACACTTTCCATGTTGGCCAAAGGAGGAATGGACAATTGTGTACTAGAAAGTGTCTTCCAGATACTCTAGCATAGCTTGTACTGACTTCACTGCTGTACAAAAGATATGTGGATTTTCACCATTTACATATATTATTTCACAGTTGTCTCTTAGAGAAAGTGACAAACACCATTTTTTGGATGGCTATAGACCTCAACTAGGAAAAGGCAAAATACTGATATCACAAGCAGGATAAATATAGAAGGGTCAAGGTGACAGAACACTTGTAGAGAATTTAGGGTGTCAGTGCTGACAAAGTAATATCTACTTAGTATCCAATGTATTTCTTGAGTCATCTTCATATACACTTAGCCTTTTGGTCAAGGACATAAGGGACAATTGTGTACTTGCAATTATGTTCCATGTACTCTAGCACAGCTTCTACAGACTTCACTGTTGTAGATAAGGTATACGGATTTTTAGCCTTTACATACATTATTTCAGAGTTGTCTCTTTAGGGGAAGTGACAAATAGCGTTTCTTTGGATTTTTATAGGCCTCAACAGGGAAAAGGCTAAATACTGATTTCACAAGCAGGAAGGATCGAAGAGTTAAATACATAGGATACTGGTAGAGAGTTTAAGGTGTCAGTGGTGACAATATAATATCTTCTTAGTATACATAGTATCTCTTGAGAAATCTTCAAATACACCTTCCAAGTCGGCCAATGGAGCAATTGACAAAGGTGTACTTGCAAGTATCTTCCAGGTACACTAGAATACCTTGTATTCTTTTCCCTGCTCTCTATAAAATATGTGGATTTTCACCCTTTATATACTTTATTTCAGTGTTGTCTCTTTAGGAGGAACTGCCAAAATGCCTTTATTCGGATTCCTATATGCCTCAACAGGGAAACGGTTAAATACTGTTATTACAAGGAGGATAAAGATAGAGGAATCAACTTGATAGGTTACGTGTAGAGAGTTTAGGGTGACAGGGCAGACAATGTAGTATCTTCTTACTATACATTTTATTTCTTGAGTTATCTTCAGATACACCTTCCATGTTGGCCGATGGAGGAATGGACAATTGTGCACTAGCAAGTATCTTCCAGATACTCTAGCATAGCTTGTACTGACTTCACTGCTGTAGAAAAGATATGTGGATTTTCACCCTTTACATATATTATTTCACATTTGTCTCTTTAGAGGAAGTGACAAACACCACTTCTTTGGATGGCTATAGGCATCAACTAGGAAAAGGCAAAATACTGATATCACAAGCAGGAAAAAGATAGAAGAGTCAAGTTGTTATGAGACTTGCAGACAGCTTAGGGAGACAGTGTTGACAATATCATATCTTCTTAGTATATGTTGTATTTCTTGACTTATCTTCAAATACACCTTCCAAGTAGGCCAATGGAGAAGTTGACAATAGTGTACTTGCAATATCTTCCAGGTACACTAGCATAGCTTGCACTGACTTCACAACAATAGATAATATATGTGGATTTTTACTTTTATATAAATATATACATATATATTTACATATTACTTCATGGTTGTCTCTTAAGGAGGAACTGCCAAAATGCCTTTATTTAGATTCCTATATGCCTCAACAGGGAAAATGCTAAATACTGATAACACAAGCAGGATGAAGAAAGAAGAGTAAAGTTGATAGGATACCTGTAGAGAGTTTGGTGTGTCAATGGTGACAATTCAATATCTTCTTAGTATACATTGTATATCTTGAGTTATCTTCAAATACACCTTCCAAGTAGGCCAATTGAGAAATTGACAATAGTGTACTTCCAAGTATCTTCCAAGTACACTAGAATAGCTTGTACTGATTTCACTGCTGTAGATAATATTTGTGGATTTTTAACCTTTATATACATATATACATATATATATATATATATATATATATATATATATATATATATATATATATATTTACATATTACCTCAGTGTTGTCTCTAAAGGAGGAACTGCAAAAATGCCTTCATTAAGATTCCTATACGCCTGAACAGGGAAAAGGCTAAATACCGATATCACAAGCAGGATAATGATAGAAGAGTGAAGTTGACAGGACACTTGTAGAGAATTTAGGGCGTCAGTGCTGACAAAGTATTATCTACTTAGTATCCAATGTATTTCTTGAGTCATCTTCATATACACTTAGCCTTTTGGTCAAGGACACAAGGGACAATTGTGTACTTGCAATTATGTTCCACGTACTCTAGCACAGCTTCTACTGACTTCACTGTTGTAGATAAGGTATACGGATTTTTAGCCTTTACATACATTACTTCAGAGTTGTCTCTTTAGGGGAAGTGACAAATAGCGTTTCTTTGGATTTCTATAGGCCTCAACAGGGAAAAGGCTAAATACTGATTTCACAAGCAGGAAGGATCGAAGAGTTAAATACATAGGATACTGGTAGAGAGTTTAAGGTGTCAGTGGTGACAATATAATATCTTCTTAGTATACATAGTATCTCTTGAGAAATCTTCAAATACACCTTTCAAGTCGGCCAATGGAGCAATTGACAAAAGTGTACTTGCAAGTATCTTCCAGGTACACTAGAATACCTTGTATTCTCTTCCCTGCTCTCTATAAAATATGTGGATTTTCACCCTTTATATACTTTATTTCAGTGTTGTCCCTTTAGGAGAAACTGCCAAAATGCCTTTATTCGGATTCCTATATGCCTCAACAGGGAAACGGTTAAATACTGATATTACAAGGCGGATAAAGATAGAGGAATCACCTTGATAGGTTACGTGTAGAGAGTTTAGGGTGACAGGGCAGACAATGTAGTATCTTCTTACTATACATTTTATTTCTTGAGTTATCTTCAGATACACCTTCCATGTTGGCCGATGGAGGAATGGACAATTGTGCACTAGCAAGTATCTTCCAGATACTCTAGCATAGCTTGTACTGACTTCACTGCTGTAGAAAAGGTATGTGGATTTTCACCCTTTACATATATTATTTCACATTTGTCTCTTTAGAGGAAGTGACAAACACCACTTCTTTGGATGGCTATAGGCCTCACCTTGGAAAAGGCAAAATACTGATATCACAAGCAGGAAAAAGATAGAAGAGTCAAGTTGTTATGAGACTTGCAGACAGCTTAGGGAGACAGTGTTGACAATATCATATCTTCTTAGTATATGTTGTATTTCTTGACTTATCTTCAAATACACCTTCCAAGTAGGCCAATGGAGAAGTTGACAATAGTGTACTTGCAATATCTTCCAGGTACACTAGCATAGCTTGCACTGACTTCACAACAATAGATAATATATGTGGATTTTTACTTTTATATAAATATATACATATATATTTACATATTACTTCATGGTTGTCTCTTAAGGAGGAACTGCCAAAATGCCTTTATTTAGATTCCTATATGCCTCAACAGGGAAAAGGCTAAATACTGATATCACAAGCAGGATAAAGATAGAAGAGTAAAGTTGATAGGATACTTGTAGAGAGTTTAGTGTGTCAGTGGTGACAATTCAATATCTTCTTAGTATACATTGTATCTCTTGAGTTATCTTCAAATACACCTTCCAAGTAGGCCAATTGAGAAATTGACAATAGTGTACTTCCAAGTATCTTCCAAGTACACTAGAATAGCTTGTACTGATTTCACTGCTGTAGATAATATTTGTGGATTTTTAACCTTTATATACATATATATATATATATATATATATATATATATATATATATTTACATATTACCTCAGTGTTGTCTCTAAAGGAGGAACTGCAAAAATGCCTTCATTAAGATTCCTATACGCCTGAACAGGGAAAAGGCTAAATACTGATATCACAAGCAGGATAATGATAGAAGAGTGAAGTTGACAGGACACTTGTAGAGAATTTAGGGCGTCAGTGCTGACAAAGTATTATCTACTTAGTATCCAACGTATTTCTTGAGTCATCTTAATATACACTTAGCCTTTTGGTCAAGGACACAAGGGACAATTGTGTACTTGCAATTATGTTCCACGTACTCTAGCACAGCTTCTACTGACTTCACTGTTGTAGATAAGGTATACGGATTTTTAGCCTTTACATACATTACTTCAGAGTTGTCTCTTTAGGGGAAGTGACAAATAGCGTTTCTTTGGATTTCTATAGGCCTCAACAGGGAAAAGGCTAAATACTGATTTCACAAGCAGGAAGGATCGAAGAGTTAAATACATAGGATACTGGTAGAGAGTTTAAGGTGTCAGTGGTGACAATATAATATCTTCTTAGTATACATAGTATCTCTTGAGAAATCTTCAAATACACCTTTCACGTCGGCCAATGGAGCAATTGACAAAGGTGTACTTGCAAGTATCTTCCAGGTACACTAGAATACCTTGTATTCTCTTCCCTGCTCTCTATAAAATATGTGGATTTTCACCCTTTATATACTTTATTTCAGTGTTGTCCCTTTAGGAGGAACTGCCAAAATGCCTTTATTCGGATTCCTATATGCCTCAACAGGGAAACGGTTAAATACTGATATTACAAGGCGGATAAAGATAGAGGAATCACCTTGATAGGTTACGTGTAGAGAGTTTAGGGTGACAGGGCAGACAATGTAGTATCTTCTTACTATACATTTTATTTCTTGAGTTATCTTCAGATACACCTTCCATGTTGGCCGATGGAGGAATGGACAATTGTGCACTAGCAAGTATCTTCCAGATACTCTAGCATAGCTTGTACTGACTTCACTGCTGTAGAAAAGGTATGTGGATTTTCACCCTTTACATATATTATTTCACATTTGTCTCTTTAGAGGAAGTGACAAACACCACTTCTTTGGATGGCTATAGGCCTCACCTTGGAAAAGGCAAAATACTGATATCACAAGCAGGAAAAAGATAGAAGAGCCAAGTTGTTAGGAGGCTTGCAGACAGCTTAGGGAGACAGTGTTGACAATATCATATCTTCTTAGTACATGTTGTATTTCTTGACTTATCTTCAAATACACCTTCCAAGTAGGCCAATGGAGAAGTTGACAATAGTGTACTTGCAATATCTTCCAGGTACACTAGCATAGCTTGCACTGACTTCACAACAATAGATAATATATGTGGATTTTTACTTTTATATAAATATATACATATATATTTACATATTACTTCATGGTTGTCTCTTAAGGAGGAACTGCCAAAATGCCTTTATTTAGATTCCTATATGCCTCAACAGGGAAAATGCTAAATACTGATATCACAAGCAGGATAAAGATAGAAGAGTAAAGTTGATAGGATACCTGTAGAGAGTTTAGTGTGTCAATGGTGACAATTCAATATCTTCTTAGTATACATTGTATATCTTGAGTTATCTTCAAATACACCTTCCAAGTAGGCCAATTGAGAAATTGACAATAGTGTACTTCCAAGTATCTTCCAGGTACACTAGAATAGCTTGTACTGATTTCACTGCTGTAGATAATATTTGTGGATTTTTAACCTTTATATACATATATACATATATATATATGTATATATATATATATATATATATATATATATATTTACATATTACCTCAGTGTTGTCTCTAAAGGAGGAACTGCAAAAATGCCTTCATTAAGATTCCTATACGCCTGAACAGGGAAAAGGCTAAATACTGATATCACAAGCAGGATAATGATAGAAGAGTGAAGTTGACAGGACACTTGTAGAGAATTTAGGGCATCAGTGCTGACAAAGTATTATCTACTTAGTATCCAATGTATTTCTTGAGTCATCTTCATATACACTTAGCCTTTTGGTCAAGGACATAAGGGACAATTGTGTACTTGCAATTATGTTCCACGTACTCTAGCACAGCTTCTACTGACTTCACTGTTTTAGATAAGGTATATGGTTTTTTACCCTTTACATACATTACTTCAGAGTTGTCTCTTTAGGGGAAGTGACAAATTGCGTTTGTTTGGATTTCTATAGGCCTCAACAGGGAAAAGGCTAAATACTGATTTCACAAGCAGGAAGGATAGAAGAGTCAAATACATAGGATACTGGTAGAGAGTTTAAGGTATCAGTGATGACAATATAATAACTTCTTATTATACATTGTATCTCTTGAGTTATCTTCAAATTCACCTTCCAAGTAGGCCAATGGAGCAATTGACAATGGTGTACTTGCAAGTATCTTCCAGGTACACTAGAATACCTTGTATTGTTTTCACTGCTCTCGACTAAATATGTGGATTTTCACCCTTTATATACCTGACTTCAGTGTTGTCTCTTAAGGAGGAACTGCAAAAATGCATTTATTTAGATTCCTATATGCCTCAAGAGGGAAAAGGCTAAATATTCATATCACAAGCAGGATAAAGTTAGAAGAGTCAAGTTGATAGGACACTTGTAGAGAGCTTAGGGAATCAGGGCTGACAATGTAATATCTTATTATACATTGTGTTTCTTGAGTTATCTTCAAATACACCTTCCATGTTGGCCAATGGAGCAATGGATGATGGTGTACTTGCAAGTGTCTTCCAGCTACATTCGCATATCTTGTATTGACTTCCCTACTGTCGAAAAGATATGTGGATTTTTATCTTTTACATACAAGACTTCAATGTTGTCTCTTAAATAGGAACTGTTAAAATGCCTTTATTTAGAATCCCATAGGCCTCAACAGGGAAATGGCTATATACTGATATCACAAGCAGGATAAAGATAGAAGAGTGAAGTTGATAGGACACTTGTAGAGAGTTTAGGGTGTCAGTGGTGACAATTTAATATCTGCTTAGTATACATTGTATCTCTTGAGTTATCTTCAAATACACCTTCCAAGTAGGCCAATGGAGAAATTGACAAGAGTGTACTTGCAAGTATCTTCCAGGTACACTAGCATAGCTGGTAGTGACTTCAATGCTGTAGATAATATATGTGGATTGTTACCCTTTATATATATAATATATATATTATTGATTATTATATTATATATTATATTATTAATATATTATTGATTATTATATTATATATTATATATATTTATATATATTATTTATATATATATATTTACATATTACTTCAGTGTTGTCTCTTAAGTTGGAACTGCCAAAATGCCTTCATTTAGATTCCTATGTACCTGAACAGGGAAAAGGCAAAATACTGATATCACAAGCAGGAAAAAGATAGAACCGTCCAGTTGATATGAGACTTGCAGACAGCTTAGGGAGACAGTGTTGACAATGTGATATCTTATTAGTATACGTTGTATTTCTTGACTTATCTTCAAATACACCTTCCATGGTGGCCAATGGAGCAATGGGCGATGGTGTAATTGCAAGTGACTTCCTGCTACACTCGCATATCTTGTATTGACTTCACTGCTGTCGAAAAGATATGTGGATTTTTACCTTTTACATAATTGACTTCAATGTTGTCTCTTAAATAGCAACTGGTAATATGCCTTTATTTAGAACCCCATAGGTCTCAAGAGGGAAATGGCTATATACTGATATCACAAGCAGAAAAAAGATAGAAGAGACAAGTTGATATGAGACGTGAAGACAGCTTAGGGAGATAGTGTGGACAATGTCATACCTTCTTAGTATACGTTGTATTTCTTGAGTTATCTTCAAATACACCTTCCATGTCGGCCAATGGAGCAATGGAGGATGGTGTTCTTGCAAGTGTCTTCCAGCTACACTCGCATATCTTATATTGACTTCCCTACTGTCGAAAAGATATGTGGATTTTTGTATTTACATACAAGACTTCAATGTTGTCTTTTAAATAGGAACTGTTAAAGTGCCTTTATTTAGATCCCCATAGGCCTCAACAGGGAAATGGCTATATACTGATATCACAAGCAGGATAAAGATAGAAGAGTCAGGTTGATAGGATACTTGTAGAGAGTTTAGGGTGTCAGTGGTGACAATTTAATATCTTCTTAGCATACATTGTATCTCTTGAGTTATCTTCAAATACACCTTCCAAGTAGGCCAATGGAGAAATTGACAATAGTGTACTTGCAGGTATCTTCCAGGTACACTAGCATATCTTGTACTGACTTCACTGCTGTAGATAATGTATGTGGATTTTTACCCTTTATATATATATAGATACACATATATATTATTGATTATTATATTATATATTAATATATTATTATATATTATATTATTATTATTAAGATATTATTGATTATTATATTATATATAATATATATTTATATATATATATTTACATATTACTTCAGTGTTGTCTCTTAAGTTGGAACTGCCAAAATGCCTTCATTTAGATTCCTGTATACCTGAACAGGGAAAAGGCAAAATACTTGCATCACAAGCAGGAAAAAGATAGAACCGTCAAGTTGATATGAGACTTGCAGACAGCTTAGGGAGACACTGTTGACAATGTCATATCTTATTAGTATACGTTGTATTTCTTGACTTATCTTCAAATACACCTTCCATGGTGGCCAATGGAGCAATGGGCGATGGTGTAATTGCAAGTTTCTTCTTGCTACACTCGCATATCTTGTATTGACTTCACTGCTGTCGAAAAGATACGTGGATTTTTACCTTTCACATAATTGACTTCAATGTTGTCTCTTAAATAGCTACTGGTAATATGCCTTTATTTAGAACCCTATAGGCCTCAAGAGGGAAATGGCTATATACTGATATCACAAGCAGGATAAAGATAGAAGAGTCAAGTCGATAGGATACTTGCAGAGAGTTTAGGGTGTCAGTGGTGACAATGTAATATCTTCTTATTATACATTGTATTTTTTGAGTTTTCTTCAAATACACCTTCCATGTTGGCCAATGGAGGAATGGTCAATTGTTTACTAGCAAGTATCTTCCAGATACTCTAACATAGCTTGTACTGACTTCACTGCTGTAGAAAAGATATGTGGATTTTCACCCTTTACATATATTATTCCACAGGTGTCTCTTTAGAGGAAGTGACAAACACCATTTCTTTGGATGGCTATAGGCCTCAACTAGGAAAAGGCAAAATACTGATATCACAAGCAGTCAAAAGATAGAAGAGTCAAGTTGTTATGAGACTTGCAAACAGCTTAGGAAGACAGTGTTGACAATATCATATCTTCTTAGTATACGTTGTATTTCTTGACTTATCTTCAAATACACCTTCCATGTTGGCCAATGGAGCAATGGACGTTGGTATACTTGCAAGTGTCTTCCAGCTACACTCACATATCTTGTAATGATTTCCCAGCTGTCGAAAAGATATGTGGTTTTTGTCTTTTATATACATGACTTCAATGTTGTCTCTTAAAAAGGAACTGTTAAAATGCCTTTATTTAGATCCCCATAGGCCTCAATAGGGAAATGGCTGTATACTGATATCACAAGCAGGATAAAGATAGAAGAGTCAAGTTGATAGGATACTTGTAGAGAGTTTAGGGTGTCAGTGGTGACAATGTAATATCTTCTTATTTTACGTTGTATTTCTGGAGTTATCTTCAAATACACCTTCCAAGCAGGCCAATGGATCAATTGACAATGGTGTACTTGCAAGTATCTTCAAGGTACGCTAACATAGCGTGTACTGACTTCACTGCTATAGAAAAGATATGTGGATTTTCACGCTTTACATATATTATTTCACAGTTGTCTCTTTAGAGGAAGTGACAAACACCATTTCTTTGGACGGCTATAGGACTCAACTAGGAAAAGGCAAAATACTGATATCACAAGCAGAAAAAAGATAGAAGAGTCAAGTTGATATGAGACTTGCAGACAGCTTAAGGAGACACTGTTGCCAATGTCATATCTTCTTAGTATACGTTGTATTTCTTGAATTATCTTCAAGTACACCTTCCATGTTTGCCAATGGAGGAATGGAAAATGGTGTACTTGCAAGGGTCTTCCAGCTACACTCGCATATCTTGTATTGACTTCACTGCTGTCGAAAAGATACGTGGATTTTTACCTTTTACATAATTGACTTCAACGTTGTCTCTTAAATAGCAACTGGTAATATGCCTTTATTTAGAACCCAATAGGCCTCAAGAGGGAAATGGTTATATACTGATATCACAAGCAGTATAAAGATAGAAGAGTCAAGTTGATAGGATGCTTGTAGAGGGTTTAGTGTGTCAGTGGTGACAATGTAATATCTTCTTATTATACATTGTATTTCTTGAGTTATCTTCAAATACACCTTCCATGTTGGCCAATGGAGGAATGCACAATTGTGTACTAGCAAGTATCTTCCAGATACTCTAACATAGCTTGTACCGATTTCACTGCTGTAGAAAACATATGTGGATTTTCACCCTTTACATATATTATTCCACAGGTGTCTCTTTAGAGGAAGCGACAAACACCATTTCTTTGGACGGCTATAGGCCTCAACTAGGAAAAGGGAAAATACTGATATCACAAGCAGGAAAAAGATAGAAGAATCAAGTTCATATGAGACTTGCAGACACCTTAGGGAGGCAGTGTTGACAATGTCATATCTTCTTAGTATACGTTGTATTTCTTGAGTTATCTTCAACTACAACTTCTATTTGGACCAATGGAGCAATGGACGATGGTGTACTTGCAAGTGTCTTCCAGCTACACTCGCATATCTTGTATTGACTTCCCTGCTGTCGAAAAGATATGTGGATTTTATTCTTTCACATACAAGACTTCGATGTTGTCTCTTAAATAGGAACTGTTAAAATGCCTTTATTTAGATCCCCATAGGCCTCAACAGGGAAATGGCAATATACTGATATCACAAGCAGGATAAAGATAGAAGAGTCAAGTTGATAGGATACTTGTAGATTGTTTAGGATGTTAGTGCTGAAAATTAATATCCTCTTAGTATACATTGTATGTCTTGAGTTATCTTCAAATACACCTTCCAAGTAGGCCTATGGAGAAATTGACAATAGTGTACTTGCAAGTATCTTCCAGGGACACTAGCAAAGCTTGTACTGACTTCACTGCTGTAGATAATATATGTGGATTTTTACCCTTTATATATATTTGCATATTACTTCAGGGTTGTCTCTTAAGGAGGAACTGCCAAAATGCCTTCATTTAGATACCTATATGCCTGAACAGGGAAAAAGCTAAATAGTGATATCACAAGCAGGATAACGATAGAAGAGTCAAGTTGACAGGACACTTGTAGAGAATTTAGGGCGTCCGTGCTGACAAAGTAATATCTACTTTGTATCCAATGTATTTCTTGAGTCATCTTCATATACACTTACCCTTTTGGTCAAGGGAGGAAGGGACAATTGTGTACTTGCAATTATGTTCCACGTACTCTAGCACAGCTTATACTGACTTCACTGTTGTAGATAAGGTATATGTATTTTTAGCCTTTACCTACATTACTTCAGAGTTGTCTCTTTAGGGGAAGTGACAAAATGCGTTTCTTTGGATTTCTATAGGCCTCAACAGGGAAAAGGCTAAATACTGATATCACAGGTAGGATAAGGATAGAAGAGTCAAGATGATACGATACTTGTAGAGAGTTTAGGGAGTCAGTGCTGACAATTTAATGTCTTCTTGGTATTCAATGTATTTCTCGAGTCATCTTCATATACACCTTCCAAGGTGGCCAAGGGAGCGAGGGACCATTGTGAACTTGAAAGTATCTTCAGGGTACTCTAGCATAGGTTGTGCTGACTTCACTGCTGTCGATAATATATGTGGATTTTTACCCTTTATATACATTACTTCAATGTTGTCTTCTAAATAGGTACTGGCAAAATGCCTTTAATTAGATTCTCAACAGGTCTCAACAGGGAAATGGGTAAATATTGATATCACAAGCAGGATAAAGACAGAAGAGTCAAGTTGATAGGATACTTGTACAGAGTTGAGGGTGTCAGGGGTGACAATGTAATATCTTCTTAGAATACATTGTATCTCTTCAGTTATCTTCAAATACACCTTCCAAGTAGGCCATTGGAGCAATTGACAAGGGTGTACTTGGAAGTACCTTCCAGGTACACTAGCATAGCTTGTATTGACTTCACTGCTGTCCAAAAGATATGTGGATTTTACCCATTATACACATTACTTCAATGTTCCCTCTTAAGGAGGAACTGCCAAAATGCCTTCATTTAGATTCCTATATGCCCAAACAGGAAAAAGGCTAAATACTGATATCTGAAGCAGGATAAATATAGAAGAGTCAAGTTGAAAGGACACTTCTAGAGAATTTAGGGAGTCAGTGCTGACAATGCAATATCTACTTAGCATCCCATGTGTTTCTTGAGTCATCTTCATATACACTTACCATTTTGGCCAAGTAGAAAGGGAAAATTATGTACTTGCAAGTATCTTCCAGGTACTCTAGCATAGCTTGTACTGACTTCACTGCTGTAGATAAGGTATGTGGATTTTTACCCTTTACAAACATTACTTCAGACTTGTCTCTTTAGGGGAAGTGACAAAATACGTTTCATTGGATGTCCATTGGCCTCAACAAGGAAAAGGCTAAATACTGATATCACAGAAGGAAAAAGATCGAAGAGTCAAGTTGATATGAGACTGCAGGCAGCTTAGGGAAACAGTGTCTACAATGTAATGTCTTACTAGTATACACTGCCTTTCTTGAGTTATCTTCAAATACACCTTCCAAGTAGGCCAGTGGAGCAATTGACAATTGTGCCCTTGCAAGTATCTTCCAGGTACACTATCCTAGCTTGTTCTGACTTCACTACTGTCGAAAAGATATGTGGATTTTTACCCTTTACATACATGATTTCAATGTTGTCTCTTAAATAGTAACTGTCAAAATGCCTTTCTTTAGATTCCCATAGGCCTAAACAGGGACATGGTTAATACTAATATCACAAGCAGGATAAAGATAGAAGAGTCAAGTTGATAGGATACCAGTAGAGAGTTTAGGGAGTCAGTGCGGAAAAATTAATACCTTCTTATTATACATTGTATATCTTGAGTTATCTTCAAATACACTTTCCCAGTAGGCCAATGGAGAAATTAAAAATGATGTAGTGCAAGTATCTTTCAGGTATACTAGCATATCTTGCATTGACTTCATTGCTGTATATATTACTTCAGTGTTAACTGTTAAGGAGAAACTGCCAAAATGCCTTCATTTAAATTCCTATATGCCTGAACAGGGAAAAGGTTAAATACTGATATCACAGGTAGGATAAGGATAGAAGAGTCAAGATTAGAGTATACTTGTAGAGAGTTTAGGGAGTCAGTGCTGACAATTTAATGTCTTCTTGGTATTCAATGTATTTCTTGAGTCATCTTCATATACATCTTCCAAGGTGGTCAAGGGAGCAAGGGACCACTGTTTGCTTGCAGGCATCTTCAAGGTACTCAAGCATAGTTTGTATTGACTTCACTGTTGAAGATAAGATATGTGGACTTTGACCCTTTAGATATATTAATTCTCATGTGTCTCTTTAGGGGAAGCGACAAAATGTGTTTCTTTGGATTTCTATAGGCCTCAACAGGGAAAAGGTTAATAGTGATATCACAAGCAGGAAAAAGATCGAGGAGTCAATTTGATAGGATTGTTGTAGAGATTTGGGGTGTCAATACTGACAGTGTAATATCTTCTTAGTATACATTGTATCTCTTGATTTATCTTCAAATACACCTTCCAAGTAGGCCAATGGAGCAATTGACCGTGGTGTACTTGCAAGTATCTTCCAGGTACACTACCATAGCTTGTATTATCTTCACTGCTCTCGATAAGTTATGTGGATTTTTAACTTTTACATATATTTCTTCAGTGTTATCTCTTAAGGAGGAACTGCCAAAATGCCTTTATTTAGATTCCTATATGCCTGAACAGGAAAAAGGCTAAATACTGATATCACAAGCAGGATAAAGAGAGAAGAGTCACGTTGATAGGACTCGTGTAGTGAATTTAGGGAATCAGTGCTGGCAATGTAATATCTTCTCAGAATACACTGTATCTCTTGAGTTATCTTCAAAAACACCTTCCAAGGAGGCCAATGGTGCAATTGACAATGGTGTACCTGCATGTATCTTCCAGGTACATTAGCATAGCTTGTACCGAATTCACTGTTATAGGTAAAACTTGTGGATTTTAACCATTGATATAAACATATATATTGCTTCAGTGTTGTCTCTTAAGGTGGAACTGGCAAAATGACATTATTTAGATTCCTATAGGACTCAACAGGGAAAAGGGTAAATACTGATATCACAGGTAGGATAGGGATAGAAGAGTCAAGATGATAGGATACTTGTAGAGAGTTTAGCGTGTCAATGCTGACAATTTAATATCTTCTTAGTATACATTGTATCTCCTGAGTTATCTTCAAATACACGGTCCAAGTAGGCCACTGGAGAAATTGACAACGGTGTACTTGCAAGTATCTTCCAGGTACAATAGCATAGCGTGTACTGACTTCAGTGGTGTATATAATATATATGGATTTTTACCCTTTACATACATTACTTCAGACTTGTCTCTTTAGGGCAAGTGACAAAATGCGTTTCTTTGTATTTCTATAGGCCTCAACAGGGAAAAGGCTAAACATTGATATCACAGGCAGGAAAAAGATCAAAGAGTAAAGTTGATATGAGACTTGCAGACAGCTTAGGGAGACAGTGTTGACAATGTAATATCTTCTTAGTATACATTGTATTTCTTGAGTTATTTTCAAATACACCTTCTATGTTGGCCAATGGAGCAATGGACAATGGTATACTTGCAATTGTCTTACAGGTACACTAGCATATCTTGTATTGACTTCACTGCTGTCGAAAAGATATGTGGATTTTTGCCCTTTACATACATGACTTCAATGTTGTCTCTTAAATAGGAACTGTCACAATGCCTTTATTTAGATTCCCAAAGGCCTCAACAGGGACATGGTTAAAACTGATATCACAAGCAGGATAAAGATAGAAGAGTCATGTTGATAGGATACTAGTAGAGAATTTAGGGTTTCAGTGCAGAAAATTTGATACCTTCTTAGTATACATTGTATCTCTTGAGTTATCTTCAAATACACCTGCCAAGTAGGCCAATGGAGAAATTAACAATGGTGTACTTGCAAGTATATTCTAGGGACACTAGCATAGCTTCTACTGACTTCAGTGCTGTGCCTGAACAGGGAAAAGCTAACAACTGATATCACAAGGGGGATAAAGATAGAAGAGTCAATTTGACAGGACACTTGTAGAGAATTTAGGGAGTCAGAGCTGACAATGTAATATCTACTTAGTATCCAATGTATTTCGTGAGTCATCTTCATATACACTTACCATTTTGGCCAAGGGCAGAAGAGAAAATTGTGTACTTGCAAGTGTCTTCTAGGTAGACTACCATATCTTGTATTGACTTCACTGCTGTCGACGCTATATGTAGATTTTTGCCTTTTACATATATTACTTCAGTGTTGCCTCTTAAGGTGGAACTGGCAAAATGGAATTATTTAGATTCCTATAGGCCTCACCAGGGAGAAGTCTAAAATACTGATATCACAGGTAGGATATGAATAGAAGAGTCAAGATGATAGGATACTTGTAGAGTTTAGGGAGTCAGTGCTGACAATTTAATGTCTTCTTGGTATTCAATGTATTTCTTGAGTCATCTTCATATACATCTTCCAATGTGGCCAAGGGAGCAAGGGACCACTGTGTGCTTGCAAGTATCTTCAAGGTACTCTGGAATAGCTTGTATTGACTTCACTGTTGTAGATAAGATATGTGGATTTTCACCCTTTAGATATATTATTTTACATGTATCTCTTTACGGGAAGCGATAAAATGGCTTTCTTTGGATTTCTATATGCCTCAACAGGGAAAAGGTTAATAGTGATATCAGAAGCAGGAAAAAGATCGAAGATTCAATTTGATAGGATAGGTGGAGAGATATAGGGTGTCAGTGCTGACAATATAATATCTTTGGAGTATAAATTCTATATCTTGAATTATCTTCAAATACACCTTCCAAGTAGGCCAGTGGAGCAATTGACCATGGTGTACTTGCAGGTATCTTCCAGGTACACTACTACAGCTTGTATTATCTTCACTGCTCTCGATACGTTATGTGGATTTTTAACTTTTACATATATTTCTTCAGTGTTGTCTCTTAAGGAGGAACTGCCAAAATGCCTTTATTTAGATTCCTATATGCCTGAACAGGAAAAAGGCTAAATAGTGATATCACAAGCAGGATAAAGATAGAAGAGTTAACTTGATAGGACACGTGTAGTGAATTTAAGGAACCAGTGCTGGCAATGTAATATGTTCTTAGTATACATTGTATCTCTTGAGTTATCTTCAAATAAACCTTCCAAGTATGCCTATGGAGCAATTGACCATGGTGTACTTGCAAGTATCTTCCAGGTACACTAGCATAGCTGGTACTGAATTCACTGTTGTAGGTAAAACATGTGGATTTTTACCATTGATATAAACATATATATTACTTCAGTGTTGTCTCTTAAGTAGGAACTGCCAAAATGCATTCATTTAGATTCCTATATGCCTAAACAGGAAAAAGGCTAAATACTGATATCACAAGCAGGATAAAGATAGAAGAGCCATGTTGATAGGATACTTGTAGAGAGTTTAGCATGTCAATGCTGACAATTTAATATCTTCTTAGTGTACATTGTATCTCCTGAGTTATCTTCAAATACACCCTCCAAGTAGGCCACTGGAGAAATTGACAACGGTGTATTTGCAAGTATCTTCCAGGTACAATAGCATAGCGTGTACTGACTTCAGTGGTGTATATAATATAGGTGGATTTTTAGCCTTTACATACATTACTTCAGGCTTGTCTCTTTAGGGGAAGTGACAAAATGCGTTTCTTTGGATTTCTATACGCATCAACAGGGAAACGGTTAAACACTGATATCACAGGCAGGAAAAAGTTCGAAGAGTCAAGTTGATATGAGACTTGCAGACAGCTTAGGGAGACAGTGTTGACAATGTAATATCTTCTTAGTATACATTGTATTTCTTGAGTTATTTTCAAATACACCCTCTATGTTGGCCAGTGGAGCAATGGACAATGGTGTACTTGCAATTGTCTTACAGGTACACTAGCATATCTTGTATTGACTTCACTGCTGTCGAAAAGATATGTGGATTTTTGCCCTTTACATACATGACTTCAATGTTGTCTCTTCAATAGGAACTGTCAAAATGCCTTTATTTAGATTCCCATAGGCCTCAACAGGGACATGGTTAATACTGATATCACAAGCAGGATAAAGATAGAAGAGTCATGTTGATAGGATACTAGTAGAGAGTTTAGGGTGTCAGTGCGGAAAATTTAATAACTTCTTAGTATACATTGTATCTCTAGAGTTATCTTCAAATACACCTTCCAAGTAGGCCAATGGAGCAATTGACAATGGTGTACTTGCAAGTATCTTCCAGGTACACTAACATAGCTTGTACTGACTTCACTGCTGTAGATAAGATATGTGGATTTTTATCCTTTATATAAATTACTTCAATGTTCCCTCTTAAGGAGTAACTGTCAAATGCCTTTATTTAGTTTCCTATATGCCTCACCAGGGAAAAGGTTAAATACTAATATCACGGGTAGGTTAACGATAGAAGAGTCAAGATGATAGGATACTTGTAGTGAGTTTAGGGAGTCAGTGCTGACAATTTAATATCTTCTTAGTATATATTGTATCTCTTGACTTATATTCAAATACACCTTCGAAGAAGGGCAATGGAGCAATAGAAAGGGGTGTACTTGGAAGTATCTTCCAGGCACCCTAGCATAGCTTGTACTGACTTCACTGCTGTAGATAACATATGTGCATTGTTACCCTTTATATTTATATATATTTCTTCAGTGGTATCTCTTAAGGAGAAACTGCCAAAATGCCTTCATTTAGATACCTATATGCCTGAAGAGGGAAAAGGCTAAATACTGATATCACAAGCAGGATAAAGATAGAAGAGTCAAGTTGAGAGGACACTTGTAGAGAATTTAGGGAGTCAGTGCTGAAAATGTAGTATCTACTTAGTATCCAATGTATTTCTGGAGTCGTCTTAATATATACTTGCAATTTTTGCCAAAGAAGGAAGGGACAATTGTGTACTTTCTAGTATATTCCAGGTACTGTAGCATAGCTTGTGCTGACTTCACTGTTGTAGATAAGATATTTGGATTTTTACCCTTTACATACATTACTTCAGATTTGTCTCTTTAGGGGAAGTGACGAAATGCGTTTCTTTGGATGTCTATAGGCCTCAGCAGGGAAAAGGCAAAATACTGATATTACAAGCAGGAAAAAGATCGAAGAGTCAAGATGATATGAGATTTGAAGACAGCTTAGGTAGACAGTGTTGACAATGTAATATCTTCTTAGTATACATTGTATTTCTTCAATTATCTTCAAATACACCTTCCATGGTGCCCAGTGAAGCAATGGAAAATGGTGTACTTACAAGTGTCTTCCAGGTACTCTAGCATATCTTCTATTGAATTCACTGCTGTGGAAATGATATGTGGATTTTTCCCCTTTTCATACATGACTTCAATGTTGTCTCTTAAATAGGAAATGTCAAAATGCCTTTATTTAGATTCCCATAGGTCTCAACAGGGACATTGTTAATACTGATATCCCAAGCAGGGTAGGTATAGGAGAGTCAAGTTGATAGGATACTTGTAGAGAATTTAGCGTGTCAGTGCTGAAAATTTAATATCTTCTTAGTATACATTGTATCTCTTGAGTTATCTTCAAATACACCTTTCAAGTAGTCCAATGGAGAAATTAACAATGGTGTACTTGCAAGTATCTTCCAGGTACACTAGCATAGCGTGTACTGCCTTCAGTGCTGTAGATAATATACCTGGATTTTTACCCTTTTTCTATCTATCTATCTATCTATCTATCTATCTATCTATCTATCTATCTATCTGTCTATCTATAGACATATATACACACACATATATATGTGTGTATATATATACATATATATGTGTATATACATATACATACATATATATATATATATATATATATATATATATATATATATGTATTACTTTAGTGTTGTTTCTTAAGGAGGAACTGCCAAAATGCCTTCATTTAAATTCCTATATGCCTGAACAGGGAAAAGGCTAACAACGGATATCACAAGGAGGATAAAGATAGAAGAGTCAATTTGACAGGACACTTGTAGAGAATTTAGGGAGTCAGTGCGGACAATGTAATATTTATTTAGTATCCAATGTATTTCGTGAGTCATCTTCATATACACTTACCATTTTGGCCAAGGGAGGAAGGGACAATTGTGTACTTGCAAGTGTCCTTCGGGTACACTACCATATCTTGTATTTACTTCATTGCTGTCGACAATAGATGTGGATTTTTACCCTTTACATATATTACTTCTGTGTTGCCTCTTCAGGTGGAACTGGCAAAATGACATTATTTAGATTCCTATAGGCCTCACCAGGGAGAAGGCTAAAATACTGGTATCACAGGTAGGATATGGATAGAAGAGTCAAGATGATAGGATACTTGTAGAGTTTAGGGAGTCAGTGCTGACAATTTAATGTCTTCTTGGTATTCAATGTATTTCCTGAGTCATCTTCGTATACATCTTCCAAGGTGGCCAAGGGAACAAGGGACCACTGTGTGCTTGCAAGTATCTTCAAGGTACTCTAGCATAGCTTGTATTGACATCAGTGTTGTAGATAAGATATGTAAATTTTCACCCCTTAGATATATTATTTCACAAGTGTCTCTTTAGGGGAATCGACAAAATGCGTTTCTTTGGATTTCTATAGGCCTCAACAGGGAAAAGGTTAATAGTGATATCAGAAGCAGGAAAAAGGTCGAGGAGTCAATGTGATAGGATAGTTGTAGAGAGTTTAGGGTGTCAGTGCTGACAATGTAATATCATCTTAGTATACATTGTATCTCTTGAGTTATCTTCAAATACACCTTCCATGTAGGCCAATGGGTCAATTAACCGTGGTGTACTTGCAAGTATCTTCCAGGTACACTACCAAAGTTTGTATTATCTTCACTGCTCTCGATAAGATATGTGGATTATTATCGTTTATATATACATTACTTCAGTATTTTCTCTTAATGGGGAACTCCAAAATGCCTTTATTATATTCCCATATGCCTGAACAGGGAAAAGGCTAAATACTGATGTCACAAGCAGGATAAAGGTAGAAGAGTCAAGTTCATAGGACACTTGTAGTAAATTTAGGGAATCAGTACTGGCAGTGTAATACCTTCTTAGTATATATTATATCCCTTGAGTTATCTTCAAAGACACCTTCCACGTAGGCCAATGGAGCAATAGACAATGGTGTACTTGCAAGTATCTTCCAGGTACACTAGCATAGCTTGTACTGACTTCACTGCTGTAGATAGGATATGTGGGTTTTTACCCTTTATATAAATTACTTCAATGTTCCCTCTTAAGGAGGAACTGCCAAAATGCCTTTATTTAGATTTCTATATACCTCACCCGGGAAAAGGTTAAATACTGATATCACAGGTACGATAACGATAGAAGAGTCAAGATGATAGGATACTTGTAGTGAGTTTATGGAGTCAGTGCTGACAATTTAATATCTTCTTAGTATACATTGTATCTCTTGATTTACCTTCAAAGACACCTTCGAAGAAGGGCAATGGAGCAATTGAAAAGGGTGTACTTGGAAGTATCTTCCAGGCATCCTAGCATAGCTTGTAGTGACTTCACTTCTGTAGATGACATATGTGGATTTTAACCCTTTATATATATATGTATATTTCTTCAGTGGTGTCTCTTAAGGAGAAACTGCCAAAATGCCTTCATTTAGATACCTATATGCCTGAACAGGGAAAAGGCTAAATACTGATATCACAAGCAGGATAAAGATAGAAGAGTCAAGTTGAGAGGACACTTGTATCGAATTTAGGGAGTCAGTGCTGAAAATGTAGTATCTACTTAATATTCAACGTATTTCTGGAGTCATCTTCATGTACACTTGCAATTTTTCCCAAAGGAGGAAGGGACAATTGCGTACTTTCTGGTATATTCCAGGTACTCTAGCATAGCTTGTGCTGACTTCAC